>OY804579.1:130818947-130927293 GCA_963680875.1 Bathymodiolus brooksi | reverse complement strand
AAAATGTGTATGTGGCCTTGTACATCTGCTGCTTTATTACACCTCTTGGAATAATAGGGTTTCTAGGTTAAACAACAAAAATGTGTATGTGGCCCTTGTACATCTGCTGCTTTATTACACCTCTTGGAATAATAGGGTTTCTAGGTTAAAACAACAAAAATGTGTATGTGGCCCTTGTACATCTGCTGCTTTATTACACCTCTTGGAATAATAGGGTTTCTAGGTTAAAACAACAAAAATGTGTATGTGGCCCTTGTACATCTGCTGCTTTATTACACCTCTTGGAATAATAGGGTTTCTAGGTTAAAACAACAAAAATGTGTATGTGGCCCTTGTACATCTGCTGCTTTATTACACCTCTTGGAATAATAGGGTTTCTAGGTTAAAACAACAAAAATGTGTATGTGGCCCTTGTACATCTGCTGCTTTATTACACCTCTTGGAATAATAGGGTTTCTAGGTTAAAACAACAAAAATGTGTATGTGGCCCTTGTACATCTGCTGCTTTATTACACCTCTTGGAATAATAGGGTTTCTAGGTTAAAACAACAAAAATGTGTATGTGGCCCTTGTACATCTGCTGCTTTATTACACCTCTTGGAATAATAGGGTTTCTAGGTTAAAACAACAAAAATGTGTATGTGGCCCTTGTACATCTGCTGCTTTATTATACCTCTTGGAATAATAGGGTTTCTAGGTTAAAACAACAAAAATGTGTATGTGGCCCTTGTACATCTGCTGCTTTATTACACCTCTTGGAATAATAGGGTTTCTAGGTTAAAACAACAAAAATGTGTATGTGGCCCTTGTACATCTGCTGCTTTATTATATCTCTTGGAATAATAGGGTTTCTAGGTTAAAACAACAAAAATGTGTATGTGGCCCTTGTACATCTGCTGCTTTATTACACCTCTTGGAATAATAGGGTTTCTAGGTTAAAACAACAAAAATGTGTATGTGGCCCTTGTACATCTGCTGCTTTATTATATCTCTTCGAATAATAGGGTTTCTAGGTTAAAACAACAAAAATGTGTATGTGGCCCTTGTACATCTGCTGCTTTATTATACCATTTGGAATAATAGGGTTTCTAGGTTAAAACAACAAAAATGTGTATGTGGCCCTTGTACATCTGCTGCTTTATTACACCTCTTGGAATAATAGGGTTTCTAGGTTAAAACAACAAAAATGTGTATGTGGCCCTTGTACATCTGCTGCTTTATTACACCTCTTGGAATAATAGGGTTTCTAGGTTAAAACAACAAAAATGTGTATGTGGCCCTTGTACATCTGCTGCTTTATTATACCTCTTGGAATAATAGGGTTTCTAGGTTAAAACAACAAAAATGTGTATGTGGCCCTTGTACATCTGCTGCTTTATTATACCTCTTGGAATAATAGGGTTTCTAGGTTAAAACAACAAAAATGTGTATGTGGCCCTTGTACATCTGCTGCTTTATTACACCTCTTGGAATAATAGGGTTTCTAGGTTAAAACAACAAAAATGTGTATGTGGCCCTTGTACATCTGCTGCTTTATTACACCTCTTGGAATAATAGGGTTTCTAGGTTAAAACAACAAAAATGTGTATGTGGCCCTTGTACATCTGCTGCTTTATTACACCTCTTGGAATAATAGGGTTTCTAGGTTAAAACAACAAAAATGTGTATGTGGCCCTTGTACATCTGCTGCTTTATTATACCTCTTGGAATAATAGGGTTTCTAGGTTAAAACAACAAAAATGTGTATGTGGCCCTTGTACATCTGCTGCTTTATTATACCTCTTGGAATAATAGGGTTTCTAGGTTAAAACAACAAAAATGTGTATGTGGCCCTTGTACATCTGCTGCTTTATTACACCTCTTGGAATAATAGGGTTTCTAGGTTAAAACAACAAAAATGTGTATGTGGCCCTTGTACATCTGCTGCTTTATTACACCTCTTGGAATAATAGGGTTTCTAGGTTAAAACAACAAAAATGTGTATGTGGCCCTTGTACATCTGCTGCTTTATTATACCTCTTGGAATAATAGGGTTTCTAGGTTAAAACAACAAAAATGTGTATGTGGCCCTTGTACATCTGCTGCTTTATTATACCTCTTGGAATAATAGGGTTTCTAGGTTAAAACAACAAAAATGTGTATGTGGCCCTTGTACATCTGCTGCTTTATTACACCTCTTGGAATAATAGGGTTTCTAGGTTAAAACAACAAAAATGTGTATGTGGCCCTTGTACATCTGCTGCTTTATTACACCTGTTGGAATAATAGGGTTTCTAGGTTAAAACAACAAAAATGTGTATGTGGCCCTTGTACATCTGCTGCTTTATTACACCTCTTGGAATAATAGGGTTTCTAGGTTAAAACAACAAAAATGTGTATGTGGCCCTTGTACATCTGCTGCTTTATTATACCATTTGGAATAATAGGGTTTCTAGGTTAAAACAACAAAAATGTGTATGTGGCCCTTGTACATTGCTGCTTTATTATACCTCTTGGAATAATAGGGTTTCTAGGTTAAAACAACAAAAATGTGTATGTGGCCCTTGTACATCTGCTGCTTTATTACACCTCTTGGAATAATAGGGTTTCTAGGTTAAAACAACAAAAATGTGTATGTGGCCCTTGTACATCTGCTGCTTTATTACACCTCTTGGAATAATAGGGTTTCTAGGTTAAAACAACAAAAATGTGTATGTGGCCCTTGTACATCTGCTGCTTTATTACACCTCTTGGAATAATAGGGTTTCTAGGTTAAAACAACAAAAATGTGTATGTGGCCCTTGTACATCTGCTGCTTTATTACACCTCTTGGAATAATAGGGTTTCTAGGTTAAAACAACAAAAATGTGTATGTGGCCCTTGTACATCTGCTGCTTTATTACACCTCTTGGAATAATAGGGTTTCTAGGTTAAAACAACAAAAATGTGTATGTGGCCCTTGTACATCTGCTGCTTTATTACACCTCTTGGAATGATAGGGTTTCTAGGTTAAAACAACAAAAATGTGTATGTGGCCCTTGTACATCTGCTGCTTTATTATATCTCTTGGAATAATAGGGTTTCTAGGTTAAAACAACAAAAATGTATATGTGGCCCTTGTACATCTGCTGCTTTATTACACCTCTTGGAATAATAGGGTTTCTAGGTTAAAACAACAAAAATGTGTATGTGGCCCTTGTACATCTGCTGCTTTATTATATCTCTTCGAATAATAGGGTTTCTAGGTTAAAACAACAAAAATGTGTATGTGGCCCTTGTACATCTGCTGCTTTATTATACCATTTGGAATAATAGGGTTTCTAGGTTAAAACAACAAAAATGTGTATGTGGCCCTTGTACATCTGCTGCTTTATTACACCTCTTGGAATAATAGGGTTTCTAGGTTAAAACAACAAAAATGTGTATGTGGCCCTTGTACATCTGCTGCTTTATTATATCTCTTGGAATAATAGGGTTTCTAGGTTAAAACAACAAAAATGTGTATGTGGCCCTTGTACATCTGCTGCTTTATTACACCTCTTTGAATAATAGGGTTTCTAGGTTAAAACAATAAAAATGTGTATGTGGCCCTTGTACATCTGCTGCTTTATTATATCTCTTCGAATAATAGGGTTTCTAGGTTAAAACAACAAAAATGTGTATGTGGCCCTTGTACATCTGCTGCTTTATTATACCATTTGGAATAATAGGGTTTCTAGGTTAAAACAACAAAAATGTGTATGTGGCCCTTGTACATCTGCTGCTTTATTACACCTCTTGGAATAATAGGGTTTCTAGGTTAAAACAACAAAAATGTGTATGTGGCCCTTGTACATCTGCTGCTTTATTATACCTCTTGGAATAATAGGGTTTCTAGGTTAAAACAACAAAATGTGTATGTGGCCCTTGTACATCTGCTGCTTTATTATACCTCTTGGAATAATAGGGTTTCTAGGTTAAAACAACAAAAATGTGTATGTGGCCCTTGTACATCTGCTGCTTTATTATACCTCTTGGAATAATAGGGTTTCTAGGTTAAAACAACAAAAATGTGTATGTGGCCCTTGTACATCTGCTGCTTTATTACACCTCTTGGAATAATAGGGTTTCTAGGTTAAAACAACAAAAATGTGTATGTGGCCCTTGTACATCTGCTGCTTTATTACACCTCTTGGAATAATAGGGTTTCTATGTTAAAACAACAAAAATGTGTATGTGGCCCTTGTACATCTGCTGCTTTATTACACCTCTTGGAATAATAGGGTTTCTAGGTTAAAACAACAAAAATGTGTATGTGGCCCTTGTACATCTGCTGCTTTATTATACCTCTTGGAATAATAGGGTTTCTAGGTTAAAACAACAAAAATGTGTATGTGGCCCTTGTACATCTGCTGCTTTATTATACCATTTGGAATAATAGGGTTTCTAGGTTAAAACAACAAAAATGTGTATGTGGCCCTTGTACATCTGCTGCTTTATTACACCTCTTGGAATAATAGGGTTTCTAGGTTAAAACAACAAAAATGTGTATGTGGCCCTTGTACATCTGCTGCTTTATTACACCTCTTGGAATAATAGGGTTTCTAGGTTAAAACAACAAAATGTGTATGTGGCCCTTGTACATCTGCTGCTTTATTATACCTCTTGGAATAATAGGGTTTCTAGGTTAAAACAACAAAAATGTGTATGTGGCCCTTGTACATCTGCTGCTTTATTATACCTCTTGGAATAATAGGGTTTCTAGGTTAAAACAACAAAAATGTGTATGTGGCCCTTGTACATCTGCTGCTTTATTACACCTCTTGGAATAATAGGGTTTCTAGGTTAAAACAACAAAAATGTGTATGTGGCCCTTGTACATCTGCTGCTTTATTACACCTGTTGGAATAATAGGGTTTCTAGGTTAAAACAACAAAAATGTGTATGTGGCCCTTGTACATCTGCTGCTTTATTACACCTCTTGGAATAATAGGGTTTCTAGGTTAAAACAACAAAAATGTGTATGTGGCCCTTGTACATCTGCTGCTTTATTACACCTCTTGGAATAATAGGGTTTCTAGGTTAAAACAACAAAATGTGTATGTGGCCCTTGTACATCTGCTGCTTTATTATACCTCTTGGAATAATAGGGTTTCTAGGTTAAAACAACAAATATGTGTATGTGGCCCTTGTACATCTGCTGCTTTATTATACCTCTTGGAATAATAGGGTTTCTAGGTTAAAACAACAAAAATGTGTATGTGGCCCTTGTACATCTGCTGCTTTATTACACCTCTTGGAATAATAGGGTTTCTAGGTTAAAACAACAAAAATGTGTATGTGGCCCTTGTACATCTGCTGCTTTATTACACCTCTTGGAATAATAGGGTTTCTAGGTTAAAACAACAAAAATGTATATGTGGCCCTTGTACATCTGCTGCTTTATTACACCTCTTGGAATAATAGGGTTTCTAGGTTAAAACAACAAAAATGTGTATGTGGCCCTTGTACATCTGCTGCTTTATTATACCTCTTGGAATAATAGGGTTTCTAGGTTAAAACAACAAAAATGTGTATGTGGCCCTTGTACCTCTGCTGCTTTATTATACCATTTGGAATAATAGGGTTTCTAGGTTAAAACAACAAAAATGTGTATGTGGCCCTTGTACATCTGCTGCTTTATTACACCTCTTGGAATAATAGGGTTTCTAGGTTAAAACAACAAAAATGTGTATGTGGCCCTTGTACATCTGCTGCTTTATTACACCTCTTGGAATAATAGGGTTTCTAGGTTAAAACAACAAAATGTGTATGTGGCCCTTGTACATCTGCTGCTTTATTATACCATTTGGAATAATAGGGTTTCTAGGTTAAAACAACAAAAATGTGTATGTGGCCCTTGTACATCTGCTGCTTTATTATACCTCTTGGAATAATAGGGTTTCTAGGTTAAAACAACAAAAATGTGTATGTGGCCCTTGTACATCTGCTGCTTTATTACACCTCTTGGAATAATAGGGTTTCTAGGTTAAAACAACAAAAATGTGTATGTGGCCCTTGTACATCTGCTGCTTTATTACACCTGTTGGAATAATAGGGTTTCTAGGTTAAAACAACAAAAATGTGTATGTGGCCCTTGTACATCTGCTGCTTTATTACACCTCTTGGAATAATAGGGTTTCTAGGTTAAAACAACAAAAATGTGTATGTGGCCCTTGTACATCTGCTGCTTTATTATACCTCTTGGAATAATAGGGTTTCTAGGTTAAAACAACAAAAATGTGTATGTGGCCCTTGTACATCTGCTGCTTTATTACACCTCTTGGAATAATAGGGTTTCTAGGTTAAAACAACAAAAATGTGTATGTGGCCCTTGTACATCTGCTGCTTTATTATACCTCTTGGAATAATAGGGTTTCTAGGTTAAAACAACAAAAATGTGTATGTGTCCCTTGTACGTCTGCTGCTTTATTACACCTCTTGGAATAATAGGGTTTCTAGGTTAAAACAACAAAAATGTGTATGTGGCCCTTGTACATCTGCTGCTTTATTATACCTCTTGGAATAATAGGGTTTCTAGGTTAAAACAACAAAAATGTGTATGTGGCCCTTGTACATCTGCTGCTTTATTATACCTCTTGGAATAATAGGGTTTCTAGGTTAAAACAACAAAAATGTGTATGTGGCCCTTGTACATCTGCTGCTTTATTACACCTCTTGGAATAATAGGGTTTCTAGGTTAAAACAACAAAAATGTGTATGTGGCCCTTGTATATCTGCTGCTTTATTACACCTCTTGGAATAATAGGGTTTCTAGGTTAAAACAACAAAAATGTGTATGTGGCCCTTGTACATCTGCTGCTTTATTATACCTCTTGGAATAATAGGGTTTCTAGGTTAAAACAACAAAAATGTGTATGTGGCCCTTGTACATCTGCTGCTTTATTACACCTCTTGGAATAATAGGGTTTCTAGGTTAAAACAACAAAAATGTGTATGTGGCCCTTGTATATCTGCTGCTTTATTACACCTCTTGGAATAATAGGGTTTCTAGGTTAAAACAACAAAAATGTGTATGTGGCCCTTGTACATCTGCTGCTTTATTATACCTCTTGGAATAATAGGGTTTCTAGGTTAAAACAACAAAAATGTGTATGTGGCCCTTGTACATCTGCTGCTTTATTATACCTCTTGGAATAATAGGGTTTCTAGGTTAACACAACAAAAATGTGTATGTGGCCCTTGTACATCTGCTGCTTTATTACACCTCTTGGAATAATAGGGTTTCTAGGTTAAAACAACAAAAATGTGTATGTGGCCCTTGTACATCTGCTGCTTTATTACACCTCTTGGAATAATAGGGTTTCTAGGTTAAAACAACAAAAATGTGTATGTGGCCCTTGTACATCTGCTGCTTTATTACACCTCTTGGAATAATAGGGTTTCTAGGTTAAAACAACAAAAATGTGTATGTTTCCCTTTTACATCTGCTGCTTTATTATACCTCTTGGAATAATAGGGTTTCTAGGTTAAAACAACAAAAATGTGTATGTGGCCCTTGTACATCTGCTGCTTTATTATATGTCTTCGAATAATAGGGTTTCTAGGTTAAAACAACAAAAATGTGTATGTGGCCCTTGTAATCTGCTGCTTTATTATACCATTTGGAATAATAGGGTTTCTAGGTTAAAACAACAAAAATGTGTATGTGGCCCTTGTACATCTGCTGCTTTATTACACCTCTTGGAATAATAGGGTTTCTAGGTTAAAACAACAAAAACGGTGTATGTGGCCCTTGTACATCTGCTGCTTTATTACACCTCTTGGAATAATAGGGTTTCTAGGTTAAAACAACAAAAATGTGTATGTGGCCCTTGTACATCTGCTGCTTTATTATACCTCTTGGAATAATAGGGTTTCTAGGTTAAAACAACAAAAATGTGTATGTGGCCCTTGTACATCTGCTGCTTTATTATACCTCTTGGAATAATAGGGTTTCTAGGTTAAAACAACAAAAATGTGTATGTGGCCCTTGTACATCTGCTGCTTTATTACACCTCTTGGAATAATAGGGTTTCTAGGTTAAAACAACAAAAATGTGTATGTGGCCCTTGTACATCTGCTGCTTTATTACACCTCTTGGAATAATAGGGTTTCTAGGTTAAAACAACAAAAATGTATATGTGGCCCTTGTACATCTGCTGCTTTATTATACCTCTTGGAATAATAGGGTTTCTAGGTTAAAACAACAAAAATGTGTATGTGGCCCTTGTACATCTGCTGCTTTATTATACCTCTTGGAATAATAGGGTTTCTAGGTTAAAACAACAAAAATGTGTATGTGGCCCTTGTACGTCTGCTGCTTTATTACACCTCTTGGAATAATAGGGTTTCTAGGTTAAAACAACAAAAATGTGTATGTGGCCCTTGTATATCTGCTGCTTTATTACACCTCTTGGAATAATAGGGTTTCTAGGTTAAAACAACAAAAATGTGTATGTGGCCCTTGTACATCTGCTGCTTTATTATACCTCTTGGAATAATAGGGTTTCTAGGTTAAAACAACAAAAATGTGTATGTGGCCCTTGTACATCTGCTGCTTTATTATACCTCTTGGAATAATAGGGTTTCTAGGTTAAAACAACAAAAATGTGTATGTGGCCCTTGTACATCTGCTGCTTTATTACACCTCTTGGAATAATAGGGTTTCCAGGTTAAAACAACAAAAATGTGTATGTGGCCCTTGTACATCTGCTGCTTTATTACACCTGTTGGAATAATAGGGTTTCTAGGTTAAAACAACAAAAATGTGTATGTGGCCCTTGTACATCTGCTGCTTTATTATACCTCTTGGAATAATAGGGTTTCTAGGTTAAAACAACAAAAATGTGTATTTGGCCCTTGTACATCTGCTGCTTTATTATACCTCTTGGAATAATAGGGTTTCTAGGTTAAAACAACAAAAATGTGTATGTGGCCCTTGTACATCTGCTGCTTTATTATACCTCTTGGAATAATTGGGTTTCTAGGTTAAAACAACAAAAATGTGTATGTGGCCCTTGTACATCTGCTGCTTTATTACACCTCTTGGAATAATAGGGTTTCTAGGTTAAAACAACAAAAATGTGTATGTGGCCCTTGTACAACTGCTGCTTTATTATACCTCTTGGAATAATAGGGTTTCTAGGTTAAAACAACAAAAATGTGTATTTGGCCCTTGTACATCTGCTGCTTTATTATATCTCTTGGAATAATAGGGTTTCTAGGATAAAACAACAAAAATGTGTATGTGGCCCTTGTACATCTGCTGCTTTATTATACCTCTTGGAATAATAGGGTTTCTAGGTTAAAACAACAAAAATGTGTATGTGGCCCTTGTACATCTGCTGCTTTATTACACCTCTTGGAATAATAGGGTTTCTAGGATAAAACAACAATGATGTGTATGTGGCCCTTGTACAACTGCTGCTTTATTATACCTCTTGGAATAATAGGGTTTCTAGGTTAAAACAACAAAAATGTGTATGTGGCCCTTGTACATCTGCTGCTTTATTATATCTCTTGGAATAATAGGGTTTCTAGGTTAAAACAACAATAATGTGTATGTTGCCCTTGTACATCTGCTGCTTTATTACACCTCTTGGAATAATAGGGTTTCTAGGTTAAAACAACAAAAATGTGTATGTGGCCCTTGTACATCTGCTGCTTTATTACACCTCTTGGAATAATAGGGTTTCTAAGTTAAAACAACAAAAATGTGTATATGGCCCTTGTACATCTGCTGCTTTATTACACCTCTTGGAATAATAGGGTTTCTAGGTTAAAACAACAAAAATGTGTATGTGGCCCTTGTACATCTGCTGCTTTATTACACCTCTTGGAATAATAGGGTTTCTAGGTTAAAACAACAAAAATGTGTATGTGGCCCTTGTACATCTGCTGCTTTATTACACCTCTTGGAAAAATAGGGTTTCTAGGTTAAAACAACAAAAATGTGTATGTGGCCCTTGTACATCTGCTGCTTTATTACACCTCTTGGAATGATAGGGTTTCTAGGTTAAAACAACAAAAATGTGTATGTGGCCCTTGTACATCTGCTGCTTTATTATATCTCTTGGAATAATAGGGTTTCTAGGTTAAAACAACAAAAATGTGTATGTGGCCCTTGTACATCTGCTGCTTTATTACACCTCTTGGAATAATAGGGTTTCTAGGTTAAAACAACAAAAATGTGTATGTTTCCCTTTTACATCTGCTGCTTTATTATACCTCTTGGAATAATAGGGTTTCTAGGTTAAAACAACAAAAATGTGTATGTGGCCCTTGTACATCTGCTGCTTTATTATATGTCTTCGAATAATAGGGTTTCTAGGTTAAAACAACAAAAATGTGTATGTGGCCCTTGTAATCTGCTGCTTTATTATACCATTTGGAATAATAGGGTTTCTAGGTTAAAACAACAAAAATGTGTATGTGGCCCTTGTACATCTGCTGCTTTATTACACCTCTTGGAATAATAGGGTTTCTAGGTTAAAACAACAAAAACGGTGTATGTGGCCCTTGTACATCTGCTGCTTTATTACACCTCTTGGAATAATAGGGTTTCTAGGTTAAAACAACAAAAATGTGTATGTGGCCCTTGTACATCTGCTGCTTTATTATACCTCTTGGAATAATAGGGTTTCTAGGTTAAAACAACAAAAATGTGTATGTGGCCCTTGTACATCTGCTGCTTTATTATACCTCTTGGAATAATAGGGTTTCTAGGTTAAAACAACAAAAATGTGTATGTGGCCCTTGTACATCTGCTGCTTTATTACACCTCTTGGAATAATAGGGTTTCTAGGTTAAAACAACAAAAATGTGTATGTGGCCCTTGTACATCTGCTGCTTTATTACACCTCTTGGAATAATAGGGTTTCTAGGTTAAAACAACAAAAATGTATATGTGGCCCTTGTACATCTGCTGCTTTATTATACCTCTTGGAATAATAGGGTTTCTAGGTTAAAACAACAAAAATGTGTATGTGGCCCTTGTACATCTGCTGCTTTATTATACCTCTTGGAATAATAGGGTTTCTAGGTTAAAACAACAAAAATGTGTATGTGGCCCTTGTACGTCTGCTGCTTTATTACACCTCTTGGAATAATAGGGTTTCTAGGTTAAAACAACAAAAATGTGTATGTGGCCCTTGTATATCTGCTGCTTTATTACACCTCTTGGAATAATAGGGTTTCTAGGTTAAAACAACAAAAATGTGTATGTGGCCCTTGTACATCTGCTGCTTTATTATACCTCTTGGAATAATAGGGTTTCTAGGTTAAAACAACAAAAATGTGTATGTGGCCCTTGTACATCTGCTGCTTTATTATACCTCTTGGAATAATAGGGTTTCTAGGTTAAAACAACAAAAATGTGTATGTGGCCCTTGTACATCTGCTGCTTTATTACACCTCTTGGAATAATAGGGTTTCCAGGTTAAAACAACAAAAATGTGTATGTGGCCCTTGTACATCTGCTGCTTTATTACACCTGTTGGAATAATAGGGTTTCTAGGTTAAAACAACAAAAATGTGTATGTGGCCCTTGTACATCTGCTGCTTTATTATACCTCTTGGAATAATAGGGTTTCTAGGTTAAAACAACAAAAATGTGTATTTGGCCCTTGTACATCTGCTGCTTTATTATACCTCTTGGAATAATAGGGTTTCTAGGTTAAAACAACAAAAATGTGTATGTGGCCCTTGTACATCTGCTGCTTTATTATACCTCTTGGAATAATTGGGTTTCTAGGTTAAAACAACAAAAATGTGTATGTGGCCCTTGTACATCTGCTGCTTTATTACACCTCTTGGAATAATAGGGTTTCTAGGTTAAAACAACAAAAATGTGTATGTGGCCCTTGTACAACTGCTGCTTTATTATACCTCTTGGAATAATAGGGTTTCTAGGTTAAAACAACAAAAATGTGTATTTGGCCCTTGTACATCTGCTGCTTTATTATATCTCTTGGAATAATAGGGTTTCTAGGATAAAACAACAAAAATGTGTATGTGGCCCTTGTACATCTGCTGCTTTATTATACCTCTTGGAATAATAGGGTTTCTAGGTTAAAACAACAAAAATGTGTATGTGGCCCTTGTACATCTGCTGCTTTATTACACCTCTTGGAATAATAGGGTTTCTAGGATAAAACAACAATGATGTGTATGTGGCCCTTGTACAACTGCTGCTTTATTATACCTCTTGGAATAATAGGGTTTCTAGGTTAAAACAACAAAAATGTGTATGTGGCCCTTGTACATCTGCTGCTTTATTATATCTCTTGGAATAATAGGGTTTCTAGGTTAAAACAACAATAATGTGTATGTTGCCCTTGTACATCTGCTGCTTTATTACACCTCTTGGAATAATAGGGTTTCTAGGTTAAAACAACAAAAATGTGTATGTGGCCCTTGTACATCTGCTGCTTTATTACACCTCTTGGAATAATAGGGTTTCTAAGTTAAAACAACAAAAATGTGTATGTGGCCCTTGTACATCTGCTGCTTTATTACACCTCTTGGAATAATAGGGTTTCTAGGTTAAAACAACAAAAATGTGTATGTGGCCCTTGTACATCTGCTGCTTTATTACACCTCTTGGAATAATAGGGTTTCTAGGTTAAAACAACAAAAATGTGTATGTGGCCCTTGTACATCTGCTGCTTTATTACACCTCTTGGAAAAATAGGGTTTCTAGGTTAAAACAACAAAAATGTGTATGTGGCCCTTGTACATCTGCTGCTTTATTACACCTCTTGGAATGATAGGGTTTCTAGGTTAAAACAACAAAAATGTGTATGTGGCCCTTGTACATCTGCTGCTTTATTATATCTCTTGGAATAATAGGGTTTCTAGGTTAAAACAACAAAAATGTGTATGTGGCCCTTGTACATCTGCTGCTTTATTACACCTCTTGGAATAATAGGGTTTCTAGGTTAAAACAACAAAAATGTATATGTGGCCCTTGTACATCTGCTGCTTTATTATACCTCTTGGAATAATAGGGTTTCTAGGTTAAAACAACAAAAATGTGTATGTGGCCCTTGTACATCTGCTGCTTTATTATACCTCTTGGAATAATAGGGTTTCTAGGTTAAAACAACAAAAATGTGTATGTGGCCCTTGTACGTCTGCTGCTTTATTACACCTCTTGGAATAATAGGGTTTCTAGGTTAAAACAACAAAAATGTGTATGTGGCCCTTGTATATCTGCTGCTTTATTACACCTCTTGGAATAATAGGGTTTCTAGGTTAAAACAACAAAAATGTGTATGTGGCCCTTGTACATCTGCTGCTTTATTATACCTCTTGGAATAATAGGGTTTCTAGGTTAAAACAACAAAAATGTGTATGTGGCCCTTGTACATCTGCTGCTTTATTACACCTCTTGGAATAATAGGGTTTCTAGGTTAAAACAACAAAAATGTGTATGTGGCCCTTGTACATCTGCTGCTTTATTACACCTCTTGGAATAATAGGGTTTCCAGGTTAAAACAACAAAAATGTGTATGTGGCCCTTGTACATCTGCTGCTTTATTACACCTGTTGGAATAATAGGGTTTCTAGGTTAAAACAACAAAAATGTGTATGTGGCCCTTGTACATCTGCTGCTTTATTATACCTCTTGGAATAATAGGGTTTCTAGGTTAAAACAACAAAAATGTGTATTTGGCCCTTGTACATCTGCTGCTTTATTATACCTCTTGGAATAATAGGGTTTCTAGGTTAAAACAACAAAAATGTGTATGTGGCCCTTGTACATCTGCTGCTTTATTACACCTCTTGGAATAATAGGGTTTCTAGGTTAAAACAACAAAAATGTGTATGTGGCCCTTGTACAACTGCTGCTTTATTATTCCTCTTGGAATAATAGGGTTTCTAGGTTAAAACAACAATAATGTGTATGTTGCCCTTGTACATCTGCTGCTTTATTACACCTCTTGGAATAATAGGGTTTCTAGGTTAAAACAACAAAAATGTGTATGTGGCCCTGTTACATCTGCTGCTTTATTACACCTCTTGGAATAATAGGGTTTCTAGGTTAAAACAACAAAAATGTGTATGTGGCCCTTGTACATCTGCTGCTTTATTACACCTCTTGGAATAATAGGGTTTCTAGGTTAAAACAACAAAAATGTGTATGTGGCCCTTGTACATCTGCTGCTTTATTACACCTCTTGGAATAATGGGGTTTCTAGGTTAAAACAACAAAAATGTGTATGTGGCCCTTGTACATCTGCTGCTTTATTATACCTCTTGGAAAAATAGGGTTTCTAGGTTAAAACAACAAAAATGTGTATGTGGCCCTTGTACATCTGCTGCTTTATTACACCTCTTGGAATGATAGGGTTTCTAGGTTAAAACAACAAAAATGTGTATGTGGCCCTTGTACATCTGCTGCTTTATTATATCTCTTGGAATAATAGGGTTTCTAGGTTAAAACAACAAAAATGTGTATGTGGCCCTTGTACATCTGCTGCTTTATTACACCTCTTGGAATAATAGGGTTTCTAGGTTAAAACAACAAAAATGTATATGTGGCCCTTGTACATCTGCTGCTTTATTATACCTCTTGGAATAATAGGGTTTCTAGGTTAAAACAACAAAAATGTGTATGTGGCCCTTGTACATCTGCTGCTTTATTATACCTCTTGGAATAATAGGGTTTCTAGGTTAAAACAACAAAAATGTGTATGTGGCCCTTGTACGTCTGCTGCTTTATTACACCTCTTGGAATAATAGGGTTTCTAGGTTAAAACAACAAAAATGTGTATGTGGCCCTTGTATATCTGCTGCTTTATTACACCTCTTGGAAAAATAGGGTTTCTAGGTTAAAACAACAAAAATGTGTATGTGGCCCTTGTACATCTGCTGCTTTATTATACCTCTTGGAATAATAGGGTTTCTAGGTTAAAACAACAAAAATGTGTATGTGGCCCTTGTACATCTGCTGCTTTATTACACCTCTTGGAATAATAGGGTTTCTAGGTTAAAACAACAAAAATGTGTATGTGGCCCTTGTACATCTGCTGCTTTATTACACCTCTTGGAATAATAGGGTTTCCAGGTTAAAACAACAAAAATGTGTATGTGGCCCTTGTACATCTGCTGCTTTATTACACCTGTTGGAATAATAGGGTTTCTAGGTTAAAACAACAAAAATGTGTATGTGGCCCTTGTACATCTGCTGCTTTATTATACCTCTTGGAATAATAGGGTTTCTAGGTTAAAACAACAAAAATGTGTATTTGGCCCTTGTACATCTGCTGCTTTATTATACCTCTTGGAATAATAGGGTTTCTAGGTTAAAACAACAAAAATGTGTATGTGGCCCTTGTACATCTGCTGCTTTATTACACCTCTTGGAATAATAGGGTTTCTAGGTTAAAACAACAAAAATGTGTATGTGGCCCTTGTACAACTGCTGCTTTATTATACCTCTTGGAATAATAGGGTTTCTAGGTTAAAACAACAAAAATGTGTATTTGGCCCTTGTACATCTGCTGCTTTATTATACCTCTTGGAATAATAGGGTTTCTAGGTTAAAACAACAAAAATGTGTATGTGGCCCTTGTACATCTGCTGCTCTATTATACCTCTTGGAATAATAGGGTTTCTAGGTTAAAACAACAAAAATGTGTATGTGGCCCTTGTACATCTGCTGCTTTATTACACCTCTTGGAATAATAGGGTTTCTAGGATAAAACAACAATGATGTGTATGTGGCCCTTGTACATCTGCTGCTTTATTACACCTCTTGGAATAATAGGGTTTCTAGGTTAAAACAACAAAAATGTGTATGTGGCCCTTGTACATCTGCTGCTTTATTACACCTCTTGGAATAATAGGGTTTCTAGGTTAAAACAACAAAAATGTGTATGTGGCCCTTGTACATCTGCTGCTTTATTACACCTCTTGGAAAAATAGGGTTTCTAGGTTAAAACAACAAAAATGTGTATGTGGCCCTTGTACATCTGCTGCTTTATTACACCTCTTGGAATGATAGGGTTTCTAGGTTAAAACAACAAAAATGTGTATGTGGCCCTTGTACATCTGCTGCTTTATTATATCTCTTGGAATAATAGGGTTTCTAGGTTAAAACAACAAAAATGTGTATGTGGCCCTTGTACATCTGCTGCTTTATTACACCTCTTGGAATAATAGGGTTTCTAGGTTAACACAACAAAAATGTATATGTGGCCCTTGTACATCTGCTGCTTTATTATACCTCTTGGAATAATAGGGTTTCTAGGTTAAAACAACAAAAATGTGTATGTGGCCCTTGTACATCTGCTGCTTTATTATACCTCTTGGAATAATAGGGTTTCTAGGTTAAAACAACAAAAATGTGTATGTGGCCCTTGTACGTCTGCTGCTTTATTACACCTCTTGGAATAATAGGGTTTCTAGGTTAAAACAACAAAAATGTGTATGTGGCCCTTGTATATCTGCTGCTTTATTACACCTCTTGGAATAATAGGGTTTCTAGGTTAAAACAACAAAAATGTGTATGTGGCCCTTGTACATCTGCTGCTTTATTATACCTCTTGGAATAATAGGGTTTCTAGGTTAAAACAACAAAAATGTGTATGTGGCCCTTGTACATCTGCTGCTTTATTATACCTCTTGGAATAATAGGGTTTCTAGGTTAAAACAACAAAAATGTGTATGTGGCCCTTGTACATCTGCTGCTTTATTACACCTCTTGGAATAATAGGGTTTCTAGGTTAAAACAACAAAAATGTGTATGTGGCCCTTGTACATCTGCTGCTTTATTACACCTCTTGGAATAATAGGGTTTCCAGGTTAAAACAACAAAAATGTGTATGTGGCCCTTGTACATCTGCTGCTTTATTACACCTGTTGGAATAATAGGGTTTCTAGGTTAAAACAACAAAAATGTGTATGTGGCCCTTGTACATCTGCTGCTTTATTATACCTCTTGGAATAATAGGGTTTCTAGGTTAAAACAACAAAAATGTGTATTTGGCCCTTGTACATCTGCTGCTTTATTATACCTCTTGGAATAATAGGGTTTCTAGGTTAAAACAACAAAAATGTGTATGTGGCCCTTGTACATCTGCTGCTTTATTACACCTCTTCGAATAATAGGGTTTCTAGGTTAAAACAACAAAAATGTGTATGTGGCCCTTGTACAACTGCTGCTTTATTATACCTCTTGGAATAATAGGGTTTCTAGGTTAAAACAACAAAAATGTGTATTTGGCCCTTGTACATCTGCTGCTTTATTATACCTCTTGGAATAATAGGGTTTCTAGGTTAAAACAACAAAAATGTGTATGTGGCCCTTGTACATCTGCTGCTCTATTATACCTCTTGGAATAATAGGGTTTCTAGGTTAAAACAACAAAAATGTGTATGTGGCCCTTGTACATCTGCTGCTTTATTACACCTCTTGGAATAATAGGGTTTCTAGGATAAAACAACAATGATGTGTATGTGGCCCTTGTACAACTGCTGCTTTATTATACCTCTTGGAATAATAGGGTTTCTAGGTTAAAACAACAAAAATGTGTATGTGGCCCTTGTACATCTGCTGCTTTATTATATCTCTTGGAATAATAGGGTTTCTAGGTTAAAACAACAATAATGTGTATGTTGCCCTTGTACATCTGCTGCTTTATTACACCTCTTGGAATAATAGGGTTTCTAGGTTAAAACAACAAAAATGTGTATGTGGCCCTTGTACATCTGCTGCTTTATTACACCTCTTGGAATAATAGGGTTTCTAGGTTAAAACAACAAAAATGTGTATGTGGCCCTTGTACATCTGCTGCTTTATTACACCTCTTGGAATAATAGGGTTTCTAGGTTAAAACAACAAAAATGTGTATGTGGCCCTTGTACATCTGCTGCTTTATTACACCTCTTGGAATAATAGGGTTTCTAGGTTAAAACAACAAAAATGTGTATGTGGCCCTTGTACATCTGCTGCTTTATTACACCTCTTGGAAAAATAGGGTTTCTAGGTTAAAACAACAAAAATGTGTATGTGGCCCTTGTACATCTGCTGCTTTATTACACCTCTTGGAATGATAGGGTTTCTAGGTTAAAACAACAAAAATGTGTATGTGGCCCTTGTACATCTGCTGCTTTATTATATCTCTTGGAATAATAGAGTTTCTAGGTTAAAACAACAAAAATGTGTATGTGGCCCTTGTACATCTGCTGCTTTATTACACCTCTTGGAATAATAGGGTTTCTAGGTTAAAACAACAAAAATGTGTATGTGGCCCTTGTACATCTGCTGCTTTATTATATCTCTTGGAATAATAGGGTTTCTAGGTTAAAACAACAAAAATGTGTATGTGGCCCTTGTACATCTGCTGCTTTATTATACCATTTGGAATAATAGGGTTTCTAGGTTAAAACAACAAAAATGTGTATGTGGCCCTTGTACATCTGATACTTTATTACACCTCTTGGAATAATAGGGTTTCTAGGTTAAAACAACAAAAATGTGTATGTGGCCCTTGTACATCTGCTGCTTTATTATACCTCTTGGAATAATAGGGTTTCTAGGTTAAAACAACAAAAATGTGTATGTGGCCCTTGTACATCTGCTGCTTTATTATACCTCTTGGAATAATAGGGTTTCTAGGTTAAAACAACAAAAATGTGTATGTGGCCCTTGTACGTCTGCTGCTTTATTACACCTCTTGGAATAATAGGGTTTCTAGGTTAAAACAACAACAATGTGTATGTGGCCCTTGTACAACTGCTGCTTTATTATACCTCTTGGAATAATAGGGTTTCTAGGTTAAAACAACAAAAATGTGTATGTGGCCCTTGTACATCTGCTGCTTTATTATACCTCTTGGAATAATAGGGTTTCTAGGTTAAAACAACAAAAATGTGTATGTGGCCCTTGTACATCTGCTGCTTTATTACACCTCTTGGAATAATAGGGTTTCTAGGTTAAAACAACAAAAATGTGTATGTGGCCCTTGTATATCTGCTGCTTTATTACACCTCTTGGAATAATAGGGTTTCTAGGTTAAAACAACAAAAATGTGTATGTGGCCCTTGTACATCTGCTGCTTTATTATACCTCTTGGAATAATAGGGTTTCTAGGTTAAAACAACAAAAATGTGTATGTGGCCCTTGTACATCTGCTGCTTTATTATACCTCTTGGAATAATAGGGTTTCTAGGTTAAAACAACAAAAATGTGTATGTGGCCCTTGTACATCTGCTGCTTTATTACACCTCTTGGAATAATAGGGTTTCTAGGTTAAAACAACAAAAATGTGTATGTGGCCCTTGTACATCTGCTGCTTTATTACACCTCTTGGAATAATAGGGTTTCTAGGTTAAAACAACAAAAATGTGTATGTGGCCCTTGTACATCTGCTGCTTTATTACACCTCTTGGAATAATAGGGTTTCTAGGTTAAAACAACAAAAATGTGTATGTGGCCCTTGTACATCTGCTGCTTTATTATACCTCTTGGAATAATAGGGTTTCTAGGTTAAAACAACAAAAATGTGTATGTGGCCCTTGTACATCTGCTGCTTTATTATACCTCTTGGAATAATAGGGTTTCTAGGTTAAAACAACAAAAATGTGTATGTGGCCCTTGTACATCTGCTGCTTTATTATACCTCTTGGAATAATAGGGTTTCTAGGTTAAAACAACAAAAATGTGTATGTGGCCCTTGTACATCTGCTGCTTTTTTATACCTTTTGGAATAATAGGGTTTCTAGGTTAAAACAACAAAAATGTGTATGTGGCCCTTGTACAACTGCTGCTTTATTATACCTCTTGGAATAATAGGGTTTCTAGGTTAAAACAACAAAAATGTGTATGTGGCCCTTGTACAACTGCTGCTTTATTATACCTCTTGGAATAATAGGGTTTCTAGGTTAAAACAACAAAAATGTGTATGTGGCCCTTGTACATCTGCTGCTTTATTATACCTCTTGGAATAATAGGGTTTCTAGGTTAAAACAACAAAAATGTGTATGTGGCCCTTGTACATCTGCTGCTTTATTATATCTCTTGGAATAATAGGGTTTCTAGGTTAAAACAACAATAATGTGTATGTTGCCCTTGTACATCTGCTGCTTTATTACACCTCTTGGAATAATAGGGTTTCTAGGTTAAAACAACAAAAATGTGTATGTGGCCCTTGTACATCTGCTGCTTTATTACACCTCTTGGAATAATAGGGTTTCTAGGTTAAAACAACAAAAATGTGTATGTGGCCCTTGTACATCTGCTGCTTTATTACACCTCTTGGAATAATAGGGTTTCTAGGTGAAAACAACAAAAATGTGTATGTGGCCCTTGTACATCTGCTGCTTTATTACACTTCTTGGAATAATAGGGTTTCTAGGTTAAAACAACAAAAATGTGTATGTGGCCCTTGTACATCTGCTGCTTTATTACACCTCTTGGAAAAATAGGGTTTCTAGGTTAAAACAACAAAAATGTGTATGTGGCCCTTGTACATCTGCTGCTTTATTACACCTCTTGGAATGATAGGTTTTCTAGGTTAAAACAACAAAAATGTGTATGTGGCCCTTGTACATCTGCTGCTTTATTATATCTCTTGGAATAATAGGGTTTCTAGGTTAAAACAACAAAAATGTGTATGTGGCCCTTGTACATCTGCTGCTTTATTACACCTCTTGGAATAATAGGGTTTCTAGGTTAAAACAACAAAAATGTGTATGTGGCCCTTGTACATCTGCTGCTTTATTATATCTCTTGGAATAATAGGGTTTCTAGGTTAAAACAACAAAAATGTGTATGTGGCCCTTGTACATCTGCTGCTTTATTATACCATTTGGAATAATAGGGTTTCTAGGTTAAAACAACAAAAATGTGTATGTGGCCCTTGTACATCTGATTCTTTATTACACCTCTTGGAATAATAGGGTTTCTAGGTTAAAACAACAAAAATGTGTATGTGGCCCTTGTACATCAACTGCTTTATTATACCTCTTGGAATAATAGGGTTTCTAGGTTAAAACAACAAAAATGTGTATGTGGCCCTTGTACATCTGCTGCTTTATTATACCTCTTGGAATAATAGGGTTTCTAGGTTAAAACAACAAAAATGTGTATGTGGCCCTTGTACGTCTGCTGCTTTATTACACCTCTTGGAATAATAGGGTTTCTAGGTTAAAACAACAACAATGTGTATGTGGCCCTTGTACAACTGCTGCTTTATTATACCTCTTGGAATAATAGGGTTTCTAGGTTAAAACAACAGAAATGTGTATGTGGCCCTTGTACATCTGCTGCTTTATTATACCTCTTGGAATAATAGGGTTTCTAGGTTAAAACAACAAAAATGTGTATGTGGTCCTTGTACATCTGCTGCTTTATTACACCTCTTGGAATAATAGGGTTTCTAGGTTAAAACAACAAAAATGTGTATGTGGCCCTTGTATATCTGTTGCTTTATTACACCTCTTGGAATAATAGGGTTTCTAGGTTAAAACAACAAAAATGTGTATGTGGCCCTTGTACATCTGCTGCTTTATTATACCTCTTGGAATAATAGGGTTTCTAGGTTAAAACAACAAAAATGTGTATGTGGCCCTTGTACATCTGCTGCTTTATTATACCTCTTGGAATAATAGGGTTTCTAGGTTAAAACAACAAAAATGTGTATGTGGCCCTTGTACATCTGCTGCTTTATTACACCTCTTGGAATAATAGGGTTTCTAGGTTAAAACAACAAAAATGTGTATGTGGCCCTTGTACATCTGCTGCTTTATTACACCTCTTGGAATAATAGGGTTTCTAGGTTAAAACAACAAAAATGTGTATGTGGCCCTTGTACATCTGCTGCTTTATTACACCTCTTGGAATAATAGGGTTTCTAGGTTAAAACAACAAAAATGTGTATGTGGCCCTTGTACATCTGCTGCTTTATTATACCTCTTGGAATAATAGGGTTTCTAGGTTAAAACAACAAAAATGTGTATGTGGCCCTTGTACATCTGCTGCTTTATTATACCTCTTGGAATAATAGGGTTTCTAGGTTAAAACAACAAAAATGTGTATGTGGCCCTTGTACATCTGCTGCTTTATTATACCTCTTGGAATAATAGGGTTTCTAGGTTAAAACAACAAAAATGTGTATGTGGCCCTTGTACGTCTGCTGCTTTATTACACCTCTTGGAATAATAGGGTTTCTAGGTTAAAACAACAAAAATGTGTATGTGGCCCTTGTACAACTGCTGCTTTATTATACCTCTTGGAATAATAGGGTTTCTAGGTTAAAACAACAAAAATGTGTATGTGGCCCTTGTACATCTGCTGCTTTATTATACCTCTTGGAATAATAGGGTTTCTAGGTTAAAACAACCAAAAAGTGTATGTGGCCCTTGTACATCTGCTGCTTTATTACACCTCTTGGAATAATAGGGTTTCTAGGTTAAAACAACAAAAATGTGTATGTGGCCCTTGTATATCTGCTGCTTTATTACACCTCTTGGAATAATAGGGTTTCTAGGTTAAAACAACAAAAATGTGTATGTGGCCCTTGTACATCTGCTGCTTTATTACACCTCTTGGAAAAATAGGGTTTCTAGGTTAAAACAACAAAAATGTGTATGTGGCCCTTGTACATCTGCTGCTTTATTACACCTCTTGGAATGATAGGGTTTCTAGGTTAAAACAACAAAAATGTGTATGTGGCCCTTGTACATCTGCTGCTTTATTATATCTCTTGGAATAATAGGGTTTCTAGGTTAAAACAACAAAAATGTGTATGTGGCCCTTGTACATCTGCTGCTTTATTACACCTCTTGGAATAATAGGGTTTCTAGGTTAAAACAACAAAAATGTGTATGTGGCCCTTGTACATCTGCTGCTTTATTATATCTCTTGGAATAATAGGGTTTCTAGGTTAAAACAACAAAAATGTGTATGTGGCCCTTGTACATCTGCTGCTTTATTATACCATTTGGAATAATAGGGTTTCTAGGTTAAAACAACAAAAATGTGTATGTGGCCCTTGTACATCTGCTGCTTTATTATACCTCTTGGAATAATAGGGTTTCTAGGTTAAAACAACAAAAATGTGTATGTGGCCCTTGTACATCTGCTGCTTTATTACACCTCTTGGAATAATAGGGTTTCTAGGTTAAAACAACAAAAATGTGTATGTGGCCCTTGTACATCTGCTGCTTTATTACACCTCTTGGAATAATAGGGTTTCTAGGTTAAAACAACAAAAATGTGTATGTGGCCCTTGTACATCTGCTGCTTTATTACACCTCTTGGAATAATAGGGTTTCTAGGTTAAAACAACAAAAATGTGTATGTGGCCCTTGTACATCTGCTGCTTTATTATACCTCTTGGAATAATAGGGTTTCTAGGTTAAAACAACAAAAATGTGTATGTGGCCCTTGTACATCTGCTGCTTTATTATACCTCTTGGAATAATAGGGTTTCTAGGTTAAAACAACAAAAATGTGTATGTGGCCCTTGTACATCTGCTGCTTTATTATACCTCTTGGAATAATAGGGTTTCTAGGTTAAAACAACAAAAATGTGTATGTGGCCCTTGTACGTCTGCTGCTTTATTACACCTCTTGGAATAATAGGGTTTCTAGGTTAAAACAACAAAAATGTGTATGTGGCCCTTGTACATCTGCTGCTTTATTATACCTCTTGGAATAATAGGGTTTCTAGGTTAAAACAACAAAAATGTATATGTGGCCCTTGTACATCTGCTGCTTTATTACACCTCTTGGAATAATAGGGTTTCTAGGTTAAAACAACAAAAATGTGTATGTTGCCCTTGTATATCTGCTGCTTTATTACACCTCTTGGAATAATAGGGTTTCTAGGTTAAAACAACAAAAATGTGTATGTGGCCCTTGTACATCTGCTGCTTTATTACACCTCTTGGAAAAATAGGGTTTCTAGGTTAAAACAACAAAAATGTGTATGTGGCCCTTGTACATCTGCTGCTTTATTACACCTCTTGGAATGATAGGGTTTCTAGGTTAAAACAACAAAAATGTGTATGTGGCCCTTGTACATCTGCTGCTTTATTATATCTCTTGGAATAATAGGGTTTCTAGGTTAAAACAACAAAAATGTGTATGTGGCCCTTGTACATCTGCTGCTTTATTACACCTCTTGGAATAATAGGGTTTCTAGGTTAAAACAACAAAAATGTGTATGTGGCCCTTGTACATCTGCTGCTTTATTATATCTCTTGGAATAATAGGGTTTCTAGGTTAAAACAACAAAAATGTGTATGTGGCCCTTGTACATCTGCTGCTTTATTATACCATTTGGAATAATAGGGTTTCTAGGTTAAAACAACAAAAATGTGTATGTGGCCCTTTTACATCTGATACTTTATTACACCTCTTGGAATAATAGGGTTTCTAGGTTAAAACAACAAAAATGTGTATGTGGCCCTTGTACATCTGCTGCTTTATTATACCTCTTGGAATAATAGGGTTTCTAGGTTAAAACAACAAAAATGTGTATGTGGCCCTTGTACATCTGCTGCTTTATTATACCTCTTGGAATAATAGGGTTTCTAGGTTAAAACAACAAAAATGTGTATTTGGCCCTTGTACGTCTGCTGCTTTATTACACCTCTTGGAATAATAGGGTTTCTAGGTTAAAACAACAACAATGTGTATGTGGCCCTTGTATATCTGCTGCTTTATTACACCTCTTGGAATAATAGGGTTTCTAGGTTAAAACAACAAAAATGTGTATGTGGCCCTTGTACATCTGCTGCTTTATTATACCTCTTGGAATAATAGGGTTTCTAGGTTAAAACAACAAAAATGTGTATGTGGCCCTTGTACATCTGCTGCTTTATTATACCTCTTGGAATAATAGGGTTTCTAGGTTAAAACAACAAAAATGTGTATGTGGCCCTTGTACATCTGCTGCTTTATTACACCTCTTGGAATAATAGGGTTTCTAGGTTAAAACAACAAAAATGTGTATGTGGCCCTTGTACATCTGCTGCTTTATTACACCTCTTGGAATAATAGGGTTTCTAGGTTAAAACAACAAAAATGTGTATGTGGCCCTTGTACATCTGCTGCTTTATTACACCTCTTGGAATAATAGGGTTTCTAGGTTAAAACAACAAAAATGTGTATGTGGCCCTTGTACATCTGCTGCTTTATTATACCTCTTGGAATAATAGGGTTTCTAGGTTAAAACAACAAAAATGTGTATGTGGCCCTTGTACATCTGCTGCTTTATTATACCTCTTGGAATAATAGGGTTTCTAGGTTAAAACAACAAAAATGTGTATGTGGCCCTTGTACATCTGCTGCTTTATTATACCTCTTGGAATAATAGGGTTTCTAGGTTAAAACAACAAAAATGTGTATGTGGCCCTTGTACATCTGCTGCTTTATTATACCTCTTGGAATAATAGGGTTTCTAGGTTAAAACAACAAAAATGTGTATGTGGCCCTTGTACAACTGCTGCTTTATTATACCTCTTGGAATAATAGGGTTTCTAGGTTAAAACAACAAAAATGTGTATGTGGCCCTTGTACAACTGCTGCTTTATTATACCTCTTGGAATAATAGGGTTTCTAGGTTAAAACAACAAAAATGTGTATGTGGCCCTTGTACATCTGCTGCTTTATTATACCTCTTGGAATAATAGGGTTTCTAGGTTAAAACAACAAAAATGTGTATGTGGCCCTTGTACATCTGCTGCTTTATTATATCTCTTGGAATAATAGGGTTTCTTGGTTAAAACAACAATAATGTGTATGTTGCCCTTGTACATCTGCTGCTTTATTACACCTCTTGGAATAATAGGGTTTCTAGGTTAAAACAACAAAAATGTGTATGTGGCCCTTGTACATCTGCTGCTTTATTACACCTCTTGGAATAATAGGGTTTCTAGGTTAAAACAACAAAAATGTGTATGTGGCCCTTGTACATCTGCTGCTTTATTACACCTCTTGGAATAATAGGGTTTCTAGGTTAAAACAACAAAAATGTGTATGTGGCCCTTGTACATCTGCTGCTTTATTACACTTCTTGGAATAATAGGGTTTCTAGGTTAAAACAACAAAAATGTGTATGTGGCCCTTGTACATCTGCTGCTTTATTACACCTCTTGGAAAAATAGGGTTTCTAGGTTAAAACAACAAAAATGTGTATGTGGCCCTTGTACATCTGCTGCTTTATTACACCTCTTGGAATGATAGGTTTTCTAGGTTAAAACAACAAAAATGTGCATGTGGCCCTTGTACATCTGCTGCTTTATTATATCTCTTGGAATAATAGGGTTTCTAGGTTAAAACAACAAAAATGTGTATGTGGCCCTTGTACATCTGCTGCTTTATTACACCTCTTGGAAT
Organism: Bathymodiolus brooksi; assembly: GCA_963680875.1. Lineage (NCBI taxonomy): Eukaryota > Metazoa > Mollusca > Bivalvia > Mytilida > Modiolidae > Bathymodiolus > Bathymodiolus brooksi. The sequence continues at coordinate 130,900,940 of OY804579.1, read as the reverse complement.
AATAGGGTTTCTAGGTTAAAACAACAAAAATGTGTATGTGGCCCTTGTACATCTGCTGCTTTATTATATCTCTTGGAATAATAGGGTTTCTAGGTTAAAACAACAAAAATGTGTATGTGGCCCTTGTACATCTGCTGCTTTATTATACCATTTGGAATAATAGGGTTTCTAGGTTAAAACAACAAAAATGTGTATGTGGCCCTTGTACATCTGATACTTTATTACACCTCTTGGAATAATAGGGTTTCTAGGTTAAAACAACAAAAATGTGTATGTGGCCCTTGTACATCTGCTGCTTTATTATACCTCTTGGAATAATAGGGTTTCTAGGTTAAAACAACAAAAATGTGTATGTGGCCCTTGTACATCTGCTGCTTTATTACACCTCTTGGAATAATAGGGTTTCTAGGTTAAAACAACAAAAATGTGTATGTGGCCCTTGTACATCTGCTGCTTTATTATACCTCTTGGAATAATAGGGTTTCTAGGTTAAAACAACAAAAATGTGTATGTGGCCCTTGTACATCTGCTGCTTTATTATACCTCTTGGAATAATAGGGTTTCTAGGTTAAAACAACAAAAATGTGTATGTGGCCCTTGTACATCTGCTGCTTTATTATACCTCTTGGAATAATAGGGTTTCTAGGTTAAAACAACAAAAATGTGTATGTGGCCCTTGTACGTCTGCTGCTTTATTACACCTCTTGGAATAATAGGGTTTCTAGGTTAAAACAACAAAAATGTGTATGTGGCCCTTGTACAACTGCTGCTTTATTATACCTCTTGGAATAATAGGGTTTCTAGGTTAAAACAACAAAAATGTGTATGTGGCCCTTGTACATCTGCTGCTTTATTATACCTCTTGGAATAATAGGGTTTCTAGGTTAAAACAACAAAAATGTGTATGTGGCCCTTGTACATCTGCTGCTTTATTACACCTCTTGGAAAAATAGGGTTTCTAGGTTAAAACAACAAAAATGTGTATGTGGCCCTTGTACATCTGCTGCTTTATTACACCTCTTGGAATGATAGGGTTTCTAGGTTAAAACAACAAAAATGTGTATGTGGCCCTTGTACATCTGCTGCTTTATTATATCTCTTGGAATAATAGGGTTTCTAGGTTAAAACAACAAAAATGTGTATGTGGCCCTTGTACATCTGCTGCTTTATTACACCTCTTGGAATAATAGGGTTTCTAGGTTAAAACAACAAAAATGTGTATGTGGCCCTTGTACATCTGCTGCTTTATTATATCTCTTGGAATAATAGGGTTTCTAGGTTAAAACAACAAAAATGTGTATGTGGCCCTTGTACATCTGCTGCTTTATTATACCATTTGGAATAATAGGGTTTCTAGGTTAAAACAACAAAAATGTGTATGTGGCCCTTGTACATCTGCTGCTTTATTATACCTCTTGGAATAATAGGGTTTCTAGGTTAAAACAACAAAAATGTGTATGTGGCCCTTGTACATCTGCTGCTTTATTACACCTCTTGGAATAATAGGGTTTCTAGGTTAAAACAACAAAAATGTGTATGTGGCCCTTGTACATCTGCTGCTTTATTACACCTCTTGGAATAATAGGGTTTCTAGGTTAAAACAACAAAAATGTGTATGTGGCCCTTGTACATCTGCTGCTTTATTACACCTCTTGGAATAATAGGGTTTCTAGGTTAAAACAACAAAAATGTGTATGTGGCCCTTGTACATCTGCTGCTTTATTATACCTCTTGGAATAATAGGGTTTCTAGGTTAAAACAACAAAAATGTGTATGTGGCCCTTGTACATCTGCTGCTTTATTATACCTCTTGGAATAATAGGGTTTCTAGGTTAAAACAACAAAAATGTGTATGTGGCCCTTGTACATCTGCTGCTTTATTATACCTCTTGGAATAATAGGGTTTCTAGGTTAAAACAACAAAAATGTGTATGTGGCCCTTGTACGTCTGCTGCTTTATTACACCTCTTGGAATAATAGGGTTTCTAGGTTAAAACAACAAAAATGTGTATGTGGCCCTTGTACAACTGCTGCTTTATTATACCTCTTGGAATAATAGGGTTTCTAGGTTAAAACAACAAAAATGTGTATGTGGCCCTTGTACATCTGCTGCTTTATTATACCTCTTGGAATAATAGGGTTTCTAGGTTAAAACAACAAAAATGTGTATGTGGCCCTTGTACATCTGCTGCTTTATTACACCTCTTGGAATAATAGGGTTTCTAGGTTAAAACAACAAAAATGTGTATGTTGCCCTTGTATATCTGCTGCTTTATTACACCTCTTGGAATAATAGGGTTTCTAGGTTAAAACAACAAAAATGTGTATGTGGCCCTTGTACATCTGCTGCTTTATTACACCTCTTGGAAAAATAGGGTTTCTAGGTTAAAACAACAAAAATGTGTATGTGGCCCTTGTACATCTGCTGCTTTATTACACCTCTTGGAATGATAGGGTTTCTAGGTTAAAACAACAAAAATGTGTATGTGGCCCTTGTACATCTGCTGCTTTATTATATCTCTTGGAATAATAGGGTTTCTAGGTTAAAACAACAAAAATGTGTATGTGGCCCTTGTACATCTGCTGCTTTATTACACCTCTTGGAATAATAGGGTTTCTAGGTTAAAACAACAAAAATGTGTATGTGGCCCTTGTACATCTGCTGCTTTATTATATCTCTTGGAATAATAGGGTTTCTAGGTTAAAACAACAAAAATGTGTATGTGGCCCTTGTACATCTGCTGCTTTATTATACCATTTGGAATAATAGGGTTTCTAGGTTAAAACAACAAAAATGTGTATGTGGCCCTTTTACATCTGATACTTTATTACACCTCTTGGAATAATAGGGTTTCTAGGTTAAAACAACAAAAATGTGTATGTGGCCCTTGTACATCTGCTGCTTTATTATACCTCTTGGAATAATAGGGTTTCTAGGTTAAAACAACAAAAATGTGTATGTGGCCCTTGTACATCTGCTGCTTTATTATACCTCTTGGAATAATAGGGTTTCTAGGTTAAAACAACAAAAATGTGTATTTGGCCCTTGTACGTCTGCTGCTTTATTACACCTCTTGGAATAATAGGGTTTCTAGGTTAAAACAACAACAATGTGTATGTGGCCCTTGTATATCTGCTGCTTTATTACACCTCTTGGAATAATAGGGTTTCTAGGTTAAAACAACAAAAATGTGTATGTGGCCCTTGTACATCTGCTGCTTTATTATACCTCTTGGAATAATAGGGTTTCTAGGTTAAAACAACAAAAATGTGTATGTGGCCCTTGTACATCTGCTGCTTTATTATACCTCTTGGAATAATAGGGTTTCTAGGTTAAAACAACAAAAATGTGTATGTGGCCCTTGTACATCTGCTGCTTTATTACACCTCTTGGAATAATAGGGTTTCTAGGTTAAAACAACAAAAATGTGTATGTGGCCCTTGTACATCTGCTGCTTTATTACACCTCTTGGAATAATAGGGTTTCTAGGTTAAAACAACAAAAATGTGTATGTGGCCCTTGTACATCTGCTGCTTTATTACACCTCTTGGAATAATAGGGTTTCTAGGTTAAAACAACAAAAATGTGTATGTGGCCCTTGTACATCTGCTGCTTTATTATACCTCTTGGAATAATAGGGTTTCTAGGTTAAAACAACAAAAATGTGTATGTGGCCCTTGTACATCTGCTGCTTTATTATACCTCTTGGAATAATAGGGTTTCTAGGTTAAAACAACAAAAATGTGTATGTGGCCCTTGTACATCTGCTGCTTTATTATACCTCTTGGAATAATAGGGTTTCTAGGTTAAAACAACAAAAATGTGTATGTGGCCCTTGTACATCTGCTGCTTTATTATACCTCTTGGAATAATAGGGTTTCTAGGTTAAAACAACAAAAATGTGTATGTGGCCCTTGTACAACTGCTGCTTTATTATACCTCTTGGAATAATAGGGTTTCTAGGTTAAAACAACAAAAATGTGTATGTGGCCCTTGTACAACTGCTGCTTTATTATACCTCTTGGAATAATAGGGTTTCTAGGTTAAAACAACAAAAATGTGTATGTGGCCCTTGTACATCTGCTGCTTTATTATACCTCTTGGAATAATAGGGTTTCTAGGTTAAAACAACAAAAATGTGTATGTGGCCCTTGTACATCTGCTGCTTTATTATATCTCTTGGAATAATAGGGTTTCTTGGTTAAAACAACAATAATGTGTATGTTGCCCTTGTACATCTGCTGCTTTATTACACCTCTTGGAATAATAGGGTTTCTAGGTTAAAACAACAAAAATGTGTATGTGGCCCTTGTACATCTGCTGCTTTATTACACCTCTTGGAATAATAGGGTTTCTAGGTTAAAACAACAAAAATGTGTATGTGGCCCTTGTACATCTGCTGCTTTATTACACCTCTTGGAATAATAGGGTTTCTAGGTTAAAACAACAAAAATGTGTATGTGGCCCTTGTACATCTGCTGCTTTATTACACTTCTTGGAATAATAGGGTTTCTAGGTTAAAACAACAAAAATGTGTATGTGGCCCTTGTACATCTGCTGCTTTATTACACCTCTTGGAAAAATAGGGTTTCTAGGTTAAAACAACAAAAATGTGTATGTGGCCCTTGTACATCTGCTGCTTTATTACACCTCTTGGAATGATAGGTTTTCTAGGTTAAAACAACAAAAATGTGCATGTGGCCCTTGTACATCTGCTGCTTTATTATATCTCTTGGAATAATAGGGTTTCTAGGTTAAAACAACAAAAATGTGTATGTGGCCCTTGTACATCTGCTGCTTTATTACACCTCTTGGAATAATAGGGTTTCTAGGTTAAAACAGCAAAAATGTGTATGTGGCCCTTGTACATCTGCTGCTTTATTATATCTCTTGGAATAATAGGGTTTCTAGGTTAAAACAACAAAAATGTGTATGTGGCCCTTGTACATCTGCTGCTTTATTATACCATTTGGAATAATAGGGTTTCTAGGTTAAAACAACAAAAATGTGTATGTGGCCCTTGTACATCTGATACTTTATTACACCTCTTGGAATAATAGGGTTTCTAGGTTAAAACAACAAAAATGTGTATGTGGCCCTTGTACATCTGCTGCTTTATTATACCTCTTGGAATAATAGGGTTTCTAGGTTAAAACAACAAAAATGTGTATGTGGCCCTTGTACATCTGCTGCTTTATTACACCTCTTGGAATAATAGGGTTTCTAGGTTAAAACAACAAAAATGTGTATGTGGCCCTTGTACATCTGCTGCTTTATTATACCTCTTGGAATAATAGGGTTTCTAGGTTAAAACAACAAAAATGTGTATGTGGCCCTTGTACATCTGCTGCTTTATTATACCTCTTGGAATAATAGGGTTTCTAGGTTAAAACAACAAAAATGTGTATGTGGCCCTTGTACATCTGCTGCTTTATTATACCTCTTGGAATAATAGGGTTTCTAGGTTAAAACAACAAAAATGTGTATGTGGCCCTTGTACGTCTGCTGCTTTATTACACCTCTTGGAATAATAGGGTTTCTAGGTTAAAACAACAAAAATGTGTATGTGGCCCTTGTACAACTGCTGCTTTATTATACCTCTTGGAATAATAGGGTTTCTAGGTTAAAACAACAAAAATGTGTATGTGGCCCTTGTACATCTGCTGCTTTATTATACCTCTTGGAATAATAGGGTTTCTAGGTTAAAACAACAAAAATGTGTATGTGGCCCTTGTACATCTGCTGCTTTATTACACCTCTTGGAAAAATAGGGTTTCTAGGTTAAAACAACAAAAATGTGTATGTGGCCCTTGTACATCTGCTGCTTTATTACACCTCTTGGAATGATAGGGTTTCTAGGTTAAAACAACAAAAATGTGTATGTGGCCCTTGTACATCTGCTGCTTTATTATATCTCTTGGAATAATAGGGTTTCTAGGTTAAAACAACAAAAATGTGTATGTGGCCCTTGTACATCTGCTGCTTTATTACACCTCTTGGAATAATAGGGTTTCTAGGTTAAAACAACAAAAATGTGTATGTGGCCCTTGTACATCTGCTGCTTTATTATATCTCTTGGAATAATAGGGTTTCTAGGTTAAAACAACAAAAATGTGTATGTGGCCCTTGTACATCTGCTGCTTTATTATACCATTTGGAATAATAGGGTTTCTAGGTTAAAACAACAAAAATGTGTATGTGGCCCTTGTACATCTGATACTTTATTACACCTCTTGGAATAATAGGGTTTCTAGGTTAAAACAACAAAAATGTGTATGTGGCCCTTGTACATCTGCTGCTTTATTATACCTCTTGGAATAATAGGGTTTCTAGGTTAAAACAACAAAAATGTGTATGTGGCCCTTGTACATCTGCTGCTTTATTACACCTCTTGGAATAATAGGGTTTCTAGGTTAAAACAACAACAATGTGTATGTGGCCCTTGTACAACTGCTGCTTTATTATACCTCTTGGAATAATAGGGTTTCTAGGTTAAAACAACAAAAATGTGTATGTGGCCCTTGTACATCTGCTGCTTTATTATACCTCTTGGAATAATAGGGTTTCTAGGTTAAAACAACAAAAATGTGTATGTGGCCCTTGTACATCTGCTGCTTTATTACACCTCTTGGAATAATAGGGTTTCTAGGTTAAAACAACAAAAATGTGTATGTGGCCCTTGTACATCTGCTGCTTTATTATACCTCTTGGAATAATAGGGTTTCTAGATTAAAACAACAAAAATGTGTATGTGGCCCTTGTACATCTGCTGCTTTATTATACCTCTTGGAATAATAGGGTTTCTAGGTTAAAACAACAAAAATGTGTATGTGGCCCTTGTACATCTGCTGCTTTATTACACCTCTTGGAATAATAGGGTTTCTAGGTTAAAACAACAAAAATGTGTATGTGGCCCTTGTACATCTGCTGCTTTATTACACCTCTTGGAATAATAGGGTTTCTAGGTTAAAACAACAAAAATGTGTATGTGGCCCTTGTACATCTGCTGCTTTATTACACCTCTTGGAATAATAGGGTTTCTAGGTTAAAACAACAAAAATGTGTATGTGGCCCTTGTACATCTGCTGCTTTATTATACCTCTTGGAATAATAGGGTTTCTAGGTTAAAACAACAAAAATGTGTATGTGGCCCTTGTACATCTGCTGCTTTATTACACCTCTTGGAATAATAGGGTTTCTAGGTTAAAACAACAAAAATGTGTATGCGGCCCTTGTACAACTGCTGCTTTATTATACCTCTTGGAATAATAGGGTTTCTAGGTTAAAACAACAAAAATGTGTATGTGGCCCTGTACATCTGCTGCTTTATTATATCTCTTGGAATAATAGGGTTTCTAGATTAAAACAACAAAAATGTGTATGTGGCCCTTGTACATCTGCTGCTTTATTACACCTCTTGGAATAATAGGGTTTCTAGGTTAAAACAACAAAAATGTGTATGTGGCCCTTGTACATCTGCTGTTTTATTACACCTCTTGGAATAATAGGGTTTCTAGGTTAAAACAACAAAAATGTGTATGCGGCCCTTGTACATCTGCTGCTTTATTACACCTCTTGGAATAATAGGGTTTCTAGGTTAAAACAACAAAAATGTGTATGTGGCCCTTGTACATCTGCTGCTTTGTTACACCTCTTGGAATAATAGGGTTTCTAGGTTAAAACAACAAAAATGTGTATGTGGCCCTTGTACATCTGCTGCTTTATTACACCTCTTGGAATAATAGGGTTTCTAGGTTAAAACAACAAAAATGTGTATGTGGCCCTTGTACATCTGCTGCTTTATTACACCTCTTGGAATAATAGGGTTTCTAGGTTAAAACAACAAAAATGTGTATGTGGCCCTTGTACATCTGCTGCTTTATTACACCTCTTGGAATAATAGGGTTTCTAGGTTAAAACAACAAAAATGTGTATGTGGCCCTTGTACATCTGCTGCTTTATTACACCTCTTGGAATAATAGGGTTTCTAGGTTAAAACAACAAAAATGTGTATGTGGCCCTTGTACATCTGCTGCTTTATTACACCTCTTGGAATAATAGGGTTTCTAGGTTAAAACAACAAAAATGTGTATATGGCCCTTGTACATCTGCTGCTTTATTACACCTCTTGGAATAATAGGGTCTCTAGGTTAAAACAACAAAAATGTGTATGTGGCCCTTGTACATCTGCTGCTTTATTATATCTCTTGGAATAATAGGGTTTCTAGGTTAAAACAACAAAAATGTGTATGTGGCCCTTGTACATCTGCTGCTTTATTACACCTCTTGGAATAATAGGGTTTCTAGGTTAAAACAACAAAAATGTGTATGTGGCCCTTGTACATCTGCTGCTTTATTACACCTCTTGGAATAATAGGGTTTCTAGGTTAAAACAACAAAAATGTGTATGTGGCCTTTGTACATCTGCTGCTTTATTACACCTCTTGGAATAATAGGGTTTCTAGGTTAAAACAACAAAAATGTGTATGTGGCCCTTGTACATCTGCTGCTTTATTATATCTCTTGGAATAATAGGGTTTCTAGGTTAAAACAACAAAAATGTGTATGTGGCCCTTGTACATCTGCAGCTTTATTACACCTCTTGGAATAATAGGGTTTCTAGGTTAAAACAACAAAAATGTGTATGTGGCCCTTGTACATCTGCTGCTTTATTACACCTCTTGGAATATTAGGGTTTCTAGGTTAAAACAACAAAAATGTGTATGTGGCCCTTGTACATCTGCTGCTTTATTACACCTCTTGGAATAATAGGGTTTCTAGGTTAAAACAACAAAAATGTGTATGTGGCCCTTGTACATCTGCTGCTTTATTATATCTCTTGGAATAATAGGGTTTCTAGGTTAAAACAACAAAAATGTGTATGTGGCCCTTGTACATCTGCTGCTTTATTACACCTCTTGGAATAATAGGGTTTCTAGGTTAAAACAACAAAAATGTGTATGTGGCCCTTGTACATCTGCAGCTTTATTATATCTCTTGGAATAATAGGGTTTCTAGGTTAAAACAACAAAAATGTGTATGTGGCCCTTGTACATCTGCTGCTTTATTACACCTCTTGGAATAATAGGGTTTCTAGGTTAAAACAACAAAAATGTGTATGTGGCCCTTGTACATCTGCTGCTTTATTATATTTCTTTGAATAATAGGGTTTCTAGGTTAAAACAACAAAAATGTGTATGTGGCCCTTGTACATCTGCTGCTTTATTATATCTCTTGGAATAATAGGGTTTCTAGGTTAAAACAACAAAAATGTGTATGTGGCCCTTGTACATCTGCTGCTTTATTACACCTCTTGGAATAATAGGGTTTCTAGGTTAAAACAACAAAAATGTGTATGTGGCCCTTGTACATCTGCTGCTTTATTATATCTCTTGGAATAATAGGGTTTCTAGGTTAAAACAACAAAAATGTGTATGTGGCCCTTGTACATCTGCTGCTTTATTACACCTCTTGGAATAATAGGGTTTCTAGGTTAAAACAACAAAAATGTGTATGTGGCCCTTGTACATCTGCTGCTTTATTACACCTCTTGGAATAATAGGGTTTCTAGGTTAAAACAACAAAAATGTGTATGTGGCCCTTGTACATCTGCTGCTTTATTACACCTCTTGGAATAATAGGGTTTCTAGGTTAAAACAACAAAAATGTGTATGTGGCCCTTGTACATCTGCTGCTTTATTATATCTCTTGGAATAATAGGGTTTCTAGGTTAAAACAACAAAAATGTGTATGTGGCCCTTGTACATCTGCTGCTTTATTACACCTCTTGGAATAATAGGGTTTCTAGGTTAAAACAACAAAAATGTGTATGTGGCCCTTGTACATCTGCTGCTTTATTATATCTCTTGAAATAATAGGGTTTCTAGGTTAAAACAACAAAAATGTGTATGTGATCCTTGTACATCTGCTGATTTATTATACCTCTTGGAATAATAGGGTTTCTAGGTTAAAACAACAAAAATGTGTATGTGGCCCTTGTACATCTGCTGCTTTATTACACCTCTTGGAATAATAGGGTTTCTAGGTTAAAACAACAAAAATGTGTATGTGGCCCTTGTATATCTGCTGCTTTATTATATCTCTTGGAATAATAGGGTTTCTAAGTTAAAACAACAAAAATGTGTATGTGGCCCTTGTACATCTGCTGCTTTATTACACCTCTTGGAATAATAGGGTTTCTAGGTTAAAACAACAAAAATGTGTATGTGGCCCTTGTACATCTGCTGCTTTATTACACCTCTTGGAATAATAGGGTTTCTAGGTTAAAACAACAAAAATGTGTATGTGGCCCTTGTACATCTGCTGCTTTATTACACCTCTTGGAAAAATAGGGTTTCTAGGTTAAAACAACAAAAATGTGTATGTGGCCCTTGTACATCTGCTGCTTTATTATACCTCTTGGAATAATAGGGTTTCTAGGTTAAAACAACAAAAATGTGTATGTGGCCCTTGTACATCTGCTGCTTTATTATACCTCTTGGAATAATAGTGTTTCTAGGTTAAAACAACAAAAATGTGTATGTGGCCCTTGTACATCTGCTGCTTTATTATACCTCTTGGAATAATAGGGTTTCTATGTTAAAACAACAAAAATGTGTATGTGGCCCTTGTACATCTGCTGCTTTATTACACCTCTTGGAATAATAGGGTTTCTAGGTTAAAACAACAAAAATGTGTATGTGGCCCTTGTACATCTGCTGCTTTATTACACCTCTTGGAATAATAGGGTTTCTAGGTTAAAACAACAAAAATGTGTATGTGGCCCTTGTACATCTGCTGCTTTATTACACCTCTTGGAATAATAGGGTTTCTAGGTTAAAACAACAAAAATGTGTATGTGGCCCTTGTACATCTGCTGCTTTATTATATCTCTTGGAATAATTGGGTTTCTAGGTTAAAACAACAAAAATGTGTATGTGGCCCTTGTACATCTGCTGCTTTATTACACCTCTTGGAATAATAGGGTTTCTAGGTTAAAACAACAAAAATGTGTATGTGGCTCTTGTAAATCTGCTGCTTTATTACACCTCTTGGAATAATAGGGTTTCTAGGTTAAAACAACAAAAATGTGTATGTGGCCCTTGTACATCTGCTGCTTTATTACACCTCTTGGAATAATAGGGTTTCTAGGTTAAAACAACAAAAATGTGTATGTGGCCCTTGTACATCTGCTGCTTTATTACACCTCTTGGAATAATAGGGTCTCTAGGTTAAAACAACAAAAATGTGTATGTGGCCCTTGTACATCTGCTGCTTTATTATATCTCTTGGAATAATAGGGTTTCTAGGTTAAAACAACAAAAATGTGTATGTGGCCCTTGTACATCTGCTGCTTTATTACACCTCTTGGAATAATAGGGTTTCTAGGTTAAAACAACAAAAATGTGTATGTGGCCCTTGTACATCTGCTGCTTTATTACACCTCTTGGAATAATAGGGTTTCTAGGTTAAAACAACAAAAATGTGTATGTGGCCCTTGTACATCTGCTGCTTTATTACACCTCTAGGAATAATAGGGTTTTTAGGTTAAAACAACAAAAATGTGTATGTGGCCCTTGTACATCTGCTGCTTTATTATATCTCTTGGAATAATAGGGTTTCTAGGTTAAAACAACAAAAATGTGTATGTGGCCCTTGTACATCTGCTGCTTTATTACTCCTTTTGGAATAATAGGGTTTCTAGGTTAAAACAACAAAAATGTGTATGTGGCCCTTGTACATCTGCTGCTTTATTATATTTCTTTGAATAATAGGGTTTCTAGGTTAAAACAACAAAAATGTGTATGTGGCCCTTGTACATCTGCTGCTTTATTATATCTCTTGGAATAATAGGGTTTCTAGGTTAAAACAACAAAAATGTGTATGTGGCCCTTGTACATCTGCTGCTTTATTACACCTCTTGGAATAATAGGGTTTCTAGGTTAAAACAACAAAAATGTGTATGTGGCCCTTGTACATCTGCTGCTTTATTATATCTCTTGGAATAATAGGGTTTCTAGGTTAAAACAACAAAAATGTGTATGTGGCCCTTGTACATCTGCTTTTTATTACACCTCTTGGAATAATAGGGTTTCTAGGTTAAAACAACAAAAATGTGTATGTGGCCCTTGTACATCTGCTGCTTTATTACACCTCTTGGAATAATAGGGTTTCTAGGTTAAAACAACAAAAATGTGTATGTGGCCCTTGTACATCTGCTGCTGTATTCCACCTCTTGGAATAATAGGGTTTCTAGGTTAAAACAACAAAAATGTGTATGTGGCCCTTGTACATCTGCTGCTTTATTACACCTCTTGGAATAATAGGGTTTCTAGGTTAAAACAACAAAAATGTGTATGTGGCCCTTGTACATCTGCTGCTTTATTACACCTCTTGGAATAATAGGGTTTCTAGGTTAAAACAACAAAAATGTGTATGTGGCCCTTGTACATCTGCTGCTTTATTACACCTCTTGGAATAATAGGGTTTCTAGGTTAAAACAACAAAAATGTGTATGTGGCCCTTGTACATCTGCTGCTTTATTATATCTCTTGGAATAATTGGGTTTCTAGGTTAAAACAACAAAAATGTGTATGTGGCCCTTGTACATCTGCTGCTTTATTACACCTCTTGGAATAATAGGGTTTCTAGGTTAAAACAACAAAAATGTGTATGTGGCTCTTGTAAATCTGCTGCTTTATTACACCTCTTGGAATAATAGGGTTTCTAGGTTAAAACAACAAAAATGTGTATGTGGCCCTTGTACATCTGCTGCTTTATTACACCTCTTGGAATAATAGGGTTTCTAGGTTAAAACAACAAAAATGTGTATGTGGCCCTTGTACATCTGCTGCTTTATTACACCTCTTGGAATAATAGGGTCTCTAGGTTAAAACAACAAAAATGTGTATGTGGCCCTTGTACATCTGCTGCTTTATTATATCTCTTGGAATAATAGGGTTTCTAGGTTAAAACAACAAAAATGGGTATGTGGCCCTTGTACATCTGCTGCTTTATTACACCTCTTGGAATAATAGGGTTTCTAGGTTAAAACAACAAAAATGTGTATGTGGCCCTTGTACATCTGCTGCTTTATTACACCTCTTGGAATAATAGGGTTTCTAGGTTAAAACAACAAAAATGTGTATGTGGCCCTTGTACATCTGCTGCTTTATTACACCTCTAGGAATAATAGGGTTTCTAGGTTAAAACAACAAAAATGTGTATGTGGCCCTTGTACATCTACTGCTTTATTATATCTCTTGGAATAATAGGGTTTCTAGGTTAAAACAACAAAAATGTGTATGTGGCCCTTGTACATCTGCTGCTTTATTACACCTTTTGGAATAATAGGGTTTCTAGGTTAAAACAACAAAAATGTGTATGTGGCCCTTGTACATCTGCTGCTTTATTATATTTCTTTGAATAATAGGGTTTCTAGGTTAAAACAACAAAAATGTGTATGTGGCCCTTGTACATCTGCTGCTTTATTATATCTCTTGGAATAATAGGGTTTCTAGGTTAAAACAACAAAAATGTGTATGTGGCCCTTGTACATCTGCTGCTTTATTACACCTCTTGGAATAATAGGGTTTCTAGGTTAAAACAACAAAAATGTGTATGTGGCCCTTGTACATCAGCTGCTTTATTATATCTCTTGGAATAATAGGGTTTCTAGGTTAAAACAACAAAAAAGTGTATGTGGCCCTTGTACATCTGCTGTTTTATTACACCTCTTGGAATAATAGGGTTTCTAGGTTAAAACAACAAAAATGTGTATGTGGCCCTTGTACATCTGCTGCTTTATTATACCTCTTGGAATAATAGGGTTTCTAGGTTAAAACAACAAAAATGTGTATGTGGCCCTTGTACATCTGCTGCTTTATTATATCTCTTGGAATAATAGGGTTTCTAGGTTAAAACAACAAAAATGTGTATGTGGCCCTTGTACATCTGCTGCTTTATTACACCTCTTGGAATAATAGGGTTTCTAGGTTAAAACAACAAAAATGTGTATGTGGCCCTTGTACATCTGCTGCTTTATTACACCTCTTGGAATAATAGGGTTTCTAGGTTAAAACAACAAAAATGTGTATGTGGCCCTTGTACATCTGCTGCTTTATTACACCTCTTGGAATAATAGGGTTTCTAGGTTAAAACAACAAAAATGTGTATGTGGCCCTTGTACATCTGCTGCTTTATTATATCTCTTGGAATAATTGGGTTTCTAGGTTAAAACAACAAAAATGTGTATGTGGCCCTTGTACATCTGCTGCTTTATTACACCTCTTGGAATAATAGGGTTTCTAGGTTAAAACAACAAAAATGTGTATGTGGCTCTTGTAAATCTGCTGCTTTATTACACCTCTTGGAATAATAGGGTTTCTAGGTTAAAACAAGAAAAATGTGTATGTGGCCCTTGTACATCTGCTGCTTTATTACACCTCTTGGAATAATAGGGTTTCTAGGTTAAAACAACAAAAATGTGTATGTGGCCCTTGTACATCTGCTGCTTTATTACACCTCTTGGAATAATAGGGTCTCTAGGTTAAAACAACAAAAATGTGTATGTGGCCCTTGTACATCTGCTGCTTTATTATATCTCTTGGAATAATAGGGTTTCTAGGTTAAAACAACAAAAATGTGTATGTGGCCCTTGTACATCTGCTGCTTTATTACACCTCTTGGAATAATAGGGTTTCTAGGTTAAAACAACAAAAATGTGTATGTGGCCCTTGTACATCTGCTGCTTTATTACACCTCTTGGAATAATAGGGTTTCTAGGTTAAAACAACAAAAATGTGTATGTGGCCCTTGTACATCTGCTGCTTTATTACACCTCTAGGAATAATAGGGTTTCTAGGTTAAAACAACAAAAATGTGTATGTGGCCCTTGTACATCTGCTGCTTTATTATATCTCTTGGAATAATAGGGTTTCTAGGTTAAAACAACAAAAATGTGTATGTGGCCCTTGTACATCTGCTGCTTTATTACACCTTTTGGAATAATAGGGTTTCTAGGTTAAAACAACAAAAATGTGTATGTGGCCCTTGTACATCTGCTGCTTTATTATATTTCTTTGAATAATAGGGTTTCTAGGTTAAAACAACAAAAATGTGTATGTGGCCCTTGTACATCTGCTGCTTTATTATATCTCTTGGAATAATAGGGTTTCTAGGTTAAAACAACAAAAATGTGTATGTGGCCCTTGTACATCTGCTGCTTTATTACACCTCTTGGAATAATAGGGTTTCTAGGTTAAAACAACAAAAATGTGTATGTGGCCTTTGTACATCTGCTGCTTTATTATATCTCTTGGAATAATAGGGTTTCTAGGTTAAAACAACAAAAATGTGTATGTGGCCCTTGTACATCTGCTGTTTTATTACACCTCTTGGAATAATAGGGTTTCTAGGTTAAAACAACAAAAATGTGTATGTGGCCCTTGTACATCTGCTGCTTTATTACACCTCTTGGAATAATAGGGTTTCTAGGTTAAAACAACAGAAATGTGTATGTGGCCCTTGTACATCTGCTGCTTTATTATATCTCTTGGAATAATAGGGTTTCTAGGTTAAAACAACAAAAATGTGTATGTGGCCCTTGTACATCTGCTGCTTTATTACACCTCTTGGAATAATAGGGTTTCTAGGTTAAAACAACAAAAATGTGTATGTGGCCCTTGTACATCTGCTGCTTTATTACACCTCTTGGAATAATAGGGTTTCTAGGTTAAAACAACAAAAATGTGTATGTGGCCCTTGTACATCTGCTGCTTTATTACACCTCTTGGAATAATAGGGTTTCTAGGTTAAAACAACAAAAATGTGTATGTGGCCCTTGTACATCTGCTGCTTTATTATATCTCTTGGAATAATTGGGTTTCTAGGTTAAAACAACAAAAATGTGTATGTGGCCCTTGTACATCTGCTGCTTTATTACACCTCTTGGAATAATAGGGTTTCTAGGTTAAAACAACAAAAATGTGTATGTGGCTCTTGTAAATCTGCTGCTTTATTACACCTCTTGGAATAATAGGGTTTCTAGGTTAAAACAACAAAAATGTGTATGTGGCCCTTGTACATCTGCTGCTTTATTACACCTCTTGGAATAATAGGGTTTCTAGGTTAAAACAACAAAAATGTGTATGTGGCCCTTGTACATCTGCTGCTTTATTACACCTCTTGGAATAATAGGGTCTCTAGGTTAAAACAACAAAAATGTGTATGTGGCCCTTGTACATCTGCTGCTTTATTATATCTCTTGGAATAATAGGGTTTCTAGGTTAAAACAACAAAAATGTGTATGTGGCCCTTGTACATCTGCTGCTTTATTACACCTCTTGGAATAATAGGGTTTCTAGGTTAAAACAACAAAAATGTGTATGTGGCCCTTGTACATCTGCTGCTTTATTACACCTCTTGGAATAATAGGGTTTCTAGGTTAAAACAACAAAAATGTGTATGTGGCCCTTGTACATCTGCTGCTTTATTACACCTCTAGGAATAATAGGGTTTCTAGGTTAAAACAACAAAAATGTGTATGTGGCCCTTGTACATCTGCTGCTTTATTATATCTCTTGGAATAATAGGGTTTCTAGGTTAAAACAACAAAAATGTGTATGTGGCCCTTGTACATCTGCTGCTTTATTACACCTTTTGGAATAATAGGGTTTCTAGGTTAAAACAACAAAAATGTGTATGTGGCCCTTGTACATCTGCTGCTTTATTATATTTCTTTGAATAATAGGGTTTCTAGGTTAAAACAACAAAAATGTGTATGTGGCCCTTGTACATCTGCTGCTTTATTATATCTCTTGGAATAATAGGGTTTCTAGGTTAAAACAACAAAAATGTGTATGTGGCCCTTGTACATCTGCTGCTTTATTACACCTCTTGGAATAATAGGGTTTCTAGGTTAAAACAACAAAAATGTGTATGTGGCCCTTGTACATCTGCTGCTTTATTATATCTCTTGGAATAATAGGGTTTCTAGGTTAAAACAACAAAAATGTGTATGTGGCCCTTGTACATCTGCTGTTTTATTACACCTCTTGGAATAATAGGGTTTCTAGGTTAAAACAACAAAAATGTGTATGTGGCCCTTGTACATCTGCTGCTTTATTACACCTCTTGGAATAATAGGGTTTCTAGGTTAAAACAACAAAAATGTGTATGTGGCCCTTGTACATCTGCTGCTTTATTATATCTCTTGGAATAATAGGGTTTCTAGGTTAAAACAACAAAAATGTGTATGTGGCCCTTGTACATCTGCTGCTTTATTACACCTCTTGGAATAATAGGGTTTCTAGGTTAAAACAACAAAAATGTGTATGTGGCCCTTGTATATCTGCTGCTTTATTATATCTCTTGAAATAATAGGGTTTCTAGGTTAAAACAACAAAAATGTGTATGTGATCCTTGTACATCTGCTGATTTATTATACCTCTTGGAATAATAGGGTTTCTAGGTTAAAACAACAAAAATGTGTATGTGGCCCTTGTACATCTGCTGCTTTATTACACCTCTTGGAATAATAGGGTTTCTAGGTTAAAACAACAAAAATGTGTATGTGGCCCTTGTATATCTGCTGCTTTATTATACCTCTTGGAATAATAGGGTTTCTAGGTTAAAACAACAAAAATGTGTATGTGGCCCTTGTACATCTGCTGCTTTATTACACCTCTTGGAATAATAGGGTTTCTAGGTTAAAACAACAAAAATGTGTATGTGGCCCTTGTACATCTGCTGCTTTATTATATCTCTTGGAATAATAGGGTTTCTAGGTTAAAACAACAAAAATGTGCATGTGGCCCTTGTACATCTGCTGCTTTATTACACCTCTTGGAATAATAGGGTTTCTAGGTTAAAACAACAAAAATGTGTATGTGGCCCTTGTACATCTGCTGCTTTATTACACCTCTTGGAATAATAGGGTTTCTAGGTTAAAACAACAAAAATGTGTATGTGGCCCTTGTACATCTGCTGCTTTATTATACCTCTTGGAATAATAGGGTTTCTAGGTTAAAACAACAAAAATGTGTATGTGGCCCTTGTACATCTGCTGCTTTATTACACCTCTTGGAATAATAGGGATTCTAGGTTAAAACAACAAAAATGTGTATGTGGCCCTTGTACATCTGCTGCTTTATTACACCTCTTGGAATAATAGGGTTTCTAGGTTAAAACAACAAAAATGTGTATGTGGCCCTTGTACATCTGCTGCTTTATTACACCTCTTGGAATAATAGGGTTTCTAGGTTAAAACAACAAAAATGTGTATGTGGCCCTTGTACATCTGCTGCTTTATTACACCTCTTGGAATAATAGGGTTTCTAGGTTAAAACAACAAAAATGTGTATGTGGCCCTTGTACATCTGCTGCTTTATTACACCTCTTGGAATAATAGGGTTTCTAGGTTAAAACAACAAAAATGTGTATGTGGCCCTTGTACATCTGCTGCTTTATTACACCTCTTGGAATAATAGGGTTTCTAGGTTAAAACAACAAAAATGTGTATGTGGCCCTTGTACATCTGCTGCTTTATTATACCTCTTGGAATAATAGGGTTTCTAGGTTAAAACAACAGAAATGTGTATGTGGCCCTTGTACATCTGCTGCTTTATTATATCTCTTGGAATAATAGGGTTTCTAGGTTAAAACAACAAAAATGTGTATGTGGCCCTTGTACATCTGCTGCTTTATTACACCTCTTGGAATAATAGGGTTTCTAGGTTAAAACAACAAAAATGTGTATGTGGCCCTTGTACATCTGCTGCTTTATTACACCTCTTGGAATAATAGGGTTTCTAGGTTAAAACAACAAAAATTTGTATGTGGCCCTTGTACATCTGCTGCTTTATTACACCTCTTGGAATAATAGGGTTTCTAGGTTAAAACAACAAAAATGTGTATGTGGCCCTTGTACATCTGCTGCTTTATTATACCTCTTGGAATAATAGGGTTTCTAGGTTAAAACAACAAAAATGTGTATGTGGCCCTTGTACATCTGCTGCTTTATTATACCTCTTGGAATAATAGGGTTTCTAGGTTAAAACAACAAAAATGTGTATGTGGCCCTTGTACATCTGCTGCTTTATTACACCTCTTGGAATAATAGGGTTTCTAGGTTAAAACAACAAAAATGTGTATGTGGCCCTTGTACATCTGCTGCTTTATTACACCTCTTGGAATAATAGGGTTTCTAGGTTAAAACAACAAAAATGTGTATGTGGCCCTTGTACATCTGCTGCTTTATTACACCTCTTGGAATAATAGGGTTTCTAGGTTAAAACAACAAAAATGTGTATGTGGCCCTTGTACATCTGCTGCTTTATTACACCTCTTGGAATAATAGGGTTTCTAGGTTAAAACAACAAAAATGTGTATGTGGCCCTTGTACATCTGCTGCTTTATTATATCTCTTGGAATAATAGGGTTTCTAGGTTAAAACAACAAAAATGTGTATGTGGCCCTTGTACATCTGCTGCTTTATTACACCTCTTGGAATAATAGGGTTTCTAGGTTAAAACAACAAAAATGGAGAAAATGGACTCAAATGAGTTATCAGTAAATTTATGACCTATTATCTCCTGTAAAAATGATAAATGAGTTATCAGTAAATTTATGACCTATTATCTCCTGTAAAAATGATAAATGAGTTATCAGTAAATTTATGACCTATTATCTCCTGTAAAAATGATAAATGAGTTATCAGTAAATTTATGACCTATTATCTCCTGTAAAAATGATAAATGAGTTATCAGTAAATTTATGACCTATTATCTCCTGTAAAAATGATGGCTCATGACTAACTGTCCTTCATGGTTTTGATTTGCACGAGTATATGGTTGGTCAAAAGCTATATCTAAGATCCCATCCATTCAGGGTCGAATATTATGTTCTATTAGTAATTGTTAATAACAACTTTATTTTCATTAGGTTCAATACTGATGATGTTTCCATAGAAGATGGCATTTCTTTGGAAGTTATATCAGAACTATCTAGTTATGGACATAATATAACTGGTCCTGTAAAGGGATATGACCGTGTTTTAACTTTTGGAAAAGGGCAAGTCATAGCACGTGGTAATATACCAAAAATAGACACCGGAAGTAACATATATTGGGTTGGAACTGATCCTAGAAGTGATGGAATTGCCATAGGCTATTAACAATAATTATTGTTATAATAATAAAACATACTATTAATAAGAATGTGTGGGCAACTGAATATTATTTAGAAATGTGATACAGAAGACTATAAATGTGTTATCAATTCAATTGTTTTTGAGTTATTTACATACAAATGCTGAACATTTCTGACGTTTTTATAAGAAATACTAATGGGGTATTCAGAAGTCGCAATTCGAAGATGGGCATACAATGCAATGTCCAGAAAAAAACTGTCGACAAAACATTATGCAGAAAACAAAAGATTTGAAAGATTCACCAAATCGCGATCAGTCACAGTTTGTCCCAAACTAAACATGAATCGATAAGGCTACTTCTAATAAGTAAAACTGCAGATGACAATGTCCAGTCTGGTCTTTGTGAATCTACCAATTATAATTTAAACATGATTACAATGTCTGATGAACAGGAATTCAACAAAAGTGTGAAAGTAAAAGATGCCTCTTTTACCAGATGTGCTACTGAATCAGACATTAGACTCTAAATATCTCTAATATAAAGGAATCAATGTCGGAAAGTTTTAGATCAGATTCAGACTTATCAATAAGTCATATATTTTTTTTCTATTTAGCATTTAAGCTGTTAAATGAATCACATTAACAAACTAATCTGACTAGCTCCACACTGGTTTATAATTCTAAAAATAATAATTTTCATTTTTTAAAAATTCTTTTTTAATTTTGCAGAAAAGTTTTTTTTTACTATACTTTTGTCACAATACAGCTCAAATTAGCTCTAGATGGTAACACGTTCTATATAACTTTTATACTATATAGCTAAACACTGTTGATTTATATCTTCAGATGCGGTCTCTATTTACTCGTGTATGAAATGTAATAATAATAATCTGTTTAAATATTAAAGAACGTAAATTCTGTTTATTAACTGGTGATTAACTGTCTATATTGTTTCCATTTAACGTAAAACATAAACTGGATCTCCGACTTTAATCATTCCTTCACTATCGACAGCTGTAGTCATGCCAAATAATGGTGCATCTCCATACAACGGCGACTTCCGGAATCTGTAATCAAAATATTAATTAATTGATATCTTAATCTCCACGACCCAATTAAGTTAACAATAAGAATAGAAAATGTGTGATCGTCTTTCATGAACAAGTGTGACACGAAATAAGTTCTTGTGAATAAAAAAGTTCCCTTTGAAAGTATTTCCTTTGTTTCCTTACCTGACGAAATAGTGTTTCCACTTGAACGAAATAAGTTCTGTTCCCTGCAGAAACATGTTTAACTTGTGTGATATAAATTGCGTTCCTGCAGAAACATGTTACACTTGTGTGACATAAGTTTCATTTGTGTAAGATAAGTTCAGTTCCCTGTAGAAAGAAGTTTCATTTGTGTGATATAAATTGCGTTCCTGCAAAAACATGTTACACTTGTGTGAAATAAGTTAGGTTGACTGCTGAAATAAATTTTACCTGTGTGAAATAACTTCCATTCACTGGCACAACAACTGTCGTATAAATTTTACCAATCAGTTTATACACCTTATACTAGTATTTATACTCAATCCCAACGAAAGGAGAACGGACAATTCAATCAGTATATATCTTCATTACATTTTAACTTGTCGAGCTTGATTGAATGCTTAGCGTTAGCTTGAGTGTGGAAGATCGATACCCGCCCCAGCCCCCCCCCCCAAAAAAAGAACAAAAACAAAAAAACTATGAAATTGCTGTTTGCTACTTACTGTTAAACACCCATCATTATTGAGCCAGAGCAAATACTGGTTGATTCTGAGTTAACGATAATGTGTCCGAATGGAGTTAGTGAAATCTGAATGCTGAATGCTATTTATAGCCGTTTTTCTATCAAATTTACATACACTGTGAATTCACTTAATTTCGTGTATACCAATTTTCGTGGTTTACGAAATATTGTCTTTTCGAGGCGTAAATTGGTTAATCTACCGCTATAGTAAATTCATATTCTATATGGTGACATATATTCGTTGAAGTCGAGGTTATGTACTATCCATGAAATCCACGAAAAGTACACTACTTACCGTCGAAGAGTTTTAATGGGTTCCGTACTAGGATCCCTTTTCCCCTTTGGATCAACAGCTATTGTTAAGCATCTGTGAAAAAAAAACAGAAAAATAACCAGTGCGTATAATGTGAAATGATCCGCTCATAAAGACGAAATTACTACTGCGTGTATAAAAAATAGGCATTGCTATAATGTTAATTGTGTATAATGTTAATAGCGTATAATGTTAATTGCGTAATGTTAATTGCATCACACATTATAACCAATCCACTACGTATAAAGGTAAAAATAATGGCGTATATAGACCGACAATACAGCTGCGATTGATCGATTGGTGTTTAACACGGATGTGGACTGGTTATATGGGCATTTGCACAATGCCCGGTGGGTCACTCAGATAAGCAACATATCAATGTGCTGACCTAAAGATTGACGGATGGCCGGACCGGTTTTAACACTCGGCTTCTTGTTAAAAGCAAACTGTAAATTGTAAAACAATAAGGTTATATGTATTGATAAAAAAAACTTTCAAAGGATAAAACGATGTATTTCACTGGGGTAAAGCTGATGACCGTAACTGTAATTACGGTCATCCCAAGATGGCGGACATGAAATTACATGTAGGTAAGAATCTTTTTTGTCGATTAAATTGTTTCTATAATGTATTTTAAATGACACATGCATTAGTACGATAGTAATCTATGAACTTTTCACAAGGAAATCACAAATTACGTCTGAAAAATGTATATGAAAGAAAAAATCCGATTTAGAAAAATCGCTAAGATGACCGTAGCTGATCATAATTCGGCGGTGCATTTACGGTCATCTCAGTTTTCAGTTACGGTCATCTTAGCGATTTTTTTAAATCGGATTTTCTCTTTCATATACATTTTTCAGTCGTAATTTGTGATTTCCTTGTGATAAGTTCATAGATTACTATCGTACCAATGCATGTGCCATTTAAAATACATTATAGAAACAACTTAATCGACAAAAAAGATTCTTACCTGATTCCACGTTCGCCATCTTGGGATGACCGTAATTACAGTTACGGTCATCAGCTTTACCCCAGTGATATTTAGAAAGTACGTGATATATTTATATATATATTCTAGTGTCTTTTAAAAAACATTGTGTCACATGCGATATTTACATATATATTTACACGGGATAAAATGTTGACGTTGTAGAATGCCAAACGAATATCAGCAACATCTACACAGTCGATTAAAGCATGTCTTAGTGAATAATTACAATTACACAGAATACAATCAGGTCGTTGCTTATGATTTAATAAATAACTGTGTAAATTTACAATGACCACTGAGACAGCTAGTCAAAACCACTTGTTCCCTTGAATAAGAGTCTTGAATTACCAACTAAGAAATGTTTGTTTTGTTTGTCTGATGGAGTTTAACGCCACTTTCAACACTATTTCAGTTATATCGTGGAATTCAGTTTTATTGGTGGAGGAAACCGGAGGACCCGGAGAAAACCACCTACCCGTCGCAAGTCACGGACAAACTGTATCACATATGTTGTACCCCTCGGCGTGATCGAGATTCGAACTCACAACATCAGTGGGGATAGGCACTGACTGCATAGGTAGCTGTAAATCCAACTAGCATACGATCACGGCCACGACGGCCCCTTTGTACTTCGTACAATGTCTTATTGATTTGCTGGTTTCAACTGTCCTATCGGCGTTTTAAAATATATTTCCCTATAAGAAGCTTAATTATATGTATATGGAATAGAGCAATTGGATATTGGATCACTCATCGCTTCCTTCGCTTTCTGGTCAACGACTGTGTTGCCATGAATACCCAAGCAACTTGTGGTCCATATGAAAATGATACGTTTGTCGATAACTACAAGCCTATTATAAATTTCAATTATTATCGTTCAAATTAAATTAAAGCTATTTTAATACGATAATTATATAATTTTAATACTGGGTCTGCGATGAATTTCCTTTATTGTAAATATGCATACATGTACCAACAGTTTTTAACCATTCTCTATTGTCCATTATTCTATTCTATTTAGACATAAATGTTGATATTTGTACACGGATAACATATCAGGAAGTCATCAACATAGTGTACCCTCAATGTTACTAACATCATACAAATCTACACAGCCATTAAACTGATGTCATTAAAATTCAATGTTACTAACATCATACAAATCTACACAGCCATTAAACTGATGTCATTAAAATTCAATGTTACTAACATCATACAAATCTACACAGCCAAACTGATGTCATTAAAATTCAATGTTACTAACATCATACAAATCTACACAGCCATTAAACTGATGTCATTAAAATTCAATGTTACTAACATCATACAAATCTACACAGCCATTAAACTGATGTCATTAAAATTCATGTATCAATATTCATTTATTGTCATGAAGCTAAGCCACATATAATTACAGAAATATTATATAACATGGAATCTAATTATATCAACAGAAATAAAATGATGCATTTTGAAATATGTGCCAATTAATAATTAAGTACATATTTAGGAAAGCGTACTAGGGACACTCGTAAACTAAATTATAGTAAATCTTCCGATTTTCTAAATATCACAATTTTGACTGTTTAAATCTCGAAATTTCATTTTTTTTTAGAGATACCCACCATAACAGATATGGTAGATAATGATACCACTATATACAAGAGATATGATAGAATATGACGCGTGTCTTATAAAAGGCAGGAACTGCTTACCCTTCGCGAGCTGTGGTTTTTTGGTGGGGTCCATGTTGCTAATCTTTTTAGTTTTCTGTGTTGTGTTGTGTTTTTGTGCTTTATTTGTCTTCGTTCTGTGTCTTGTGTTCCCAATGTTGCCAGTGTCTCTGGATTGTCCATTCTTGATAGCCCCTTCGACTTTCTCTAACGATTAATTATCTACATCCCCATCAGAGAGGAGGAAGATACAGAAGTAGATCTTCATCCTCGATCAGAGAAAGTGGGGATAATAACTGTTCCCTACTATGCTCCCTTGATGACATAGAGTAGATACATTTATGCAAGCTGAAGGGTAGACTATCTCCCTCTCCCATTTATCTCTAAATGAACAATATAATCCAATAGAATTGTCGAGGTCTTAAAATCTTACTAGTAAACTCTCTTCTTCCATTCTGTTCCTAGCGATTTTACGTAAAGAATAAAGAGTCTTGCTAACTAAGGAATGCATTTTGTGCAATTTTTCAATAATGTGCTTGTCCCAATTGTCCGGTCCTTTTTAAAAATATATTTCGCTATAAGAGACGTAAAATCAGTATATGGAATAGATCATTTGGATATTGAATCACTCAATGCGTACTTGGCTACCTGGTCAATGACTGTGTTGTCATGGATGCCTTAATGGCGAAGGATCCGTGTGAAAATGACATATTTGCCGATAGCTACAGAGCTTTTGTAAGTTTCAAATATCTTTATAATAAAAAAACATATATAGACGGGGGATTACAAGTTGTTTACTTGCGGAAGAGAGAACAGCTGTATTAATAAGTTTAACTCTAATTGAATTTGTATATGTCCTTGTACCACATCAATATGTACCTTAATTAACCCTGACATATATTTGTATATGTCCTTGTACCACATCAATATGTACCTTAATTAACCCTGACATATATTTGTATATGTCCTTGTACCACATCAATATGTACCTTAATTAACCCTGACATATATTTGTATATGTCCTTGTACCACATCAATATGTACCTTAATTAACCCTGACATATATTTGTATATGTCCTTGTACCACATCAATATGTACCTTAATTAACCCTGACATATATTTGTATATGTCCTTGTACCACATCAATATGTACCTTAATTAACCCTGACATATATTTGTATATGTCCTTGTACCACATCAATATGTACCTTAATTAACCCTGACATATATTTGTATATGTCCTTGTACCACATCAATATGTACCTTAATTAACCCTGACATATATTTGTATATGTCCTTGTACCACATCAATATGTACCTTAATTAACCCTGACATATATTTGTATATGTCCTTGTACCACATCAATATGTACCTTAATTAACCCTGACATATATTTGTATATGTCCTTGTACCACATCAATATGTACCTTAATTAACCCTGACATATATTTGTATATGTCCTTGTACCACATCAATATGTACCTTAATTAACCCTGACATATATTTGTATATGTCCTTGTACCACATCAATATGTACCTTAATTAACCCTGACATATATTTGTATATGTCCTTGTACCACATCAATATGTACCTTAATTAACCCTGACATATATTTGTATATGTCCTTGTACCACATCAATATGTACCTTAATTAACCCTGACATATATTTGTATATGTCCTTGTACCACATCAATATGTACCTTAATTAACCCTGACATATATTTGTATATGTCCTTGTACCACATCAATATGTACCTTAATTAACCCTGACATATATTTGTATATGTCCTTGTACCACATCAATATGTACCTTAATTAACCCTGACATATATTTGTATATGTCCTTGTACCACATCAATATGTACCTTAATTAACCCTGACATATATTTGTATATGTCCTTGTACCACATCAATATGTACCTTAATTAACCCTGACATATATTTGTATATGTCCTTGTACCACATCAATATGTACCTTAATTAACCCTGACATATATTTCAAAATTCATCATTTTACATCTGTTCATATAATTAGATTTATGTGACAGAGAAATTTTGATATTTAAAAACAATCGAACTTTTTGCTATAATTTTGTTTACGAGTGTCCCTAATACGCTTCCCTAAATATGCACTTAATTATTACTTAGCACATATTTCAAAATTCATCATTTTATTTCTGTTGATATAATTAGATTCCATGTTATATAATATGTCTGTAATTATATGTGACTGAGTATTATGACAATAAATAAATATTGATACATGACGTTTAATGGCATCAGTTTCATGGATGTGTAGCTATAGATGTGTATGATGTTATTTCATTGCAAACAAATTTATTTTTTCTGAATTAGTGAATTTGATTTTGGTATAGAAGGCTACATGTTTCAATGGTTAATAGGCATGAATATACCAGAAAATACCAAATATATACAAATTGTAAGGGTCAAGGTATTTGCAGGTCTGTGTCTGAAATGAATATGGAGACAGTATTTTGGATTTGTCTATATTATTGTTATACTGATATCTGGGTTAGATTTATGGTGCTTAGTGCCACTTTCAACAATATATCAGTAATACTGATCGTGGCAGTCAGTTTTATTGGTTGAGGAAACTGGAGTACCCAGAGAAAACCACCGACCTGTCGCAAGTCACTGACCAATTTTATCACATATTCTATCATGACCTCCTTCTTTCGCTTTGTTAACAACCGAGCGAGTTATCCATTCGGTAAAATCTCATTAGCACATACGCCGGTGAATGCGACTGACTTTTCCATTGGCAGCATACATTGTGTGCGACATTTTCTGCAAACGTAAATATAAATTACCGTCTTCCAATCCATATTAAAACTTCCAACACATTCTGGCTTCCGTGATTTATTTCTTAAATGTTGTATCAAGTATACCTCGTCTGAGCGGGATTCTAACTCACAACTTTAGTGGTGATAGGCACCGATTACATAGGTAGTTGTAAATCCAACTAGCATACGATCACGACCACAAAGACCCTTGTTTGTGAGGGGATGTCAATGATGCACACATGAAATGAATATCTGTGGTGTAATGATTAGCGTGCTGAGTGCGGTAGACCGTGGGTTCGAGCCCTGATTGGGTCAAACCAAACACTATAAAGCACGCAGCATTAAGGAGAAAGAGCAAAGACTGGTTGGCTCGGAATCAGAATAATGTGTCCGAATGGAGCGACATGTCTACCCGCGGACTGTTGTCTCAGTGAACTAGTATTATAAAAGTCCAACTAAGCGTGTCCGTCTAGTACCAAGTGGACCTCATCATCATCTCATCGAAAATAACTTGTTCTCATCATGATATAGCTGAAAAATCGCTAAATTGGCGTTAAACAACAATCACTCACTCACTGGATTTGTCTATATTATTGTTGATAATTCATGTAATCTGATAGACATTTCTTGTTTTTGTATGTGTGGGTGCGGTATATTAGACTTGGGATTTAGACTTATTGTTCCTATATCATTTGTCTGTGTGTTTGTGAGGGTGACTTGATACAAGTAATGCCAATAAACAGATAGCAAAGTGGGTTTTTTTTAGGAAATGGAAAACTCAAATTAAATTTTAGTAGAATAATTCCGTAAATTAAATTGAAATGTTATTTAAATAAAACAAATGTTAATAAAAAAAAATCTAAATTTAATATACATGTAATGTAATATACAGGGGTGAATGTACGTCAAAATGTAGGAAACATGGAAGCCATTTTGTGCCGTTTGAAGGTAAGTTTTTACTTATAGCATTAGTTATTGTAAGGATAACATTAAATGTGATAGTGGGTCAAATGTGCCTAAATGACGTCAACTCGCCCCCTGTTATAACAAAAACATTTTTATTCATCTAAATTCAATATTTTAGAATACTTCTGTAAATAAAACAAAACATGTAAATTGAGAATTAAAACGGTATTTTAAGGATTTATACAATGTGTATACAATGGATTTAGAGATTATATAATTTAAAAAAAAAATTCAAGTATGATTTTAGTTAATTGGTCCTTGATCAGAGCTCACTTCAAGCTAACTGTAGTTATAATAATAATATTCATTATTAAATTGATGTGATTCAGGATAATAATTAGTTTCAGTGATTAATGATCCAGTAATGAATGGAAAACTGTTCAACGTTAATCTGCTGTTTTACCCTTGGTTCTAAAAGATCATGTCGATAACATATGGTTTAATGAACTTAATACATCAAGAGGGTAGTAACCAAATTGTATATAGAACCATTTACTGACTATGTCACCGATTACTGGATACAGGGTAATGATTTACTGACTATGTCACCGAGTACTGGATACAGGGTAATGATTTACTGACTATGTCACCGAGTACTGGATACAGGGTAATGATTTACTGACTATGTCACCGAGTACTGGATACAGGGTAATGATTTACTGACTATGTCACCGAGTACTGGATACAGGGTAATGATTTACTGACTATGTCACCGAGTACTGGATACAGGGTAATGATTTACTGACTATGTCACCGAGTAGTGGATACAGGGTAATGATTTACTGACTATGTCACCGAGTACTGGATACAGGGTAATGATTTACTGACTATGTCACCGAGTACTGGATACAGGGTAATGACTTACTGACAATGTCACCGAGTACTAGATACAGGGTAATGGTTTACTGACTATGTCACCGAGTACTAGATACAGGGTAATGATTTACTGACTATGTCACCGAGTACTGGATACAGGCTAATGATTTACTGACTATGTCACCGAGTACTGGATACAGGGTAATGATTTACTGACTATGTCACCGAGTACTGGATACAGGGTAATGATTTACTGACTATGTCACCGAGTACTGGATACAGGGTAATGATTTACTGACTATGTCACCGAGTACTGGATACAGGGTAATGATTTACTGACTATGTCACCGAGTACTGGATACAGGGTAATGATTTACTGACTATGTCACCGAGTACTGGATACAGGATAATGATTTACTGACTATGTCACCGAGTACTGGATGCAGGGTAATGATTTACTGACTATGTCACCGAGTACTGGATACAGGATAATGATTTACTGACTATCACCGAGTACTAGATACAGGGTAATGATTTACTGACTATGTCACCGAGTACTAGATACAGGGTAATGATTTACTGACTATGTCACCGAGTACTGGATACAGGCTAATGATTTACTGACTATGTCACCGAGTACTGGATACAGGGTAATGATTTACTGACTATGTCACCGAGTACTGGATACAGGGTAAAGGGCAATTATGAAACCACTTCAACTCTGACGATCGCAGAACCAAATACCCCCTGGAAGCATGACACCACAAATGAAAGAACCACATTTCAGTGCCCACCTTCACATATAATTTAACTTGCCTACCCACTGTAAAAATAACAGGGTTCTACAAAATTTCGGTTAATTCAATGCACACCTGTGGTAAACATGTTGGATGCAAAATGAAATAAGCTGAGGTTGACAACATATTTGACAACCTGAAACACAGGTTACGTAACAACCTGATCACATCTGTCCATTAGACAGCACTTACTAAATTTCAGTGACAAGAGTACATTGTCATCTCCTCTGATTCAATACTAATTATATATCAAATACAATGTATGTTTATACATCACGTCAATCTGATTAAAATCAGATTCCTGACTTGCTCCCCTCATGCCCCTGTACTGATATTTTGCGGTTTCCACTTCGCACGAAATATCAGTAAAGTGGAGCAAGTGAGGGATCTAATTTAGATCAGACATCATGTTTACAAAATATTTCACCTATTCAGCCAATGACAAAACTGTTTCTTACCCGGCTTTTATATATATTGTTTTTAATGTTGACATGCGTTGAATGAACTGTAGCCACAGCGGTGGTTCCCATACCCGGGGGTTTTCCGGTTATGACCCATTTTCTAAATTTAGGTACGCTATGTAGACAATATCGAATTTCGGTTTTTTTTTGTGGATGCAAAATTGGTAGTTCGTTGAAGGCAAAATTGAAGTTCACAAATATAGAAGATAAATGATACTGTTATGGACTTGCTGATCATGATCGCAACAATATACAACGCAAAATATGAACGTTAAGATAAGATAAGATAAGTTTTATTTATAGTCGGCATATTTAAATAACAATACAATTCATAGCTATACATCCCCTTGTCAAATCGGAGATTCGCAAAGTTCCTAGAATTAAGTTATATATAAATTAGGTCTGGAATTTATAGGCATGTCTAAGTTAATTTACCTCGGACATGGTTCCAACAGTCTCATATAAACATCATCTCCAATCTTTACCTCTTTCCAGAAGTCCTGTAGAGATAAGAACGAAACTAACAAACAACACATTGAAATAATCTACAGATTTCCGTATTATTTAAACCCTCCTTTTAAGGAGTCCACATAAAATGAAAATCAATAAATACCACACGACCGGAACAGTTTCAAAATCTAAGCAAAACGTCTTAGAACCAGAGGCAAATTCGATACCCTTAACACGCATTTACCTTCATACAACATTCCCCGTATTGTCTATTTATAGACAAACACCAATTAGAAGGACCCATAGTCATCATCACTGTACAGTTACAGACATCCCAACATAGGGGTGTAGACACAAGAATACTTGTCATGTTATCAATGTTAACTGTTCGTATGGAGTCAGTAAAAATGAAACTGAAGAGTGGATTCTTTCATACGACTTCATAAAGAGGATTAATCGTCTAAGATATAGCCATGATGTTTGTAACTGTCTTTGACATATTGAAATCATATCCGTAACTGAAAAAAACACATTATTCCTAAGTGAATATTTTTATGGTTAGATAATTTTGCTTAATCATTATTTGCTCCTTTTGGTGGTCTAATTTACTTTGAGACGAGCATGCAAGATTTTGGGCGCCAATATACACTATGCAATATCACTTGATGAGGTACTCAAATTACCAATTATATATTAATTCGTTACTGCACTTTAGAAGAGTTCATTACTCATTCTATTAGAAGAGTTCATTACTCATTTTATTAGAAGAGTTCATTACTCATTCTATTAGAAGAGTTCATTGCTCATTCTATTAGAAGAGTTCATTACTCATTCTATTAGAAGAGTTCATTACTCATTCAATTAGAAGAGTTCATTACTCATTCTATTAGAAGAGTTCATTACTCATTCTATTAGAAGAGTTCATTACTCATTCTATTAGAAGAGTTCATTACTCATTATATTAGAAGAGTTCATTACTCATTATATTAGAAGAGTTCATTACTCATTCTATTAACCAATTATAGTCCTTATTAAAGGGGACTTTAGACATTGTATTCACCATTTATTTCAACACTCCGTTTTCCTTCACCAATAAAACTGACAGCCACGATATAACTGAAATATTGTTGAAATTGGCGTTAAACACCATATCACACACTATATTCAACAATAGAAAATCAGTAATCGTTGTATCAATCCTTTGTGTTCTATGGACAGCATTTGACCATGTACTGACAGGTAGATATATATATATATCAAGTTTGTATAATTTACGTTGTGAATATTTACCTCGTCAAAGGCCACAGACCCCTTCACAACAATCGATGGTCTAAAGTTACCCATATCAACGGGGTTTGTTAAGCGGTTGTTCAGATCGTGCAGTGAACTCTCAGATGTAATATTACACACACCAAAATCGGAAAAGGTTACCTGCAAGAAAATTGCTGTTTTTATGGTATATATTGGATTATTTATATGCCTTTCTTGGTGTATTTTGATCCAGTGGGGAATATTTCCTATAAACAGGTATATACCGATGGAATGGGTCCAAGTATATCAGCTTTCAAATATTTGATTGTGTCCTTCACTTTCTTTTTCAATAATACTATACCAATGGTTTCTCAGCTATGATATATCAATGGGTCATATTTCTACAATCCCTTAGCTTTCTAAAACAGCCTTGCTTTGAAGCACATTATTGATCTTACAAAAAGCAGTTCTATATGATCATTTTGTTATCTTGATCATGTATTGTGCATAGGATGTTAGTCCAATATATGAAAGGGTCATCACTATTTGAATGGATATGGTTTTTGTACTGCGAATCTATGAATGGGTAGGGGTTTTAATGCAGAGGAGGTATGTGAATGAACGCTTTGCAAACAATACCCTTTTCTTCTTTCTTACCAAACGTGACCTGACCCCCGTGCTTTGGTGTCTCCAAGTAACATAAAGATTTTATATAACATGAAAAACACAACAATTACTGAAACCAACTTTAGTGGGGTTCGTATTGCATGATGCTTAGTTTTCTGTGTATTGTTTTGTAGATCGTTGTCTGTCCTTTTGTCCTTCCTGTTTGGTCACTGCGTTGTCTGTCCTTTTGTCCTTTCTGTTTGGTCACTGCGTTGTTTGTCCTTTTGTCCTTTCTGTTTGGTCACTGCGTTGTCTGTCCTTTTGTCCTTTCTGTTTGGTCACTGCGTTGTCTGTCCTTTTGTCCTTTCTGTTTGGTCACTGCGTTGTTTGTCCTTTTGTCCTTTCTGTTTGGTCACTGCGTTGTTTGTCCTTTTGTCCTTTCTGTTTGGTCACTGCGTTGTTTGTCCTTTTGTCCTTTCTGTTTGGTCACTGCGTTGTTTGTCCTTTTGTCCTTTCTGTTTGGTCACTGTGTTGTTTGTCCTTTTGTCCTTTCTGTCTGCTCACTGCGTTGTTTGTCCTTTTGTCCTTTCTGTTTGGTCACTGCGTTGTTTGTCCTTTTGTCCTTTATGTTTGGTCACTCTGTTGTTTGTCCTTTTGTCCTTTCTGTTTGGTCACTGCGTTGTTTGTCCTTTTGTCCTTTCTGTTTGGTCACTGTGTTGTTTGTCCTTTTGTCCTTTCTGTTTGGTCACTGCGTTGTTTGTCCTTTTGTCCTTTCTGTTTGGTCACTGTGTTGTTTGTCCTTTTGTCCTTTCTGTTTGGTCACTGTGTTGTTTGTCCTTTTGTCCTTTCTGTTTGGTCACTGTGTTGTTTGTCCTTTTGTCCTTTCTGTTTGGTCACTGCGTTGTCTGTCCTTTTGTCTTCTTCTGTTTGGTTACTACGTTGTCTGACCTTCTTCGGTTTACGGATTCTGATAAACACTTTGGTATCTTCAAACTGTTCTTACAGACTACACTACAGGTATACAAACTGTTCTTAAAGACTACACTACAGGTATACAAACTGTTCTTACAGACTACACTACTGGTATACATACTGTTCTTACAGACTACACTACAGGTATACAAACTGTTCTTACAGACTACACTACAGTTATACAAACTGTTCTTACAGACTACACTACAGGTATACACACTGTTCTTACAGACTACACTACAGGTATACAAACTGTTCTTACAGACTACACTACAGGTATACAAACTGTTCTTACAGACTACACTACAGGTATACAAACTGTTCTTACAGACTACACTACAGGTATACAAACTGTTCTTACAGACTACACTACAGGTATACAAACAGTTCTTACAGACTACACTACGGGTATACAAACTGTTCTTACAGACTACACTACAGGTATACAAACTGTTCTTACAGACTACACTACAGGTATACAAACTGTTCTTACTGACTACACTACTGGTATACAAACTGTTCTTAGAGACTACACTACAGGTATACAAACTGTTCTTACTGACTACATTACAGGTATACAAACTGTTCTTACAGACTACACTACAGGTATACAAACTGTTCTTACAGACTACACTACTGGTATACAAACTGTTCTTACAGACTACATTACAGTATACAATCTGTTCTTACAGACTACACTACAGGTATACAAACTGTTCTTACAGACTACACTACAGATATACAAACTGTTCTTACTGACTACACTACAGGTATACAAACTGTTCTTACAGACTACACTACAGGTATACAAACTGTTCTTACAGACTACACTACAGGTATACAAACTGTTCTTACAGACTACACTACAGGTATACAAACTGTTCTTAAAGACTACACTACGGGTATACAAACTGTTCTTGCAGACTACCCTACAGGTATACAAACTGTTCTTACAGACTACACTACAGGTATACAAACTGTTCTTACAGACTACACTACTGGTATACAAACTGTTCTTACAGACTACACTACAGGTATACAAACTGTTCTTACAGACTACACTACAGGTATACAAACTGTTCTTACAGACTACACTACAGGTATACAAACTGTTCTTACAGAATACACTACAGGTATACAAACTGTTCTTACAGACTACACTACGGGTATACAAACTGTTCTTACAGACTACACTACAGGTATACAAACTGTTCTTACAGACTACACTACAGGTATACAAACTGTTCTTACAGACTACACTACAGGTATACAAACTGTTCTTACAGACTACACTACAGGTATACAAACTGTTCTTACAGACTACACTACTGGTATACAAACTGTTCTTACAGACTACACTACAGGTATACAAACTGTTCTTACAGACTACACTACAGGTATACAAACTGTTCTTACAGACTACACTACAGGTATACAAACTGTTCTTACAGACTACACTACGGGTATACAAACTGTTCTTACAGACTACACTACAGGTATACAAACTGTTCTTACAGACTACACTACAGGTATACAAACGGTTCTTACAGACTACACTACAGGTATACAAACTGTTCTTACAGACTACACTACTGGTATACAAACTGTTCTTACAGACTACACTACATGTATACAAACTGTTCTTACAGACTACACTACGGGTATACAAACTGTTCTTACAGACTACACTACAGGTATACAAACTGTTCTTACAGACTACATTACAGGTATACAAACTGTTCTTACAGACTACACTACAGGTATACAAACTGTTCTTACAGACTACACTACAGGTATACAAACTGTTCTTACAGACTACACTACAGGTATACAAACTGTTCTTACAGACTACACTACAGGTATACAAACTGTTCTTACAGACTACACTACAGGTATACAAACTGTTCTTACAGACTACACTACAGGTATACAAACTGTTCTTACAGACTACACTACAGGTATACAAACTGTTCTTACAGACTACACTACAGGTATACAAACTGTTCTTACAGACTACATTACAAGTATACAAACTCTTCTTACAGACTACACTACAGGTATACAAACTGTTCTTACAGACTACACTACAGGTATACAAACTGTTCTTACAGACTACACTACAGGTATACAAACTGTTCTTACAGACTACACTACGGGTATACAAACTGTTCTTACAGACTACACTACAGGTATACAAACTGTTCTTACAGACTACATTACAGGTATACAAACTGTTCTCACAGACTACATTACAGGTATACAAACTGTTCTTACAGACTAAACTACAGGTATACAAACTGTTCTTACAGACTACACTACAGGTATACAAACTGTTCTTACAGACTACACTACAGGTATACATACTGTTCTTACAGACTACACTACAGGATTACAAACTGTTCTTACAGACTACACTACAGGTATATAAACTGTTCTTACAGACTACATTACAGGTATACAAACTGTTCTTACAGACTAAACTACAGGTATACAAACTGTTCTTACAGACTACACTACAGGTATACAAACTGTTCTTACAGACTACACTACAGGTATACAATCTGTTCTTACAGACTACACTACAGGTATACAAACAGTTCTCACAGACTACACTACAGGTATACAAACTGTTCTTACAGACTACACTACAGGTATACAATCTGTTCTTACAGACTACACTACTGGTATACAAACTGTTCTTACAGACTACACTACAGGTATACAATCTGTTCTTACAGACTACACTACAGGTATACAAACAGTTCTTACAGACTACACTACGGGTATACAAACTGTTCTTACTGACTAAACTACAGGTATACAAACTGTTCTTACAGACTACACTACGGGTATACAAATGTTCTCACAGACTACACTACAGGTATACAAACTGTTCTTACAGACTACACTACAGGTATACAAACTGTTCTTACAGACTACACTATAGGTATACAAACTGTTCTTACAGACTACACTACAGGTATACAAACTGTTCTTACAGACTACACTACTGGTATACAAACTGTTCTTACAGACTACACTACGGGTATACAAACTGTTCTTACAGACTACACTACAGGTATACAAACTGTTCTTACAGACTACACTACAGGTATACAAACTGTTCTTACAGACTACACTACAGGTATACAAACTGTTCTCACAGACTACACTACAGGTATACAAACTGTTCTCACAGACTACACTACAGGTATACAAACTGTTCTTACAGACTACACTACAGGTATACAAACTGTTCTTACAGACTACACTACAGGTATACAAACTGTTCTTACAGACTACACTACAGGTATACAAACTGTTCTTACAGACTACACTACAGGTATACAAACTACTGTTCTTACAGACTACACCACAGGTATACAAACTGTTCTTACAGACTACACTACAGGTATACAAACTGTTCTTACAGACTACACTACAGGTATACAAACTGTTCTTACAGAATACACTACAGGTATACAAACTGTTCTTACAGACTACACTACAGGTATACAAACTGTTCTTACAGACTACACTACTGGTATACAAACTGTTCTTACAGACTACACTACATGTATACAAACTGTTCTTACAGACTACACTACGGGTATACAAACTGTTCTTACAGACTACACTACAGGTATACAAACTGTTCTTACAGACTACACTACAGGTATACAAACTGTTCTTACAGACTACATTACAAGTATACAAACTCTTCTTACAGACTACACTACAGGTATACAAACTGTTCTTACAGACTACACTACAGGTATACAAACTGTTCTTACAGACTACACTACTGGTATACAAACTGTTCTTACAGACTACACTACGGGTATACAAACTGTTCTTACAGACTACACTACAGGTATACAAACTGTTCTTACAGACTACACTACAGGTATACAAACTGTTCTTACAGACTACACTACAGGTATACAAACTGTTCTTACAGACTACACTACAGGTATACAAACTGTTCTTACAGACTACACTACAGGTATACAAACTGTTCTTACAGACTACACTACAGGTATACAAACTGTTCTTACAGACTACACTACAGGTATACAAACTGTTCTTACAGACTACATTACAAGTATACAAACTCTTCTTACAGACTACACTACAGGTATACAAACTGTTCTTACAGACTACACTACAGGTATACAAACTGTTCTTACAGACTACACTACAGGTATACAAACTGTTCTTACAGACTACACTACGGGTATACAAACTGTTCTTACAGACTACACTACAGGTATACAAACTGTTCTTACAGACTACATTACAGTTATACAAACTGTTCTCACAGACTACATTACAGGTATACAAACTGTTCTTACAGACTAAACTACAGGTATACAAACTGTTCTTACAGACTACACTACAGGTATACAAACTGTTCTTACAGACTACACTACAGGTATACATACTGTTCTTACAGACTACACTACAGGTATACAAACTGTTCTTACAGACTACACTACAGGTATACAAACTGTTCTTACAGACTACATTACAGGTATACAAACTGTTCTTACAGACTAAACTACAGGTATACAAACTGTTCTTACAGACTACACTACAGGTATACAAACTGTTCTTACAGACTACACTACAGGTATACAATCTGTTCTTACAGACTACACTACAGGTATACAAACAGTTCTCACAGACTACACTACAGGTATACAAACTGTTCTTACAGACTACACTACAGGTATACAATCTGTTCTTACAGACTACACTACTGGTATACAAACTGTTCTCAAAGACTACACTACAGGTATACAATCTGTTCTTACAGACTACACTACAGGTATACAAACAGTTCTTACAGACTACACTACGGGTATACAAACTGTTCTTACTGACTAAACTACAGGTATACAAACTGTTCTTACAGACTACACTACAGGTATACAAATGTTCTCACAGACTACACTACAGGTATACAAACTGTTCTTACAGACTACACTACAGGTATACAAACTGTTCTTACAGACTACACTACAGGTATACAAACTGTTCTTACAGACTACACTACAGGTATGCAAACTGTTCTTACAGACTACACTACTGGTATACAAACTGTTCTTACAGACTACACTACGGGTATACAAACTGTTCTTACAGACTACACTACAGGTATACAAACTGTTCTTACAGACTACACTACAGGTATACAAACTGTTCTTACAGACTACACTACAGGTATACAAACTGTTCTCACAGACTACACTACAGGTATACAAACTGTTCTCACAGACTACACTACAGGTATACAAACTGTTCTTACAGACTACACTACAGGTATACAAACTGTTCTTACAGACTACACTACAGGTATACAAACTGTTCTTACAGACTACACTACATGTATACAAACTGTTCTTACAGACTACACTACAGGTATACAAACTACTGTTCTTACAGACTACACTACAGGTATACAATCTGTTCTTACAGACTACACTACAGGTATACAAACAGTTCTTACAGACTACACTACAGGTATACAAACTGTTCTCACAGACTACACTACAGGTATACAAACTGTTCTTACAGACTACACTACAGGTATACAAACTGTTCTTACAGATTACACTACAGGTATACAAACTGTTCTTACAGACTACACTACGGGTATACAAACTGTTCTTACAGACTACACTACAGGTATACAAACTGTTCTTACAGAGTACACTACAGGTATACAAACTGTTCTTACAGACTACAATACAAGTATACAAACTGTTCTTACAGACTACACTACAGGTATACAAACAGTTCTTACAGACTACGCTACGGGTATACAAACTGTTCTTACAGACTACACTACAGGTATACAAACTGTTCTTACAGACTACACTACAGGTATACAAACTGTTCTTACAGACTACATTACAGGTATACAAACTGTTCTTACAGACTACACTACAGGTATACAAACTGTTCTTACAGACTACACTACAGGTATACAAACTGTTCTTACAGACTACACTACAGGTATACAAACTGTTCTTACAGACTACACTACAGGTATACAAACTGTTCTTACAGACTACACTACAGGTATACAAACTGTTCTTACAGACTACACTACTGGTATACATACTGTTCTTACAGACTACACTACAGGTATACAAACTGTTCTTACAGACTACACTACAGGTATATAAACTGTTCTTACAGACTACACTACAGGTATACAAACTGTTCTTACAGACTACACTACAGGTATACAAACTGTTCTTACAGACTACACTACAGGTATACAAACTGTTCTTACAGACTACACTACAGGTATACAAACTGTTCTTACAGACTACACTACAGGTATACAAACTGTTCTTACAGACTACACTACAGGTATACAAACAGTTCTTACAGACTACACTACGGGTATACAAACTGTTCTTACAGACTACACTACAGGAATACAAACTGTTCTTACAGACTACACTACAGGTATACAAACTGTTCTTACTGACTACACTACTGGTATACAAACTGTTCTTACAGACTACACTACAGGTATACAAACTGTTCTTACTGACTACATTACAGGTATACAAACTGTTCTTACAGACTACACTACTGGTATACAAACTGTTCTTACAGACTACACTACTGGTATACAAACTGTTCTTACAGACTACATTACAGGTATACAATCTGTTCTTACAGACTACACTACAGGTATACAAACTGTTCTTACAGACTACACTACAGATATACAAACTGTTCTTACTGACTACACTACAGGTATACAAACTGTTCTTACAGACTACACTACAGGTATACAAACTGTTCTTACAGACTACACTACAGGTATACAAACTGTTCTTACAGACTACACTACAGGTATACAAACTGTTCTTACAGACTACACTACGGGTATACAAACTGTTCTTACAGACTACCCTACAGGTATACAAACTGTTCTTACAGACTACACTACAGGTATACAAACTGTTCTTACAGACTACACTACTGGTATACAAACTGTTCT
This sequence comes from Bathymodiolus brooksi, assembly GCA_963680875.1. Taxonomy (NCBI): domain Eukaryota; kingdom Metazoa; phylum Mollusca; class Bivalvia; order Mytilida; family Modiolidae; genus Bathymodiolus; species Bathymodiolus brooksi. Next base: position 130,859,883 of record OY804579.1, on the reverse strand, counting down.
TACAGACTACACTACAGGTATACAAACTGTTCTTACAGACTACACTACAGGTATACAAACTGTTCTTACAGACTACACTACAGGTATACAAACTGTTCTTACAGACTACACTACAGGTATACAAACTGTTCTTACAGACTACACTACGGGTATGCAAACTGTTCTTACAGACTACACTACAGGTATACAAACTGTTCTTACAGACTACACTACAGGTATACAAATTGTTCTTACAGACTACACTACAGGTATACAAACTGTTCTTACAGACTACACTACAGGTATACAAACTGTTCTTACAGACTACACTACTGGTATACAAACTGTTCTTACAGACTACACTACAGGTATACAAACTGTTCTTACAGACTACACTACAGGTATACAAACTGTTCTTACAGACTACACTACAGGTATACAAACTGTTCTTACAGACTACACTACGGGTATACAAACTGTTCTTACAGACTACACTACGGGTATACAAACTGTTCTTACAGACTACACTACAGGTATACAAACTGTTCTTACAGACTACACTACAGTTATACAAACTGTTCTTACAGACTACACTACTGGTATACAAACTGTTCTTACAGATTACACTACATGTATACAAACTGTTCTTACCGACTACGCTACGGGTATACAAACTGTTCTTACAGACTACACTACAGGTATACAAACTGTTCTTACAGACTACATTACAGGTATACAAACTGTTCTTACAGACTACACTACAGGTATACAAACTGTTCTTACAGACTACATTACGGGTATACAAACTGTTCTTACAGACTACACTACGGGTATACAAACTGTTCTTACAGACTACACTACAGGTATACACACTGTTCTTACAGACTACATTACAGGTATACAAACTGTTCTTACAGACTACACTACAGGTATACAAACTGTTCTTACAGACTACACTACAGGTATACAAACTGTTCTTACAGACTACACTACAGGTATACAAACTGTTCTTACAGACTACACTACAGGTATACAAACTGTTCTTACAGACTACACTACAGGTATACAAACTGTTCTTACAGACTACACTACAGGTATACAAACTGTTCTTACAGACTACACTACAGGTATACAAACTGTTCTTACAGACTACACTACAGGTATACAAACTGTTCTTACAGACTACACTACAGGTATACAAACTGTTCTTACAGACTACACTACAGGTATACAAACTGTTCTTACAGACTACACTACAGGTATACAAACTGTTCTTACAGACTACACTACAGGTATACAAACTGTTCTTACAGACTACACTACAGGTATACAAACTGTTCTTACAGACTACATTACAGGTATACAAACTGTTCTTACAGACTACACTACAGGTATACAAACTGTTCTTACAGACTACACTACAGGTATACAAACTGTTCTTACAGACTACACTACAGGTATACAAACTGTTCTTACAGACTACACTACGGGTATACAAACTGTTCTTACAGACTACCCTACAGGTATACAAACTGTTCTTACAGACTACACTACAGGTATACAAACTGTTCTTACAGACTACACTACTGGTATACAAACTGTTCTTACAGACTACACTACAGGTATACAAACTGTTCTTACAGACTACACTACAGGTATACAAACTGTTCTTACAGACTACACTACAGGTATACAAACTGTTCTTACAGACTACACTACAGGTATACAAACTGTTCTTACAGACTACACTACGGGTATACAAACTGTTCTTACAGACTACACTACAGGTATACAAACTGTTCTTACAGACTACACTACAGGTATACAAACTGTTCTTACAGACTACACTACTGGTATACAAACTGTTCTTACAGACTACACTACAGGTATACAAACTGTTCTTACAGACTACACTACAGGTATACAAACTGTTCTTACAGACTACACTACAGGTATACAAACTGTTCTTACAGACTACACTACGGGTATACAAACTGTTCTTACAGACTACACTACGGGTATACAAACTGTTCTTACAGACTACACTACAGCTATACAAACTGTTCTTACAGACTACACTACAGGTATACAAACTGTTCTTACAGACTACACTACTGGTATACAAACTGTTCTTACAGATTACACTACATGTATACAAACTGTTCTTACAGACTACACTACGGGTATACAAACTGTTCTTACAGACTACACTACAGGTATACAAACTGTTCTTACAGACTACATTACAGGTATACAAACTGTTCTTACAGACTACACTACAGGTATACAAACTGTTCTTACAGACTACATTACAGGTATACAAACTGTTCTTACAGACTACACTACGGGTATACAAACTGTTCTTACAGACTACACTACAGGTATACAAACTGTTCTTACAGACTACATTACAGGTATACAAACTGTTCTTACAGACTACACTACAGGTATACAAACTGTTCTTACAGACTACACTACAGGTATACAAACTGTTCTTACAGACTACACTACAGGTATACAAACTGTTCTTACAGACTACACTACAGGTATACAAACTGTTCTTACAGACTACACTACAGGTATACAAACTGTTCTTACAGACTACATTACAGGTATACAAACTGTTCTTACAGACTACACTACAGGTATACAAACTGTTCTTACATACTACACTACGGGTATACAAACTGTTCTTACAGACTACACTACAGGTATACAAACTGTTCTTACAGACTACACTACAGGTATACAAACTGTTCTTACAGACTACATTACAGGTATACAAACTGTTCTTACAGACTACAATACAGGTATACAAACTGTTCTTACAGACTACACTACAGGTATACAAACTGTTCTTACAGACTACACTACAGGTATACAAACTGTTCTTACAGACTACACTACAGGTATACAAACTGTTCTTACAGACTACACTACAGGTATACAAACTGTTCTTACAGACTACACTACAGGTATACACACTGTTCTTACAGACTACACTACAGGTATACAAACTGTTCTTACAGACCACATTACAGGTATACAAACTGTTCTTACAGACTACACTACAGGTATACAAACTGTTCTTACAGACTACACTACAGGTATACAAACTGTTCTTACAGACTACACTACAGGTATACAAACTGTTCTTACAGACTACACTACGGGTATACAAACTGTTCTTACGGACTACACTACAGGTATACAAACTGTTCTTACAGACTACATTACAGGTATACAAACTGTTCTCACAGACTACATTACAGGTATACAAACTGTTCTTACAGACTAAACTACAGGTATACAAACTGTTCTTACAGACTACACTACAGGTATACAAACTGTTCTTACAGACTACACTACAGGTATACATACTGTTCTTACAGACTACACTACAGATATACAAACTGTTCTTACAGACTACACTACAGGTATACAAACTGTTCTTACAGACTACATTACAGGTATACAAACTGTTCTTACAGACTAAACTACAGGTATGCAAACTGTTCTTACAGACTACACTACAGGTATACAAACTGTTCTTACAGACTACACTACAGGTATACAATCTGTTCTTACAGACTACACTACAGGTATACAAACAGTTCTCACAGACTACACTACAGGTATACAAACTGTTCTTACAGACTACACTACAGGTATACAATCTGTTCTTACAGACTACACTACTGGTATACAAACTGTTCTTACAGACTACACTACAGGTATACAATCTGTTCTTACAGACTACACTACATGTATACAAACAGTTCTTACAGACTACACTACGGGTATACAAACTGTTCTTACAGACTACACTACAGGTATACAAACTGTTCTCACAGACTACACTACAGGTATACAAACTGTTCTTACAGACTACACTACAGGTATACAAACTGTTCTTACAGACTACACTACAGGTATACAAACTGTTCTTACAGACTACACTACAGATATACAAACTGTTCTTACAGACTACACTACAGGTATACAAACGGTTCTTACAGACTACACTACAGGTATACAAACTGTTCTTACTGACTACACTACAGGTATACAAACCGTTCTTACAGACTACACTACATGTATACAAACTGTTCTTACAGACTACACTACTGGTATACAAACTGTTCTTACAGACTACACTACAGGTATACAAACTGTTCTTACAGACTACACTACAGGTATACAAACTGTTCTTACAGACTACACTACAGGTATACAAACAGTTCTTACAGACTACACTACAGGTATACAAACTGTTCTTACAGACTACACTACAGGTATACAAACTGTTCTTACTGACTACATTACAGGTATACAAACTGTTCTTACAGACTACACTACAGGTATACAAACTGTTCTTACAGACTACACTACAGGTATACAAACTGTTCTTACAGACTACACTACAGGTATACAAACTGTTCTTACAGACTACACTACAGGTATACAAACTGTTCTTACAGACTACACTACGGGTATACAAACTGTTCTTACAGACTACACTACAGGTATACAAACTGTTCTTACAGACTACACTACATGTATACATACTGTTCTTACAGACTACACTACTGGTATACAAACTGTTCTTACAGACTACAATACAAGTATACAAACTGTTCTTACAGACTACACTACGGGTATACATACTGTTCTTACAGACTACACTACGGGTATACATACTGTTCTTACAGACTACACTACAGGTATACAAACTGTTCTTACAGACTACACTACGGGTATACAAACTGTTCTTACAGACTACCCTACAGGTATACAAACTGTTCTTACAGACTACACTACAGGTATACAAACTGTTCTTACAGACTACACTACTGGTATACAAACTGTTCTTACAGACTACACTACAGGTATACAAACTGTTCTTACAGACTACACTACAGGTATACAAACTGTTCTTACAGACTACACTACAGGTATACAAACTGTTCTTACAGACTACACTACAGGTATACAAACTGTTCTTACAGACTACACTACGGATATACAAACTGTTCTTACAGACTACACTACAGGTATACAAACTGTTCTTACAGACTACACTACAGGTATACAAACTGTTCTTACAGACTACACTACTGGTATACAAACTGTTCTTACAGACTACACTACAGGTATACAAACTGTTCTTACAGACTACACTACAGGTATACAAACTGTTCTTACAGACTACACTACAGGTATACAAACTGTTCTTACAGACTACACTACGGGTATACAAACTGTTCTTACAGACTACACTACGGGTATACAAACTGTTCTTACAGACTACACTACAGGTATACAAACTGTTCTTACAGACTACACTACAGGTATACAAACTGTTCTTACAGACTACACTACTGGTATACAAACTGTTCTTACAGATTACACTACATGTATACAAACTGTTCTTACAGACTACACTACGGGTATACAAACTGTTCTTACAGACTACACTACAGGTATACAAACTGTTCTTACAGACTACATTACAGGTATACAAACTGTTCTTACAGACTACACTACAGGTATACAAACTGTTCTTACAGACTACATTACAGGTATACAAACTGTTCTTACAGACTACACTACGGGTATACAAACTGTTCTTACAGACTACACTACAGGTATACAAACTGTTCTTACAGACTACATTACAGGTATACAAACTGTTCTTACAGACTACACTACAGGTATACAAACTGTTCTTACAGACTACACTACAGGTATACAAACTGTTCTTACAGACTACACTACAGGTATACAAACTGTTCTTACAGACTACACTACAGGTATACAAACTGTTCTTACAGACTACACTACAGGTATACAAACTGTTCTTACAGACTACATTACAGGTATACAAACTGTTCTTACAGACTACACTACAGGTATACAAACTGTTCTTACATACTACACTACGGGTATACAAACTGTTCTTACAGACTACACTACAGGTATACAAACTGTTCTTACAGACTACACTACAGGTATACAAACTGTTCTTACAGACTACATTACAGGTATACAAACTGTTCTTACAGACTACAATACAGGTATACAAACTGTTCTTACAGATTACACTACAGGTATACAAACTGTTCTTACAGACTACACTACAGGTATACAAACTGTTCTTACAGACTACACTGCAGGTATACAAACTGTTCTTACAGACTACACTACAGGTATACAAACTGTTCTTACAGACTACACTACAGGTATACAAACTGTTCTTACAGACTACACTACAGGTATACAAACTGTTCTTACAGACCACATTACAGGTATACAAACTGTTCTTACAGACTACACTACAGGTATACAAACTGTTCTTACAGACTACACTACAGGTATACAAACTGTTCTTACAGACTACACTACAGGTATACAAACTGTTCTTACAGACTACACTACGGGTATACAAACTGTTCTTACGGACTACACTACAGGTATACAAACTGTTCTTACAGACTACATTACAGGTATACAAACTGTTCTCACAGACTACATTACAGGTATACAAACTGTTCTTACAGACTACACTACAGGTATACAATCTGTTCTTACAGACTACACTACTGGTATACAAACTGTTCTTACAGACTACACTACAGGTATACAATCTGTTCTTACAGACTACACTACATGTATACAAACAGTTCTTACAGACTACACTACGGGTATACAAACTGTTCTTACAGACTACACTACAGGTATACAAACTGTTCTCACAGACTACACTACAGGTATACAAACTGTTCTTACAGACTACACTACAGGTATACAAACTGTTCTTACAGACTACACTACAGGTATACAAACTGTTCTTACAGACTACACTACAGATATACAAACTGTTCTTACAGACTACACTACAGGTATACAAACGGTTCTTACAGACTACACTACAGGTATACAAACTGTTCTTACTGACTACACTACAGGTATACAAACCGTTCTTACAGACTACACTACATGTATACAAACTGTTCTTACAGACTACACTACTGGTATACAAACTGTTCTTACAGACTACACTACAGGTATACAAACTGTTCTTACAGACTACACTACAGGTATACAAACTGTTCTTACAGACTACACTACAGGTATACAAACAGTTCTTACAGACTACACTACAGGTATACAAACTGTTCTTACAGACTACACTACAGGTATACAAACTGTTCTTACTGACTACATTACAGGTATACAAACTGTTCTTACAGACTACACTACAGGTATACAAACTGTTCTTACAGACTACACTACAGGTATACAAACTGTTCTTACAGACTACACTACAGGTATACAAACTGTTCTTACAGACTACACTACAGGTATACAAACTGTTCTTACAGACTACACTACGGGTATACAAACTGTTCTTACAGACTACACTACAGGTATACAAACTGTTCTTACAGACTACACTACATGTATACATACTGTTCTTACAGACTACACTACTGGTATACAAACTGTTCTTACAGACTACAATACAAGTATACAAACTGTTCTTACAGACTACACTACGGGTATACATACTGTTCTTACAGACTACACTACGGGTATACATACTGTTCTTACAGACTACACTACAGGTATACAAACTGTTCTTACAGACTACACTACGGGTATACAAACTGTTCTTACAGACTACCCTACAGGTATACAAACTGTTCTTACAGACTACACTACAGGTATACAAACTGTTCTTACAGACTACACTACTGGTATACAAACTGTTCTTACAGACTACCCTACAGGTATACAAACTGTTCTTACAGACTACACTACAGGTATACAAACTGTTCTTACAGACTACACTACAGGTATACAAACTGTTCTTACAGACTACACTACAGGTATACAAACTGTTCTTACAGACTACACTACGGATATACAAACTGTTCTTACAGACTACACTACAGGTATACAAACTGTTCTTACAGACTACACTACAGGTATACAAACTGTTCTTACAGACTACACTACTGGTATACAAACTGTTCTTACAGACTACACTACAGGTATACAAACTGTTCTTACAGACTACACTACAGGTATACAAACTGTTCTTACAGACTACACTACAGGTATACAAACTGTTCTTACAGACTACACTACGGGTATACAAACTGTTCTTACAGACTACACTACGGGTATACAAACTGTTCTTACAGACTACACTACAGGTATACAAACTGTTCTTACAGACTACACTACAGGTATACAAACTATTCTTACAGACTACACTACATGTATACAAACTGTTCTTACAGACTACACTACGGGTATACAAACTGTTCTTACAGACTACACTACAGGTATACAAACTGTTCTTACAGACTACATTACAGGTATACAAACTGTTCTTACAGACTACACTACAGGTATACAAACTGTTCTTACAGACTACATTACAGGTATACAAACTGTTCTTACAGACTACACTACGGGTATACAAACTGTTCTTACAGACTACACTACAGGTATACAAACTGTTCTTACAGACTACATTACAGGTATACAAACTGTTCTTACAGACTACACTACAGGTATACAAACTGTTCTTACAGACTACACTACAGGTATACAAACTGTTCTTACAGACTACACTACAGGTATACAAACTGTTCTTACAGACTACACTACAGGTATACAAACTGTTCTTACAGACTTACACTACAGGTATACAAACTGTTCTTACAGACTACATTACAGGTATACATACTGTTCTTACAGACTACACTACAGGTATACAAACTGTTCTTACATACTACACTACGGGTATACAAACTGTTCTTACAGACTACACTACAGGTATACAAACTGTTCTTACAGACTACACTACAGGTATACAAACTGTTCTTACAGACTACATTACAGGTATACAAACTGTTCTTACAGACTACAATACAGGTATACAAACTGTTCTTACAGACTACACTACAGGTATACAAACTGTTCTTACAGACTACACTACAGGTATACAAACTGTTCTTACAGACTACACTACAGGTATACAAACTGTTCTTACAGACTACACTACAGGTATACAAACTGTTCTTACAGACTACACTACAGGTATACAAACTGTTCTTACAGACTACACTACAGGTATACAAACTGTTCTTACAGACCACATTACAGGTATACAAACTGTTCTTACAGACTACACTACAGGTATACAAACTGTTCTTACAGACTACACTACAGGTATACAAACTGTTCTTACAGACTACACTACAGGTATACAAACTGTTCTTACAGACTACACTACGGGTATACAAACTGTTCTTACGGACTACACTACAGGTATACAAACTGTTCTTACAGACTACATTACAGGTATACAAACTGTTCTCACAGACTACATTACAGGTATACAAACTGTTCTTACAGACTAAACTACAGGTATACAAACTGTTCTTACAGACTACACTACAGGTATACAAACTGTTCTTACAGACTACACTACAGGTATACATACTGTTCTTACAGACTACACTACAGATATACAAACTGTTCTTACAGACTACACTACAGGTATACAAACTGTTCTTACAGACTACATTACAGGTATACAAACTGTTCTTACAGACTAAACTACAGGTATACAAACTGTTCTTACAGACTACACTACAGGTATACAAACTGTTCTTACAGACTACACTACAGGTATACAATCTGTTCTTACAGACTACACTACAGGTATACAAACAGTTCTCACAGACTACACTACAGGTATACAAACTGTTCTTACAGACTACACTACAGGTATACAATCTGTTCTTACAGACTACACTACTGGTATACAAACTGTTCTTACAGACTACACTACAGGTATACAATCTGTTCTTACAGACTACACTACATGTATACAAACAGTTCTTACAGACTACACTACGGGTATACAAACTGTTCTTACAGACTACACTACAGGTATACAAACTGTTCTCACAGACTACACTACAGGTATACAAACTGTTCTTACAGACTACACTACAGGTATACAAACTGTTCTTACAGACTACACTACAGGTATACAAACTGTTCTTACAGACTACACTACAGATATACAAACTGTTCTTACAGACTACACTACAGGTATACAAACGGTTCTTACAGACTACACTACAGGTATACAAACTGTTCTTACTGACTACACTACAGGTATACAAACCGTTCTTACAGACTACACTACATGTATACAAACTGTTCTTACAGACTACACTACTGGCATACAAACTGTTCTTACAGACTACACTACAGGTATACAAACTGTTCTTACAGACTACACTACAGGTATACAAACTGTTCTTACAGACTACACTACAGGTATACAAACAGTTCTTACAGACTACACTACAGGTATACAAACTGTTCTTACAGACTACACTACAGGTATACAAACTGTTCTTACTGACTACATTACAGGTATACAAACTGTTCTTACAGACTACACTACAGGTATACAAACTGTTCTTACAGACTACACTACAGGTATACAAACTGTTCTTACAGACTACACTACAGGTATACAAACTGTTCTTACAGACTACACTACGGGTATACAAACTGTTCTTACAGACTACACTACAGGTATACAAACTGTTCTTACAGACTACACTACATGTATACATACTGTTCTTACAGACTACACTACTGGTATACAAACTGTTCTTACAGACTACAATACAAGTATACAAACTGTTCTTACAGACTACACTACGGGTATACATACTGTTCTTACAGACTACACTACGGGTATACATACTGTTCTTACAGACTACACTACAGGTATACAAACAGTTCTTACAGACTACACTACGGGTATACAAACTGTTCTTACAGACTACACTACAGGTATACAAACTTCTCACAGACTACACTACAGGTATACAAACTGTTCTTACAGACTACACTACAGGTATACAAACTGTTCTTACAGACTACACTACAGGTATACAAACTGTTCTTACAGACTACACTACAGGTATACAAACTGTTCTTACAGACTACACTACTGGTATACAAACTGTTTTTACAGACTACACTACAGGTATACAAACTGTTCTTACAGACTACACTACAGGTATACAAACTGTTCTTACAGACTACACTACAGGTATACAAACTGTTCTTACAGACTACACTACAGGTATACAAACTGTTCTCACAGACTACACTACAGGTATACAAACTGTTCTTACAGACTACACTACAGGTATACAAACTGTTCTTACAGACTACACTACAGGTATACAAACTGTTCTTACAGACTACACTACAGGTATACAAACTGTTCTTACAGACTACACTACAGGTATACAAACTGTTCTTACAGACTACACTACATGTATACAAACAGTTCTTACAGACTACACTACGGGTATACAAACTGTTCTTACAGACTACACTACAGGTATACAAACTGTTCTCACAGACTACACTACAGGTATACAAACTGTTCTTACAGACTACACTACAGGTATACAAACTGTTCTTACAGACTACACTACAGGTATACAAACTGTTCTTACAGACTACACTACAGATATACAAACTGTTCTTACAGACTACACTACAGGTATACAAACGGTTCTTACAGACTACACTACAGGTATACAAACTGTTCTTACTGACTACACTACAGGTATACAAACTGTTCTTACAGACTACACTACATGTATACAAACTGTTCTTACAGACTACACTACTGGTATACAAACTGTTCTTACAGACTACACTACAGGTATACAAACTGTTCTTACAGACTACACTACAGGTATACAAACTGTTCTTACAGACTACACTACAGGTATACAAACAGTTCTTACAGACTACACTACAGGTATACAAACTGTTCTTACAGACTACACTACAGGTATACAAACTGTTCTTACTGACTACATTACAGGTATACAAACTGTTCTTACAGACTACACTACAGGTATACAAACTGTTCTTACAGACTACACTACAGGTATACAAACTGTTCTTACAGACTACACTACAGGTATACAAACTGTTCTTACAGACTACACTACAGGTATACAAACTGTTCTTACAGACTACACTACGGGTATACAAACTGTTCTTACAGACTACACTACAGGTATACAAACTTTTCTTACAGACTACACTACATGTATGCATACTGTTCTTACAGACTACACTACTGGTATACAAACTGTTCTTACAGACTACAATACAAGTATACAAACTGTTCTTACAGACTACACTACGGGTATACAAACTGTTCTTACAGACTACACTACAGGTATACAAACTGTTCTTACAGACCACATTACAGGTATACAAACTGTTCTTACAGACTACACTACAGGTATACAAACTGTTCTTACAGACTACACTACAGGTATACAAACTGTTCTTACAGACTACACTACAGGTATACAAACTGTTCTTACAGACTACACTACGGGTATACAAACTGTTCTTACGGACTACACTACAGGTATACAAACTGTTCTTACAGACTACATTACAGGTATACAAACTGTTCTCACAGACTACATTACAGGTATACAAACTGTTCTTACAGACTAAACTACAGGTATACAAACTGTTCTTACAGACTACACTACAGGTATACAAACTGTTCTTACAGACTACACTACAGGTATACATACTGTTCTTACAGACTACACTACAGATATACAAACTGTTCTTACAGACTACACTACAGGTATACAAACTGTTCTTACAGACTACATTACAGGTATACAAACTGTTCTTACAGACTAAACTACAGGTATACAAACTGTTCTTACAGACTACACTACAGGTATACAAACTGTTCTTACAGACTACACTACAGGTATACAATCTGTTCTTACAGACTACACTACAGGTATACAAACAGTTCTCACAGACTACACTACAGGTATACAAACTGTTCTTACAGACTACACTACAGGTATACAATCTGTTCTTACAGACTACACTACTGGTATACAAACTGTTCTTACAGACTACACTACAGGTATACAATCTGTTCTTACAGACTACACTACATGTATACAAACAGTTCTTACAGACTACACTACGGGTATACAAACTGTTCTTACAGACTACACTACAGGTATACAAACTGTTCTCACAGACTACACTACAGGTATACAAACTGTTCTTACAGACTACACTACAGGTATACAAACTGTTCTTACAGACTACACTACAGGTATACAAACTGTTCTTACAGACTACACTACAGATATACAAACTGTTCTTACAGACTACACTACAGGTATACAAACGGTTCTTACAGACTACACTACAGGTATACAAACTGTTCTTACTGACTACACTACAGGTATACAAACCGTTCTTACAGACTACACTACATGTATACAAACTGTTCTTACAGACTACACTACTGGCATACAAACTGTTCTTACAGACTACACTACAGGTATACAAACTGTTCTTACAGACTACACTACAGGTATACAAACTGTTCTTACAGACTACACTACAGGTATACAAACAGTTCTTACAGACTACACTACAGGTATACAAACTGTTCTTACAGACTACACTACAGGTATACAAACTGTTCTTACTGACTACATTACAGGTATACAAACTGTTCTTACAGACTACACTACAGGTATACAAACTGTTCTTACAGACTACACTACAGGTATACAAACTGTTCTTACAGACTACACTACAGGTATACAAACTGTTCTTACAGACTACACTACGGGTATACAAACTGTTCTTACAGACTACACTACAGGTATACAAACTGTTCTTACAGACTACACTACATGTATACATACTGTTCTTACAGACTACACTACTGGTATACAAACTGTTCTTACAGACTACAATACAAGTATACAAACTGTTCTTACAGACTACACTACGGGTATACATACTGTTCTTACAGACTACACTACGGGTATACATACTGTTCTTACAGACTACACTACAGGTATACAAACAGTTCTTACAGACTACACTACGGGTATACAAACTGTTCTTACAGACTACACTACAGGTATACAAACTTCTCACAGACTACACTACAGGTATACAAACTGTTCTTACAGACTACACTACAGGTATACAAACTGTTCTTACAGACTACACTACAGGTATACAAACTGTTCTTACAGACTACACTACAGGTATACAAACTGTTCTTACAGACTACACTACTGGTATACAAACTGTTTTTACAGACTACACTACAGGTATACAAACTGTTCTTACAGACTACACTACAGGTATACAAACTGTTCTTACAGACTACACTACAGGTATACAAACTGTTCTTACAGACTACACTACAGGTATACAAACTGTTCTCACAGACTACACTACAGGTATACAAACTGTTCTTACAGACTACACTACAGGTATACAAACTGTTCTTACAGACTACACTACAGGTATACAAACTGTTCTTACAGACTACACTACAGGTATACAAACTGTTCTTACAGACTACACTACAGGTATACAAACTGTTCTTACAGACTACACTACATGTATACAAACAGTTCTTACAGACTACACTACGGGTATACAAACTGTTCTTACAGACTACACTACAGGTATACAAACTGTTCTCACAGACTACACTACAGGTATACAAACTGTTCTTACAGACTACACTACAGGTATACAAACTGTTCTTACAGACTACACTACAGGTATACAAACTGTTCTTACAGACTACACTACAGATATACAAACTGTTCTTACAGACTACACTACAGGTATACAAACGGTTCTTACAGACTACACTACAGGTATACAAACTGTTCTTACTGACTACACTACAGGTATACAAACTGTTCTTACAGACTACACTACATGTATACAAACTGTTCTTACAGACTACACTACTGGTATACAAACTGTTCTTACAGACTACACTACAGGTATACAAACTGTTCTTACAGACTACACTACAGGTATACAAACTGTTCTTACAGACTACACTACAGGTATACAAACAGTTCTTACAGACTACACTACAGGTATACAAACTGTTCTTACAGACTACACTACAGGTATACAAACTGTTCTTACTGACTACATTACAGGTATACAAACTGTTCTTACAGACTACACTACAGGTATACAAACTGTTCTTACAGACTACACTACAGGTATACAAACTGTTCTTACAGACTACACTACAGGTATACAAACTGTTCTTACAGACTACACTACAGGTATACAAACTGTTCTTACAGACTACACTACGGGTATACAAACTGTTCTTACAGACTACACTACAGGTATACAAACTTTTCTTACAGACTACACTACATGTATGCATACTGTTCTTACAGACTACACTACTGGTATACAAACTGTTCTTACAGACTACAATACAAGTATACAAACTGTTCTTACAGACTACACTACGGGTATACATACTGTTCTTACAGACTACACTACGGGTATACATACTGTTCTTACAGACTACACTACAGGTATACAAACTGTTCTTACAGACTACACTACAGGTATACAAACTGTTCTTACAGACTACACTACATGTATACAAACTGTTCTTACAGACTACACTACTGGTATACAAACTGTTCTTACAGACTACACTACAGGTATACAAACTGTTCTTACAGACTACACTACAGGTATACAAACTGTTCTTACAGACTACACTACAGGTATACAAACAGTTCTTACAGACTACACTACAGGTATACAAACTGTTTTTACAGACTACACTACAGGTATACAAACTGTTCTTACAGACTACACTACAGGTATACAAACTGTTCTTACAGACTACACTACAGGTATACAAACTGTTCTTACAGACTACACTACAGGTATACAAACTGTTCTTACAGACTACACTACTGGTATACAAACTGTTCTTACTGACTACACTACAGGTATACAAACTGTTCTTACAGACTACACTACAGGTATACAAACTGTTGTTACAGACTACACCACAGGTATACAAACTGTTCTTACAGACTACAATACAAGTATACAAACTGTTCTTACAGACTACACTACAGGTATACAAACTGTTCTTACAGACTACACTACAGGTATACAAACTGTTCTTACAGACTACACTACTGGTATACAAACTGTTCTTACAGACTACACTACAGGTATACAAACCGTTCTTACAGACTACACTACGGGTATACAAACTGTTCTTACAGACTACACTACAGGTATGCAAACTGTTCTTACAGACTACACTACAGGTATACAAACTGTTCTTACAGACTACAATACAAGTATACAAACTGTTCTTACAGACTACACTACTGATATACAAACTGTTCTTACACACTACACTACGGGTATACAAACTGTTCTTACAGACTACACTACAGGTATACAAACTGTTCTTACAGACTACAATACAAGTATACAAACTGTTCTTACAGACTACACTACGGGTATACAAACTGTTCTTACAGACTACACTACAAGTATACATACTGTTCTTACAGACTACACTACAGGTATACAAACTGTTCTTTCAGACTACACTACTGGTATACAAACTGTTCTTACAGACTACACTACTGGTATACAAACTGTTCTTACAGACTACACTACAGGTATACAAACTGTTCTTACAGACTACAATACAAGTATACAAACTGTTCTTACAGACTACACTACTGGTATACAAACTGTTCTTACAGACTACACTACAGGTATACAAACTGTTCTTACAGACTACAATACAAGTATACAAACTGTTCTTACAGACTACACTACGGGTATACAAACTGTTCTTACAGACTACACTACATGTATACAAACTGTTCTTACAGACTACACTACGGGTATACAAACTGTTCTTACAGACTACACTACAAGTATACATACTGTTCTTACAGACTACACTACAGGTATACAAACTGTTCTTACAGACTACACTACTGGTATAAAAACTGTTCTTACAGACTACACTACTGGTATACAAACTGTTCTTACAGACTACACTACAGGTATACAAACTGTTCTTACAGACTACACTACAGGTATACAAACTGTTCTTACAGACTACACTACTGGTATACAAACTGTTCTTACAGACTACACTACAGGTATACAAACTGTTCTTACAGACTACACTACGGGTATACAAACTGTTCTTACAGACTACACTACAGTATACAAACTGTTCTTACAGACTACACTACAGGTATACAAACTGTTCTTACAGACTACACTACAGGTATACAAACTGTTCTTACAGACTACACTACAGGTATACAAACTGTTCTTACAGACTACACTACAGGTATACAAACTGTTCTTACAGACTACACTACAGGTATACAAACTGTTCTTACAGACTAAACTAATGGTATACAAACTGTTCTTACAGACTACACTACAGGTATACAAACTGTTCTTACAGACTACACTACGGGTATACAAACTGTTCTTACAGACTACATTACTGGTATACAAACTGTTCTTACAGAATATACTACAGGTATACAAACTGTTCTTACAGACTACACTACAGGTATACAAACTGTTCTTACAGACTACACTACGGGTATACAAACTGTTCTTACAGACTACACTACAGGTATACAAACTGTTCTTACAGACTACACTACAGGTATACAAACAGTTCTTACAGACTACACTACGGGTATACAAACTGTTCTTACAGACAACACTACAGGTATACAAACTGTTCTTACAGACTACACTACAGGTATACAAATTGTTCTTACAGACTACACTACAGGTATACAAACTGTTCTTACAGACTACACTACGGGTATACAAACTGTTCTTACAGACTACACTACTGGTATACAAACTGTTCTTACAGACTACACTACTGGTATACAAACTGTTCTTACAGACTACACTACAGGTATACAAACTGTTCTTACAGACTACACTACGGGTATACAAACTGTTCTTACAGACTACACTACAGGTATACAAACTGTTCTTACAGACTACACTACGGGTATACAAACTGTTCTTACAGACTACACTACAGGTATACAAACTGTTCTTACAGACTACACTACAGGTATACAAACTGTTCTTACAGACTACACTACTGGTATACAAACTGTTCTTACTGACTACACTACAGGTATACAAACTGTTCTTACAGACTACACTACAGGTATACAAACTGTTCTTACAGACTACACTACAGGTATACAAACTGTTCTTACAGACTACGCTACAGGTATACAAACTGTTCTTACAGACTACACTACTGGTATACAAACTGTTCTTACAGACTACACTACGGGTATGCAAACTGTTCTTACAGACTACACTACAGGTATACAAACTGTTCTTACAGACTACACTACGGGTATACAAACTGTTCTTACAGACTACACTACAGGTATACAAACTGTTCTTACAGACTACACTACAGGTATGCAAACTGTTCTTACAGACTACACTACTGGTATGCAAACTGTTCTTACAGACTACACTACAGGTATACAAACAGTTCTTACAGACTACACTACAGGTATACAAACAGTTCTTACAGACTACACTACAGGTATACAAACTGTTCTTACAGACTACACTACGGGTATACAAACTGTTCTTACAGACTACACTACGGGTATACAAACTGTTCTTACAGACTACACTACAGGTATACAAACTGTTCTTACAGACTACACTACAGGTATACAAACTGTTCTTACAGACTACACTACAGGTATACAAACTGTTCTTACAGACTACATTACAGGTATACAAACTGTTCTTACAGACTACACTACAGGTATACAAACTGTTCTTACAGACTACACTACATGTATACAAACTGTTCTTACAGACTACACTACTGGTATACAAACTGTTCTTACAGACTACACTACAGGTATACAAACTGTTCTTACAGACTACACTACAGGTATACAAACTGTTCTTACAGACTACACTACAGGTATACAAACAGTTCTTACAGACTACACTACAGGTATACAAACTGTTCTTACAGACTACACTACAGGTATACAAACTGTTCTTACAGACTACACTACAGGTATACAAACTGTTCTTACAGACTACACTACAGGTATACAAACTGTTCTTACAGACTACACTACAGGTATACAAACTGTTCTTACAGACTACACTACTGGTATACAAACTGTTCTTACAGACTACACTACAGGTATACAAACTGTTCTTACAGACTACACTACGGGTATACAAACTGTTCTTACAGACTACACTACAGGTATACAAACTGTTCTTACAGACTACACTACAGGTATACAAACTGTTCTTACAGACTACAATACAAGTATACAAACTGTTCTTACAGACTACACTACTGATATACAAACTGTTCTTACACACTACACTACGGGTATACAAACTGTTCTTACAGACTACACTACAGGTATACAAACTGTTCTTACAGACTACAATACAAGTATACAAACTGTTCTTACAGACTACACTACGGGTATACAAACTGTTCTTACAGACTACACTACAAGTATACATACTGTTCTTACAGACTACACTACAGGTATACAAACTGTTCTTTCAGACTACACTACTGGTATACAAACTGTTCTTACAGACTACACTACTGGTATACAAACTGTTCTTACAGACTACACTACAGGTATACAAACTGTTCTTACAGACTACAATACAAGTATACAAACTGTTCTTACAGACTACACTACTGGTATACAAACTGTTCTTACAGACTACACTACAGGTATACAAACTGTTCTTACAGACTACAATACAAGTATACAAACTGTTCTTACAGACTACACTACGGGTATACAAACTGTTCTTACAGACTACACTACAAGTATACAAACTGTTCTTACAGACTACACTACGGGTATACAAACTGTTCTTACAGACTACACTACAAGTATACATACTGTTCTTACAGACTACACTACAGGTATACAAACTGTTCTTACAGACTACACTACTGGTATACAAACTGTTCTTACAGACTACACTACTGGTATACAAACTGTTCTTACAGACTACACTACAGGTATACAAACTGTTCTTACAGACTACACTACAGGTATACAAACTGTTCTTACAGACTACACTACTGGTATACAAACTGTTCTTACAGACTACACTACAGGTATACAAACTGTTCTTACAGACTACACTACGGGTATACAAACTGTTCTTACAGACTACACTACAGTATACAAACTGTTCTTACAGACTACACTACAGGTATACAAACTGTTCTTACAGACTACACTACAGGTATACAAACTGTTCTTACAGACTACACTACAGGTATACAAACTGTTCTTACAGACTACACTACAGGTATACAAACTGTTCTTACAGACTACACTACAGGTATACAAACTGTTCTTACAGACTAAACTACTGGTATACAAACTGTTCTTACAGACTACACTACAGGTATACAAACTGTTCTTACAGACTACACTACGGGTATACAAACTGTTCTTACAGACTACATTACTGGTATACAAACTGTTCTTACAGAATATACTACAGGTATACAAACTGTTCTTACAGACTACACTACAGGTATACAAACTGTTCTTACAGACTACACTACGGGTATACAAACTGTTCTTACAGACTACACTACAGGTATACAAACTGTTCTTACAGACTACACTACAGGTATACAAACAGTTCTTACAGACTACACTACGGGTATACAAACTGTTCTTACAGACAACACTACAGGTATACAAACTGTTCTTACAGACTACACTACAGGTATACAAATTGTTCTTACAGACTACACTACAGGTATACAAACTGTTCTTACAGACTACACTACGGGTATACAAACTGTTCTTACAGACTACACTACTGGTATACAAACTGTTCTTACAGACTACACTACTGGTATACAAACTGTTCTTACAGACTACACTACAGGTATACAAACTGTTCTTACAGACTACACTACGGGTATACAAACTGTTCTTACAGACTACACTACAGGTATACAAACTGTTCTTACAGACTACACTACGGGTATACAAACTGTTCTTACAGACTACACTACAGGTATACAAACTGTTCTTACAGACTACACTACAGGTATACAAACTGTTCTTACAGACTACACTACTGGTATACAAACTGTTCTTACTGACTACACTACAGGTATACAAACTGTTCTTACAGACTACACTACAGGTATACAAACTGTTCTTACAGACTACACTACAGGTATACAAACTGTTCTTACAGACTACGCTACAGGTATACAAACTGTTCTTACAGACTACACTACTGGTATACAAACTGTTCTTACAGACTACACTACGGGTATGCAAACTGTTCTTACAGACTACACTACAGGTATACAAACTGTTCTTACAGACTACACTACGGGTATACAAACTGTTCTTACAGACTACACTACAGGTATACAAACTGTTCTTACAGACTACACTACAGGTATACAAACTGTTCTTACAGACTACACTACTGGTATACAAACTGTTCTTACAGACTACACTACAGGTATACAAACAGTTCTTACAGACTACACTACAGGTATACAAACAGTTCTTACAGACTACACTACAGGTATACAAACTGTTCTTACAGACTACACTACGGGTATACAAACTGTTCTTACAGACTACACTACGGGTATACAAACTGTTCTTACAGACTACACTACAGGTATACAAACTGTTCTTACAGACTACACTACAGGTATACAAACTGTTCTTACAGACTACACTACAGGTATACAAACTGTTCTTACAGACTACACTACAGGTATACAAACTGTTCTTACAGACTACACTACAGGTATACAAACTGTTCTTACAGACTACACTACATGTATACAAACTGTTCTTACAGACTACACTACTGGTATACAAACTGTTCTTACAGACTACACTACAGGTATACAAACTGTTCTTACAGACTACACTACAGGTATACAAACTGTTCTTACAGACTACACTACAGGTATACAAACAGTTCTTACAGACTACACTACAGGTATACAAACTGTTCTTACAGACTACACTACAGGTATACAAACTGTTCTTACAGACTACACTACAGGTATACAAACTGTTCTTACAGACTACACTACAGGTATACAAACTGTTCTTACAGACTACACTACAGGTATACAAACTGTTCTTACAGACTACACTACTGGTATACAAACTGTTCTTACTGACTACACTACAGGTATACAAACTGTTCTTACAGACTACACTACAGGTATACAAACTGTTCTTACAGACTACAATACAAGTATACAAACTGTTCTTACAGACTACACTACGGGTATACAAACTGTTCTTACAGACTACACTACAGGTATACAAACTGTTCTTACAGACTATAATACAAGTATACAAACTGTTCTTACAGACTACACTACAGGTATACAAACTGTTATTACAGACTACACTACAGGTATACAAACTGTTCTTACAGACTACACTACAGGTATACAAACTGTTCTTCCAGACTACACTACAGGTATACAAACTGTTCTTACAGACTACACTACAGGTATACAAACTGTTCTTACAGACTACACTACAGGTATACAAACTGTTCTTACAGACTACACTACTGGTATACAAACTGTTCTTACAGACTACACTACAGGTATACAAACTGTTCTTACAGACTACACTACAGGTATACAAACTGTTCTTACAGACTACATTACAGGTATACAAACTGTTCTTACAGAATATACTACAGGTATACAAACTGTTCTTACAGACTACACTACAGGTATACAAACTGTTCTTACAGACTACACTACAGGTATACAAACTGTTCTTACAGACTACACTACGGGTATGCAAACTGTTCTTACAGACTACACTACAGGTATACAAACTGTTCTTACAGACTACACTACAGGTATACAAACAGTTCTTACAGACTACACTACGGGTATACAAACTGTTCTTACAGACAACACTACAGGTATACAAACTGTTCTTACAGACTACACTACAGGTATACAAATTGTTCTTACAGACTACACTACAGGTATACAAACTGTTCTTACAGACTACACTACGGGTATACAAACTGTTCTTACAGACTACACTACTGGTATACAAACTGTTCTTACAGACTACACTACTGGTATACAAACTGTTCTTACAGACTACACTACAGGTATACAAACTGTTCTTACAGACTACACTACGGGTATACAAACTGTTCTTACAGACTACACTACGGGTATACAAACTGTTCTTACAGACTACACTACGGGTATACAAACTGTTCTTACAGACTACACTACAGGTATACAAACTGTTCTTACAGACTACACTACAGGTATACAAACTGTTCTTACAGACTACACTACTGGTATACAAACTGTTCTTACTGACTACACTACAGGTATACAAACTGTTCTTACAGACTACACTACAGGTATACAAACTGTTCTTACAGACTACACTACAGGTATACAAACTGTTCTTACAGACTACACTACAGGTATACAAACTGTTCTTACAGACTACACTACTGGTATACAAACTGTTCTTACAGACTACACTACGGGTATACAAACTGTTCTTACAGACTACACTACAGGTATACAAACTGTTCTTACAGACTACACTACGGGTATACAAACTGTTCTTACAGACTACACTACAGGTATACAAACTGTTCTTACAGACTACACTACAGGTATACAAACTGTTCTTACAGACTACACTACAGGTATACAAACTGTTCTTACAGACTACACTACAGGTATACAAACTGTTCTTACAGACTACACTACAGGTATACAAACTGTTCTTACAGACTACACTACAGGTATACAAACAGTTCTTACAGACTACACTACAGGTATACAAACAGTTCTTACAGATTACACTACAGGTATACAAACTGTTCTTACAGACTACACTACAGGTATACAAACTGTTCTTACAGATTACACTACAGGTATACAAACTGTTCTTACAGACTACACTACAGGTATACAAACTGTTCTTACAGACTACACTACAGGTATACAAACTGTTCTTACAGACTACACTACAGGTATACAAACTGTTCTTACAGACTACACTACAGGTATACAAACTGTTCTTACTGACTACACTACAGGTATACAAACTGTTCTTACTGACTACACTACATGTATACAAACTGTTCTTACAGACTACACTACAGGTATGCATACTGTTCTTACAGACTACACTACAGGTATACAAACTGTTCTTACAGACTACACTACATGTATACAAACTGTTCTTACAGACTACACTACAGGTATACAAACTGTTCTTACAGACTACACTACAGGTATACAAACTGTTCTTACAGACTACACTACATGTATACAAACTGTTCTTACAGACTACACTACAGGTATACAAACTGTTCTTACAGACTACACTACGGGTATACAAACTGTTCTCACAGACTACACTACAGGTATGCAAACTGTTCTTACAGACTACACTACAGGTATACAAACTGTTCTTACAGACTACACTACATGTATACAAACTGTTCTTACAGACTACACTACAGGTATACAAACAGTTCTTACAGACTACACTACAGGTATACAAACTGTTCTTACATACTACACTACAGGTATACAAACTGTTCTTACAGACTACACTACAGGTATACAAACTGTTCTTCCAGACTACATTACAGGTATACAAACTGTTCTTACAGACTACACTACAGGTATACAAACTGTTCTTACAGACTACACTACAGGTATACAAACTGTTCTTACAGACTACACTACAGGTATACAAACTGTTCTTACAGACTACACTACAGGTATACAAACTGTTCTTACAGACTACACTACAGGTATACAAACAGTTCTTACAGACTACACTACAGGTATACAAACTGTTCTTACTGACTACACTACATGTATACAAACTGTTCTTACAGACTACACTACAGGTATACAAACTGTTCTTACAGACTACACTATTGGTATACAAACTGTTCTTACAGACTACACTACTGGTATACAAACTGTTCTTACAGACTACACTACAGGTATACAAACTGTTCTTACAGACTACACTACAGGTATACAAACTGTTCTTACAGACTACACTACAGGTATACAAACTGTTCTTACAGACTACACTACGGGTATACAAACTGTTCTTACAGACTACACTACAGGTATACAAACTGTTCTTACAGACTACACTACATGTATACAAACTGTTCTTACAGACTACACTACAGGTATACAAACTGTTCTTACAGACTACACTACAGGTATACAAACTGTTCTTACAGACTACACTACAGGTATACAAACTGTTCTTACAGACTGAACTACAGGTATACAAACTGTTCTTACAGACTACACTACTGGTATACAAACTGTTCTTACAGACTACACTACAGGTATACAAACTGTTCTTACAGACTACACTACAGGTATACAAACTGTTCTTACAGACTACACTACAGGTATACAAACTGTTCTTACAGACTACACTACAGGTATACAATCTGTTCTTACAGACTACACTACAGGTATACAAACTGTTCTTACAGACTACACTACAGGTATACAAACTGTTCTTACAGACTACACTACGGGTATACAAACTGTTCTTACAGACTACACTACAGGTATACAAACTGTTCTTACAGACTACACTACAGGTATACAAACTGTTCTTACTGACTACACTACAGGTATACAAACTGTTCTTACAGACTACACTACAGGTATACAAACTGTTCTTACAGACTACACTACAGGTATACAAACTGTTCTTACAGACTACACTACAGGTATGCAAACTGTTCTTACAGACTACACTACAGGTATACAAACTGTTCTTACAGACTACACTACAGGTATACAAACTGTTCTTACAGACTACACTACAGGTATACAAACTGTTCTTACAGACTACACTACAGGTATACAAACTGTTCTTACAGACTACACTACAGGTATACAAACTGTTCTTACAGACTACACTACAGGTATACAAACTGTTCTTACAGACTACACTACAGGTATACAAACTGTTCTTACAGACTACACTACAGGTATACAAACTGTTCTTACAGACTACACTACAGGTATACAAACAGTTCTTACAGACTACACTACAGGTATACAAACTGTTCTTACAGACTACACTACAGGTATACAAACTGTTCTTACAGACTACACTACAGGTATACAAACTGTTCTTACAGACTACACTACAGGTATACAAACTGTTCTTACAGACTACACTACGGGTATACAAACTGTTCTTACAGACTACACTACAGGTATACAAACTGTTCTTACTGACTACACTACAGGTATACAAACTGTTCTTACAGACTACACTACAGGTATACAAACTGTTCTTACAGACTACACTACAGGTATACAAACTGTTCTTACAGACTACACTACAGGTATACAAACTGTTCTTACTGACTACACTACAGGTATACAAACTGTTCTTACAGACTACACTACAGGTATACAAACTGTTCTTACAGACTACACTACAGGTATACAAACTGTTCTTACAGACTACACTACAGGTATACAAACTGTTCTTACTGACTAAACTACAGGTATACAAACTGTTCTTACAGACTACACTACAGGTATACAAACTGTTCTTACAGACTACACTACATGTATACAAACTGTTCTTACAGACTACACTACAGGTATACAAACTGTTCTTACAGACTACACTACAGGTATACAAACTGTTCTTACAGACTACACTACAGGTATACAATCTGTTCTTACAGACTACACTACAGGTATACAAACTGTTCTTACTGACTACACTACAGGTATACAAACTGTTCTTACAGACTACACTACAGGTATACAAACTGTTCTTACAGACTACACTACAGGTATACAAACTGTTCTTACAGACTACACTACAGGTATACAAACTGTTCTTACAGACTACACTACAGGTATACAAACTGTTCTTACAGACTACACTACAGGTATACAAACTGTTCTTACAGACTACACTACAGGTATACAAACTGTTCTTACAGACTACACTACTGGTATACAAACTGTTCTTACAGACTACACTACAGGTATACAAACGTTCATTTACCAATCATAGCTTAGAACATATACCAATATAGTTCCTTTTAAAGACGCTTAGTTATATTTTTAAAAATATTAAGTGCAATGGCATAAATAAAATTGATAGTTGAAGGATTATTTTGAGCCCACATTTCGTTACATTTAATTGTATTTTAATCCTTCATGGAGACATTAATGCACGAGCTATAAAAACTTAATTTCTGGGAATGACGTTGATATTTGTACAATAGGTGATGTCTTAAGAATATGGTATTTCACTACAAGGTTTTAAACATCCCATGATATTTTTACAGAAGTAGAGGAATCTTGTACGTTTCAGAAAACATATGGTGTTGTAAAGGTTAAACGTCAGATAAAATGGTCAAATAGACTCGAAAAAACAAAAAATTAAGAGAAAATCTTAATGATATTGGTTAGTGGTATTACACCTTAGTGTACATATTGGCAATTACTCTCATAACAACAACATGCCATTTAATTTAATCGAATATATTTTCAATATAGGATATTTTAGATATATATCTGTATTTCTCATAACCAATTATACAAAGGTACAGAGATAACAACAATATAACACATATTATTACATTTAAAGGAAGATAGAAGGTGGATCAACCTGGAGGACATACCCTCATATTTACAATTCTGATATATTTACACATATTACATAAAACGCTAACTGATTTTGAATTCATCAGATTACAAAACTTAAGTATATTTGGTCTATTTATGAAGTGTGGTTCAAAATACTTCTTACGTTCATTTGACAAAGATGGACATTCAAATAGATAGTGAAATTCATCACCTAAGATATGATCGCATGCATCACAGTTTAAAATAATTGATAACTTGTGAAAAGCCGTTTGACTTACTTGATCATCCTTGAATGGTGGATTAATCCAGGGGTTGTCATTGTCGGAAATAGTGCGCTTCGTCATGCCTTCAGTAGAAACTACAACAGTTAGATAATCCATACCAAGATATTGACAAATCCAATCAGAGGCAGTCTTCCCACAATCCATTCCAACTATAGACATACCGACCACTCTTTATGAAAAGAAAAAGTACGAGCCAATGAGTGATTGTTGTATAACACCAATTCAGCAATTTGTCGGCTATATCATAGCGTCGAGTCAGCAACTTGTCAGCTATATCATAGCGTCGAGTCAGCAACTTGTCAGCTATATCATAGCGTCGAGTCAGCAACTTGTCAGCTATATCATAGCGTCGAGTCAGCAATTTGTCAGCTACATCATAGCGTCGAGTCAGCAACTTGTCAGCTATATCATGGCGTCGAGTCAGCAACTTGTCAGCTATACCATAGCGTCGAGAACAAGTTACTTTTCAATGAGATCATGATGATGATGATGAGGTCCGCTTTGTACTATACCAACACACTTAATTGGATCTTTTTTTTCCATAGTGCTAGCTCACTGAAACAACAGTCCGCGGATAAACATGTCGCCCCACTAGGACACAATATCCTGATTCCGAGCCAACCAGTCTTTGCTCTTTCTCCTTAATGCTGCATGCTTTGAGGAGAAGCAACAAATACCAATGTTATAGTCTTTTGTTTGATCGGGGAGAAGAAATAGAGAGAAAAAATCTCAATAAATATGCTTGTTTTAATTTAGTGTTCTATTTTAAGTTTCAATCTTTGGGTTTTGTTTTTGTATCTCCAATATATCTTTAGAAAATTTAATATTTTGAATATTTCGGATTTTGTCCAATCTTCAACATTTGATAAGAATATCGGAGAATGTGTTGTCCGATCTTTTGTTTTCAGTACTTACGGGTTTGGATGAAGGTCGATTGTTTTCAGTACTTACGGGTTTAGATGTAGGTCGATTGTTTTCAGTACTTACGGGTTTGGATGTAGATCGATTGTTTTCAGTACTTACGGGTTTGGATGTAGGTCGATTGTTTTCAGTACTTACGGGTTTGGATGTAGGTCGATTGTTTTCAGTACTTACGGGTTTGGATGTAGGTCGATTGTTTTCAGTACTTACGGGTTTAGATGTAGGTCGATTGTTTTCAGTACTTACGGGTTTAGATGTAGGTCGATTGTTTTCAGTACTTACGGGTTTGGATGTAGGTCGATTGTTTTCAGTACTTACGGGTTTGGATGTAGGTCGATTGTTTTCAGTACTTACGGGTTTCTTCATAAAAATATTAGACTTTTCTATGAAAAGTTTCAGAAAACAATATACATGTATCATGGTTAGGCACTCTAGTGTTCTTGTTCCCACATCTAGTGTTCTTGTTCCCACATCGAGTGTTCTTGTTCCCACATCGAGTGTTCTTGTTCCCACATCTAGTGTTCTTGTTCCCACATCTAGTGTTCTTGTTCCCACATCTAGTGTTCTTGTTCCCACGTCTAGTGTTCTTGTTCCCACATCTAGTGTTCTTGTTCCCACATCTAGTGTTCTTGTTCCTACATCTAGTGTTCTTGTTCCCACGTCTAGTGTTCTTGTTCCCACGTCTAGTGTTCTTGTTCCCACGTCTAGTGTTCTTGTTCCCACATCTAGTGTTCTTGTTCCCACGTCTAGTGTTCTTGTTCCCACGTCTAGTGTTCTTGTTCCCACATCTAGTGTTCTTGTTCCCACATCTAGTGTTCTTGTTCCCACATCTAGTGTTCTTGTTCCCACATCTAGTGTTCTTGTTCCCACTTCTAGTGTTCTTGTTCCCACATCTAGTGTTCTTGTTCCCACATCTAGTGTTCTTGTTCCCACATCTAGTGTTCTTGTTCCCACATCTAGTATTCTTGTTCCCACATCTAGTGTTCTTGTTCCCACATCTAGTGTTCTTGTTCCCACATCTAGTGTTCTTGTTCCCACATCTAGTGTTCTTGTTCCCACATCTAGTATTCTTGTTCCCACATCTAGTGTTCTTGTTCCCACGTCTAGTGTTCTTGTTCCCACATCTAGTGTTCTTGTTCCCACATCTAGTGTTCTTGTTCCCACATCTAGTGTTCTTGTTCCCACATCTAGTGTTCTTGTTCCCACATCTAGTATTCTTGTTCCCACATCTAGTGTTCTTGTTCCCACATCTAGTGTTCTTGTTCCCACACACTTTTAAATAATTTGGCTTTCAACACTTTTAAAATTATGTAGGTAAAAGAACACTAAAGGTCCTAACGTCTAAGCATGATATATTGCAAGTATTTATCTCAAATTTTTCATAGAAAAGTCTCCTATTTTTATGAAGACACTATAGTCCGATTGAATAAGGCTTTCTAAAATGTAGGGGGCAGTCGTGGTCGTGATTGTATGGTAGTTGGATTTATAACTACCTATGCAATCAGTGCCTAGAGCACCACTAACGTTGTGAGTTCGAATCACGTTCAGGTGAGGTGTACTCGATACAACATTATGCGATAAAGTTTGTCAGTGACTTGCGGCAGGTCGGTGGTTTTCTGGTTTCTTCCATCAATAAAACTGACCGCAACGACATAACTGAAATAGTGTTCAAATCAAATCAAATCATATCAAACCACCGACCTGCCGCAAGTCACTGACAAACTTGATCACATAATGTTGTATCAAGTCACTGACAAACTTTATCACATAATGTTGTATCAAGTCACTGACAAACTTTATCACATAATGTTGTATCAAGTCACTGACAAACTTTATCACATAATGTTGTATCAAGTCACTGACAAACTTTATCACATAATGTTGTACAGTATATGTTTATATATTTAACTTCTTTCTTTAGTTTGTTCTGTTTTTGTTGTTGATTTTCTTACTTCTACTTGTTTGTGTTTATCTGTTTAATTTAATTTAATTCTGTATTTGTTAATTTATTTTATATTATTATTATTATTTAAAACCACATTGTTGTGTCAGATATTGATAATTTATCTCATACATAAAGGGTATATTTACGAGAGAAAGACACATTCATTTTGCCTCTAAGCTATATATATATATATATATATATATATATATTGTGTTGCATTCAATTGGATTATAACTTAGTAAACAAGTTAAAAAAAAACATTGCCGCTCAATCTTTCCCCCAATTATCACTGTGGTACAATTAGCTTGGAACGCACATATAATTAAACTTTATTTGTTCTAAATATAATATTGATTCACCCGTTTCATTCAATATAAAAATTAATATAGAAATACTAGATATTTATCATGATGTGTTTAGTATCATATAAATAAACCCCTCCATATACCTCCTCCTATTTTCCCATGTTTATTGTCTACATATTTCTTTATTTAATTCGCACTTTAGTTTTGCATCGCACCTTTCACCACGAACGTGGTGTTTTTTTATAAATTCCTTTTGCACATTTTTAAGGTACTGCTGATGAATCGTGCTGTTTTCTTTAGGCTACTTGATTTATTTACCGATTGCCTTTCTTCCCTATACATTCAAAACACTGGTATAACCTGATGGGTATCGAAGTATATCAATATAGAGAAAGCATCGGTAAGTATTACACTGTTGCACGCTCTGTGAATAAAGGTAAGCTGTTAAGCATTACTGATATTGCTTGTTTTAATCTACTTTTGTTGTACGGAACCAAAATTACACCATTATTAATATTAGTGCATTTCTTTTGCAAAGCAGCAGAGACCAGAAAAAATACAAGCAAGGTAAATAAATCACTTTGTTGTCCTGAAATACACAAGTTACAGGTGAAAACTAATAACAGCATTTTTGTTCTTAAATGTCTCAATTTCTTCATTGTTCTTTGCATTTTGTTAATTATATCGGGAATTGAAATTAATCCAGGCCCGTTTGATTCGGACATCTCTAGTAGTTCTAGCAGTGATTTAGATAATATATCTGCAGTAAGCGAGCTCATAAACAATACATTTTCATTCCTTCATCTAAATATTCAAAGTATTGTATCTAAGATAGATATGATCTCAGCTGAGTATTCTTGCCACGATATACTTTCGTTCACTGAGAGCTGGTTAAACGAAAATACATCTATCGACCAACAATGTTTGGAAATTCCCGATTATAAATTTCCCCCATTTCGACGAGATAGATCTAATAAAGTAGGTGGTGGTGTCATCGTATGTGTTAAGAATACTGTCAACTGCACAATTAGACCTGATCTTCATGTAGGTAGTCTTGAGTGTATATGGTTAGAAATAAAGCTAAATAATAAAAAATACTTGTACGGCACATTCTATATCCCACCAACTAGTGATCTGCAAACCTGGAGAAATATTGAACATTCTATTGATCTAGCTCTAAATTGTAACTATGATATAATTTTGACAGGAGACTTCAATATTAATCAACTTAATAACAATATAAATGATAAGATTGGGTCACTAATGACCCAATTTAGTCTGCATCAACTTATAACTGAACCTACATATGTAACTGAACACAGTTCATCTTTATTGGATTTGATTCTCGTAAGTAACCCATTAAGTGTACTTTTCACAGATGTAGGTGCTCCACTGCTCGAACAGGTTAGGTATCATTTACCTGTGATTGGTTTACTACACCATTCTAGTAAACCATCGACATCTTATAAAAGGAAAATATTTCTTTACGACAAGGGTGATTTTGACTCGTATAGACAACAACTTACAGATGTTGACTGGGAGACTTTGTTTGGACATAACGACGTAGACACAATTGTAGACATTATAACAAACACGATTTTAAATATAGCAGATAATACTATTCCTAACAGATTTATAACGGTACAGAAAGATAGCCGACCATGGATTACTACAAGTATCAAGACATTCATACGTAGGAAAAATCGAATCCATAAAAAAGCAAAACATACAAATTCTATAAACCATTGGGAAAAGTATCGTATAACCAGGAACAAATGCAATAATTTGATAAGAATGGCAAAGAATGATTATTTTTCTACAATATCCGAAAAAATTATAGCAGAATCATCTGGTAGTAAAAATTGGTGGAATCTTATTAAAAGACTACTTGGTTCAAGTAAAAATCGTTCAATACCCCCCTTACAAACAGACGATGCCTTAATATGTGACAATTTTGCAAAATGTGAGTTAATTAACGACTTTTTCAGTGAACAATCAAACCTGGACGACTCTAATTCGACAGTTCCGGAACCTATTGATCCACTTTATGACAATCTGACACAACTGCACATTACAGAAACTGACATAGAAGATGTTCTACAATTGCTCGACACTACAAAAGCAACTGGACCAGATTTAATAAACCCACGACTTATAAGAGAAGGGGCTTCCATTTTGAAGCTTCCATTGTGTCTGTTATTTAACTTGTCTCTGTCAACTTGTAGATTCCCGACACAGTGGAAGCTGGCAAATGTCACTCCAGTCTTTAAGAAAGATAATCCGAGTAAGGTAAATAATTACAGACCTAATTCTCTAATTAGTGTCTTGAGCAAGGTAATGGAAAGATGTATTTATAAACATGTCTATAATTTTTTACTCAAAAATAGTATTATTACCCCACACCAATCAGGGTTCACTCCTGGTGACTCTGCAATTAACCAACTTCTAAGTCTCACAAACGAATTCGGAAAAGCTTTAGACGAAGGAAAAGAAATACGCGTAGTTTTTTGTGATATAAGTAAAGCTTTTGACAGGGTTTGGCATAAGGGTTTACTTAATAAATTAGAAAATATTGGGATACAAGGGTCTGTATTGTTATGGATAAAAAATTATCTTACAGACAGAAAACAACGAGTGGTTATAGAAAGCGCACATTCTAAATGGCGCACTATCAAAGCCGGGGTTCCCCAGGGATCTATTCTAGGGCCTCTAATTTTTATAATATTAATAAATGACATTGTCACAGAAATTCACTCATCTATAAAACTATTTGCTGATGATACTAGCTTGTATGTTATTGTTTATAACCCTCGTGAATCGGCAATGACGTTAAATAACGACATGGCAACAATGCATGCATGGTCCACTAAGTGGCTAGTAAACTTTAACCCTCAAAAAACAGAAACTATGACGATCACTAGAAAGATTAACAAACCCCTTCATCCGCCCCTTATAATGAATAATACAATAATTAATCAAGTTACAGAACATAAACATCTCGGTTTAGACATTCACAGTCAAATGACGGTAGCTGGCAAAAACATATTGATCTAATAACAAAGAAAGCTTTTATTAGAGTTAACATACTAAGAAAATTCAAATTTATTCTAGATAGGAAAACCTTAGAAAAAATTTATCTTATCTTCATTCGGCCGATTTTGGAATATGCAGACGTCGTATGGGATAACAAAACATTGTTCTTGATAAATAAATTAGAAAATGTTCAAATAGAGGCTGCTAGAATCGTCACTGGGGGAACTCGGTTAGTATCTATTAATAGTTTATATAAAGAGACGGGTTGGGAGACGTTACATGCAAGACGGGAAAATCACAAAAAAATATATTTTTATAAAATGGTAAACGGTCTTGTTCCTCCTTACCTTAGTGCAATTGTTCCCTGTAACTTTGAAAATATTCATGACTACAACACTAGACACGCCGTAAGTATCCCCTCAGTACGTACTAGAACAACCTTGTATAATAATTATTTTCTACCCTCTACTGTAAGATTATGGAACAGCAACCCACATCAATAAGAGATAGCAAGTCTCCTTCATCTCTCAAATCCTATTATAAATCAAAATGTATAAAGAAACCTATTTATTATTACTCAGGAACTCGAATTGGACAAATCCTTCACATGAGATTACGAACTGTATGTAGGTCTCTAAACCATCATCTATTCCTAAAAAATGTAGTAGATTCGCCCAACTGTAGTGTCATCAAGGGGTCCCTGAAACTAACTCGCATTATCTTTTTTATTGTCATAGATTCAACGATTCGAGAAATCGGTATATCGAATCAATTGATATTCCTATGAACTTGACAGTTGACCGTTTACTTTTTGGATCACCTGACCTCACAGACGATCAAAATAACAGTTTATTTTTAAATGTACAAAAGTTTATAATAAACAGTAAACGTTTCATCTAACATCAGCAGTACCTAGTTCCCTTATTTCATTCTTCTTTTTTCTTCTTTTTTAATTACTTTGAATCAAACATTTTATACATCAAACACCAGATCACTTTCTTTGTTTTATCTTCTTATACCTTCTGTAATTTATATCAAATTTATTAGTTAGTTCTATTTACTTCTCCCCTTAGAGATTCACAGTATATTATATATGAAATTTATTCCTACGAATAGGGATTAAAATAAGTTCTTGTAACTTGTTTCCCAATCCTATTAATTTCTTCTTATTATGTAATGTATATAGCTGAATATTGTAATGTTATATTGAATTAATTAATAAAATATGTTTAAACTAATCACATCATCCAATTTTAATTTTAGCGTACCTGATAAGAGTTATTAAAAAACGGAACAAAGAGAGATGTGACTGGATGTGTACAGCTCTTGGCGCATTTATTGAAATATGGTGTCCTGTGTCTACAACATTGCGGCTATACGTGAACCAAGGCTTGAGAGGACGTGGTTTGAATCCCGTAAGCTTGGACTTACACGTGTGGATTTTAGCATTGATTTACGAAAATGTTAAATGTCATACTTGCAGTTGATAAAACGTGCTGGATCTTCTGATGGATATTTCTCTAATTCCAAAGTAGGCATTCCAGGAGCATCCAGACAAAAGACATTTTCAAGGGCAGTTGTCTTTATAAGTGCCATTTTTGGTTGCTGGTTTATATTCATCCGTAATCCATCGCCCCTGACAACCATCCAATGCCTAGTTAGAAAACAGTGTATTATATTTATTATAATTATCGTTATTTTAGAAAACTTACTCAAGTGTGAAATGCTAAAGACCTTGTACGTACCTGATGAGGGTTATCAAAGAAACGCACCGGATGCACGAAGTTAATATCTAAGTTTTTATTATATCACTATGTTGATACCTCTGATGGTAGACTATCATTTGTTCACGAGAGTGTCATCCGCCCAATAGTCCGTGTTTCCGCACTGACATTGTTTATTAGATATATTTATTACTGGATACAATCTCATAATTTATAATGGAAAGCTATGCATGGCTATTAAATACGTACATTTGTATTTCAGTAAAGATTTGTGATTGTAAGTTTAATGTTATAAGTGTAGTGCAAAATTCAACATTATTATACCCCACTAACTTCTCATTGGCTTAAATTAAATCACATGACCTGAAACAATTTCAATGTTGTCTTTGTGTTTAGTATTATTGCAAACTTTTATCACATTAAAGTTGTATCGACTACATTTCGCCGTGGGTGGGAATATGAGCTTGCTCGTCAAATGAAATGGTGGAATTTTGAACACGTCACAATTAAAACTATTTACTTTCCCGATCTCTTTGAAATGTACTTACCTTATGATATATAAGGAAGGAACATGCCATTCCATTCAACCATACGGGGCGTCGTGGTCGTGATCGTATGGTAGTTGGATTTACAACTACATATACTATACCACCACCTAACGTTGTGAGTTAGAATCCCGCTTATGAAGGGGTGTACTCAATATAACATTATTGGATAAAGTTGAAAGGCGGCAGGTCGGTGGTTTTCTCCGGGTACTCCTGTTTTCTCCATCAATAAAACTGATCGCTACGATATAACTGAAATATTGTTGAAATAAGTGATTTGAATATATCTATCACTTGTGTGTAAAATACAACGTCATTTACCTTCGTTCTCCAGCCACGCTTCACTGGAGAAAAGATCACAGTTATCACACTAAGAAATCTTCCATTGTGTACTATTCTTCCAACAATTGAGATTTTCCATATGAGACAGCCGATAGAAGACAGTTGCTCGTGATGATCCACCCGAGAAAAGACAGAATTTCCCACACTCGTGTAAGATATTCTTACATCTCTTATAGCGACTTATGGAAGAACATATTTGCCCTTGCTCTTACTCCGTATTGGCAGTTTTATAGTGTTGGGTTTGATCCGACAAAATATCGAACCAATGATTTTCTGCACTCGAGGTGTATATGCATGCTCACCATTATATCATCGAGACTGTCTGGACTAGTCTTAATCCTGTCAGTTCCTCATCCATGATTTATCATCGGGTAACACGACGGGTGCCCTTAGGGGTGCATGAACAGCTTACCCTGCGTGGGTACTGATTCCCTTTTTATCTTTAAACAATTATTGTGGGGTTGATGTTGCTCATTCTTTAGTCTTCTGTGTAGTGTTTTGTAGATCCTTGCTTGCCCTTTTAATATCTTTTTTGTCTGTTCTTCACTTTACACCTTCTGAGTTCCCCTTTGATATTTTTTTTGTCTGCTCTTCACTTTACACCTTCTGAGTTCCCCTTTGATATCTTTTTTGTCTGTTCCTCACTTTACACCTTCTGAGTTCCCCTTTGATATCTTTTTTGTCTGTTCTTCACTTTACACCTTCTGAGTTCCCCTTTGATAACTTTTTTGTCTGTTCCTCACTTTACACCTTCTGAGTTCCCCTTTTAATATCTAATTTGTCTGTTCTTCACTTTACACCTTCTGAGTTCCCCTTTAATATCTTTTTTGTCTGTTCCTCACTTTACACCTTCTGAGTTCCCCTTTAATATCTTTTTTGTCTGTTCCTCACTTTACACCTTCTGAGTTCCCCTTTGATATCTTTTTTGTCTGTTCTTCACTTTACACCTTCTGAGTTCCCCTTTGATATCTTTTTTGTCTGTTCTTCACTTTACACCTTCTGAGTTCCCCTTTGATATCTTTTTTGTCTGTTCTTCACTTTACACCTTCTGAGTTCCCCTTTGATAACTTTTTTGTCTGTTCCTCACTTTACACCTTCTGAGTTCCCCTTTTAATATCTTTTTTGTCTGTTCTTCACTTTACACCTTCTGAGTTCCCCATTAATATCTTTTTTGTCTGTTCCTCACTTTACACCTTCTGAGTTCCCCTTTGATATCTTTTTTGTCTGTTCCTCACTTTACACCTTCTGAGTTCCCCTTTGATATCTTTTTTTTCTGTTCTTCACTTTACACCTTCTGAGTTCCCCTTTGATATCTTTTTTGTCTGTTCTTCACTTTACACCTTCTGAGTTCCCCTTTGATATCGTTTTTGTCTGTTCTTCACTTTACACCTTCTGAGTTCCCCTTTGATATCTTTTTTGTCTGTTCTTCACTTTACACCTTCTGAGTTCCCCTTTGATATCTTTTTTGTCTGTTCTTCACTTTACACCTTCTGAGTTCCCCTTTGATATCTTTTTTGTCTGTTCCTCACTTTACACCTTCTGAGTTCCCCTTTGATATCTTTTTTTTCTGTTCTTCACTTTACACCTTCTGAGTTCCCCTTTGATATCTTTTTTGTCTGTTCTTCACTTTACACCTTCTGAGTTCCCCTTTGATAACTTTTTTGTCTGTTCTTCACTTTACACCTTCTGAGTTCCCCTTTGATATCTTTTTTGTCTGTTCTTCACTTTACACCTTCTGAGTTCCCCTTTGATATCTTTTTTGTCTGTTCCTCACTTTACACCTTCTGAGTTCCCCTTTGATATCTTTTTGTCTGTTCTTCACTTTACACCTTCTGAGTTCCCCTTTAATATCTTTTTTGTCTGTTCTTCACTTTACACCTTCTGAGTTCCCCTTTGATATCTTTTTGTCTGTTCTTCACTTTACACCTTCTGAGTTCCCCTTTAATATCTTTTTTGTCTGTTCTTCACTTTACACCTTCTGAGTTCCCCTTTGATATCTTTTTGTCTGTTCTTCACTTTACACCTTCTGAGTTCCCCTTTAATATCTTTTTTGTCTGTTCTTCACTTTACACCTTCTGAGTTCCCCTTTGATAACTTTTTTGTCTGTTCCTCACTTTACACCTTCTGAGTTCCCCTTTTAATATCTTTTTTGTCTGTTCTTCACTTTACACCTTCTGAGTTCCCCTTTAATATCTTTTTTGTCTGTTCTTCACTTTACACCTTCTGAGTTCCCCTTTAATATTTTTTTTGTCTGCTCTTCACTTTACACCTTCTGAGTTCCCCTTTGATATCTTTTTTGTCTGTTCCTCACTTTACACCTTCTGAGTTCCCCTTTGATATCTTTTTTGTCTGTTCTTCACTTTACACCTTCTGAGTTCCCCTTTGATAACTTTTTTGTCTGTTCCTCACTTTACACCTTCTGAGTTCCCCTTTTAATATCTAATTTGTCTGTTCTTCACTTTACACCTTCTGAGTTCCCCTTTAATATCTTTTTTGTCTGTTCCTCACTTTACACCTTCTGAGTTCCCCTTTAATATCTTTTTTGTCTGTTCCTCACTTTACACCTTCTGAGTTCCCCTTTGATATCTTTTTTGTCTGTTCTTCACTTTACACCTTCTGAGTTCCCCTTTGATATCTTTTTTGTCTGTTCTTCACTTTACACCTTCTGAGTTCCCCTTTGATATCTTTTTTGTCTGTTCTTCACTTTACACCTTCTGAGTTCCCCTTTGATAACTTTTTTGTCTGTTCCTCACTTTACACCTTCTGAGTTCCCCTTTTAATATCTTTTTTGTCTGTTCTTCACTTTACACCTTCTGAGTTCCCCATTAATATCTTTTTTGTCTGTTCCTCACTTTACACCTTCTGAGTTCCCCTTTGATATCTTTTTTGTCTGTTCCTCACTTTACACCTTCTGAGTTCCCCTTTGATATCTTTTTTTTCTGTTCTTCACTTTACACCTTCTGAGTTCCCCTTTGATATCTTTTTTGTCTGTTCTTCACTTTACACCTTCTGAGTTCCCCTTTGATATCGTTTTTGTCTGTTCTTCACTTTACACCTTCTGAGTTCCCCTTTGATATCTTTTTTGTCTGTTCTTCACTTTACACCTTCTGAGTTCCCCTTTGATATCTTTTTTGTCTGTTCTTCACTTTACACCTTCTGAGTTCCCCTTTGATATCTTTTTTGTCTGTTCCTCACTTTACACCTTCTGAGTTCCCCTTTGATATCTTTTTTTTCTGTTCTTCACTTTACACCTTCTGAGTTCCCCTTTGATATCTTTTTTGTCTGTTCTTCACTTTACACCTTCTGAGTTCCCCTTTGATAACTTTTTTGTCTGTTCTTCACTTTACACCTTCTGAGTTCCCCTTTGATATCTTTTTTGTCTGTTCTTCACTTTACACCTTCTGAGTTCCCCTTTGATATCTTTTTTGTCTGTTCCTCACTTTACACCTTCTGAGTTCCCCTTTGATATCTTTTTGTCTGTTCTTCACTTTACACCTTCTGAGTTCCCCTTTAATATCTTTTTTGTCTGTTCTTCACTTTACACCTTCTGAGTTCCCCTTTGATATCTTTTTGTCTGTTCTTCACTTTACACCTTCTGAGTTCCCCTTTAATATCTTTTTTGTCTGTTCTTCACTTTACACCTTCTGAGTTCCCCTTTGATATCTTTTTGTCTGTTCTTCACTTTACACCTTCTGAGTTCCCCTTTAATATCTTTTTTGTCTGTTCTTCACTTTACACCTTCTGAGTTCCCCTTTGATAACTTTTTTGTCTGTTCCTCACTTTACACCTTCTGAGTTCCCCTTTGATATCTTTTTTGTCTGTTCTTCACTTTACACCTTCTGAGTTCCCCTTTGGTATCTTCAAATTATTCTTGCTCTTTGTATGCCTCACCAAACAAGTTAATATTTAAAGTTTTCATTAGTTTTTTTTTTATAGTTTTTTTTTTTTAAATAAAATGAAAAATAACAAACTAACAAATCCTCCTAATTATGGTAATGTATAGAATTTACATCTACACATTCAGTTAGTGTCTATCACCACTAAAAGCAATGCCCGCCCATGGTTAGCTGCAATCGGCAAACACCGGGTGAACCAGACACACAAATCCAAATTCATTCAGGCACA
>OY804579.1:130798947-130813947 GCA_963680875.1 Bathymodiolus brooksi | reverse complement strand
CCTAGGCATCGGGCAAGCTAACCATTACACCACCGAGGCATCGAGCAAGCTAACCATTACACCACCGAGGCGTCGAGCAAGCTAACCATTACACCACCGAGGCGTTGAGCAAGCAAACCATTACACCACCGAGGCGTCGAGCAAGCTAACCATTACACCACCGAGGCGTCGAGCAAGCTAACGATTACACCACCGAGGCGTCGAGCAAGCTAACGATTACACCACCGAGGCATCGAGCAAGCTAACCATTACACCACCGAGGCGTCGAGCAAGCTAAC
This sequence comes from Bathymodiolus brooksi, assembly GCA_963680875.1. Classification (NCBI taxonomy): domain Eukaryota; kingdom Metazoa; phylum Mollusca; class Bivalvia; order Mytilida; family Modiolidae; genus Bathymodiolus; species Bathymodiolus brooksi. The sequence goes on along the minus strand of OY804579.1, from coordinate 130,813,669 downwards.
CATTACACCACCGAGGCATCGAGCAAGCTAACCATTACACCACCGAGGCATCGAGCAAGCTAACCATTACACCACCTAGGCGTCGAGCAAGCTAACCATTACACCACCAAGGCGTTTTGTTATATATATTGAACTGATTTTTTTTAGCTTCTCAATTCTGCAGACTACAAGTAATTAGCAGGGGCGGATCCAGGATTTCAAGTTAGAGGGGGCACACTTAAAAGAAATTGCGCCGAGCGGAGGGAGGCGCGAAAAATTTGGGGGTATTTCGTGTGAAAATTCACGATTTTACGCCAAAAAAATCAGATTACAGAATCTCCCTCCTACCCCTAACCTCCAATTCTAAAAATAAAACCGTGGTGAGCAAACTACATTGTATGTCAAATTTGTAGTTTAAGTTTCACTTCAATCCATTAAGTGGTTATTTAGGAGTTGCGGGTTGCAGAATCCTCCTCCTACCCCCTCCACCCGGCCTTCAATGAAAAATCTAAAAACCATTGTGCACAACTACAATGTATTTCAAGTACATTATATAGTTTAAGTCAATAAATTGCGTGGTTAGTCAGGAGAGTTGCGGATTGCAGAAATCTTACAGACGGACATCAAGTGTTTGAGCAACGGGCTTAAAAACCTCATTACACTAAAAAATCAAACAACAAAAATGTATCAAAGTTCTCGATAAATATGTTTACGGAAATCAGGTGTGAGATATGCATAAATCATTTTGTCAAGATTATTTTCACACTTTCATGTGCAGTTGTAGATATTAATTTATTACAAATAAATTGTAGTCAGATTTTTTTGTTAAAAATGTGTAAAAAAAATTGTACAGACATCCATTGGTAGATATAAATAATATAAACGTACCCAGACAAAGGATTTTTTTTGTTATTAATATGTTACTTTTGTATTTTAATGTACAATATACCAACGCGTATTTTTACTGATCTTTACTTGAAAAGTAAAAGGCAACATTTTCGGGTATTTGTATACAAATCAAACTTATATTTTTTTTTCATATGAAATTGCAGAATTTCGAATTCAAGAACTATTTGAACCATTATTTAAAGAGAAGTGACCATTTTCTTGGTACACTAAAGTTTCTACACACTGTCTCAGTTTCATCATCTGATTCTCTCGTTATAGGTTTTCGTTGTATGTTTTATAAATGAGATCAATTGTTAAATTAATTATTCGAAGTATTGATTGAATTTACTTTTTAGTTTGCCTTTGACTTTTTTCGTCTCGTCGAGGAATAAGAAATGTATCCAATCTTGCTTGTTTTCTTGGCCTAGAATTTTCGTCCATTTTATAATTTCTAAATAGCACGTGTACATGTAGTTGTAAAATTGACAGCAGAAATAATGTTTAATTAGCGTGAGAAAATAGTTGATGTCTGGTACCTCGGAACCAATCAGAATGGAATAATCTCTGAACTACTGACGGCGAACATATCCAACGTGTATTTACAATGTGTAAGAATATTTTACTACAGGTCACGAGTTAACCATTCATGAAAAAGTTATTTATTGAACTGCTTAATTAACGTTGTATAACATATATGCTTTGCGAATTTTAGGGGGGGCGCCCTCCGCACGCCCTCTCTAAATCCGCCACTGATTAGATCTGATAATATGTACAGATTGCCAATGTGCATTGTCGACGTAATTTTCTTCCTTGTACACATATAACTTATTATTTTACCTGTCGTGAATTCCTTCAGAACAAAGGCCATGCTTGGTACATTGAGCTGACTGTAATGAAATTGGTGCAGTCGATTTAACTGGATATAAATTAATAACAGATACGTTTCCTACATATTCAAAGTTTGCAAGTTTTTTTCTTCTCCACAAAATGGCACCTACATGTTTGGCTACACAGATTGTGGTTAAACCAAGTAATATATTGATCGATTCGTCCACCATTTTGATTCTGATTAAATCCTCGCCTTGAATGTACAGGGCAGGTAGAATAATTTTTACCTTATCAAAAACTTATAATTACATTACGCATTTTACTAAAAAAAACATGTGACTAATATTATGATGAATTCCACAATGAGGCTATACTCGTTTAATAATAAAATGCAACACAAATATTATATACTATGCAATTGTAGTCACGTGGCTCAAAACGCGATGATCCTTCTTATAGGGTTGATATAGGTTTGTTCCCATTTAGCCTTAGTTGGGTATTCACATATTTAAGAATATTCCCATTTTGCCTTAGTAGAATTTTCATGATGAGATATACCTCACTAAGGCAAAATGGGAAGTTGTGTAAGCAATACTTAATTAGATGTCATTTGTTGTGTAAGCAATACTTAATTAGATGTCATTTGTTGTGTAAGCAATACTTAATTAGATGTCATTTGTTGTGTAAGCAATACTTAATTAGATGTCATTTGTTGTGTAAGCAATACTTAATTAGATGTCATTTGTTGTGTAAGCAATACTTAATTAGATGTCATTTGTTGTGTAAGCAATACTTAATTAGATGTCATTTGTTGTGTAAGCAATACTTAATTAGATGTCATTTGTTGTGTAAGCAATACTTAATTAGGTGTCATTTGTTTGTTTTTGCAATTTAGTTGTAGTAAGGTGTAGTATTAAATTACATTGAAAGTAAATATTAAGGCAAATAGATAAAATAAAAAGAAATTATGAAATCTATAACAATTTTTATTAAATAAGGATATGATAAAGTACTACAACAAATGAAGAATATTATATTGTTAGCTAGAGAACACATTATATTGTTAGCTAGAGAACACATTATATTGTTAGGTAGAGAACACATTATATTGTTAGGTAGAGAACACATTATATTGTTAGGTAGAGAACACATTATATTGTTAGCTAGAGAACACATTATATTGTTAGGTAGAGAACACATTATATTGTTAGCTAGAGAACACATTATATTGTTAGCTAGAGAACACATTATATTGTTATCTAGAGAACACATTATATTGTTAGCTAGAGAACACATTATATTGTTAGCTAGAGAACACATTATATTGTTAGCTAGAGAACACATTATATTGTTAGCTAGAGAACACATTATATTGTTAGCTAGAGAACACATTATATTGTTAGCTAGAGAACACATTATATTGTTAGCTAGAGAACACATTATATTGTTATCTAGAGAACACATTATATTGTTAGCTAGAGAACACATTATATTGTTAGCTAGAGAACACATTATATTGTTAGCTAGAGAACACATTATATTGTTAGCTAGAGAACACATTATATTGTTAGCTAGAGAACACATTATATTGTTAGCTAGAGAACACATTATATTGTTAGCTAGAGAACACATTATATTGTTAGCTAGAGAACACATTATATTGTTAGCTAGAGAACCCATTATATTGTTAGCTAGAGAACCCATTATATTGTTAGGTAGAGAACACATTATATTGTTAGCTAGAGAACACATTATATTGTTAGGTAGAGAACACATTATATTGTTAGCTAGAGAACACATTATATTGTTAGCTAGAGAACACATTATATTGTTAGCTAGAGAACACATTATATTGTTAGCTAGAGAACACATTATATTGTTAGCTAGAGAACACATTATATTGTTAGCTAGAGAACACATTATATTGTTAGCTAGAGAACACATTATATTGTTAGCTAGAGAACACATTATATTGTTAGCTAGAGAACACATTATATTGTTAGCTAGAGAACACATTAAATTGTTAGCTAGAGAACACATTATATTGTTAGCTAGAGAACACATTATATTGTTAGCTAGAGAACACATTATATTGTTAGCTAGAGAACACATTATATTGTTAGCTAGAGAACACATTATATTGTTAGCTAGAGAACACATTATATTGTTAGCTAGAGAACACATTATATTGTTAGCTAGAGAACACATTATATTGTTAGCTAGAGAACACATTATATTGTTAGCTAGAGAACACATTATATTGTTAGCTAGAGAACACATTATATTGTTAGCTAGAGCACACATTATATTGTTAGCTAGAGAACACATTATATTGTTAGCTAGAGAACACATTATATTGTTAGCTAGAGAACACATTATATTGTTAGCTAGAGAACACATTATATTGTTAGCTAGAGAACACATTATATTGTTAGCTAGAGAACACATTATATTGTTAGGTAGAGAACACATTATATTGTTAGGTAGAGAACACATTATATTGTTAGCTAGAGAACACATTATATTGTTAGCTAGAGAACACATTATATTGTTAGCTAGAGAACACATTATATTGTTAGCTAGAGAGCACATTATATTGTTAGCTAGAGAACACATTATATTGTTAGCTAGAGAACACATTATATTGTTAGCTAGAGAACACATTATATTGTTAGCTAGAGAACACATTATATTGTTAGCTAGAGAACACATTATATTGTTAGGTAGAGAACACATTATATTGTTAGCTAGAGAACACATTATATTGTTAGGTAGAGAACACATTATATTGTTAGCTAGACAACACATTATATTGTTAGGTAGAGAACACATTATATTGTTAGCTAGAGAACACATTATATTGTTAGCTAGAGAACACATTATATTGTTAGCTAGAGAACACATTATATTGTTAGCTAGAGAACACATTATATTGTTAGCTAGAGAACACATTATATTGTTAGCTAGAGAACACATTATATTGTTAGCTAGAGAACACATTATATTGTTAGCTAGAGAACACATTATATTGTTAGCTAGAGAACACATTATATTGTTAGCTAGAGAACACATTATATTGTTAGCTAGAGAACACATTATATTGTTAGCTAGAGAACACATTATATTGTTAGCTAGAGAACACATTATATTGTTAGCTAGAGAACACATTATATTGTTAGCTAGAGAACACATTATATTGTTAGCTAGAGAACACATTATATTGTTAGCTAGAGAACACATTATATTGTTAGCTAGAGAACACATTATATTGTTAGCTAGAGAACACATTATATTGTTAGCTAGAGAACACATTATATTGTTAGCTAGAGAACACATTATATTGTTAGCTAGAGAACACATTATATTGTTAGCTAGAGAACACATTATATTGTTAGCTAGAGAACACATTATATTGTTAGCTAGAGAACACATTATATTGTTAGCTAGAGAACACATTATATTGTTAGCTAGAGAACACATTATATTGTTAGCTAGAGAACACATTATATTGTTAGCTAGAGAACACATTATATTGTTAGCTAGAGAACACATTATATTGTTAGCTAGAGAACACATTCTATTGTTAGCTAGAGAACACATTATATTGTTAGCTAGAGAACACATTATATTGTTAGCTAGAGAACACATTATATTGTTAGGTAGAGAACACATTATATTGTTAGCTAGAGAACACATTATATTGTTAGCTAGAGAACACATTATATTGTTAGCTAGAGAACACATTATATTGTTAGCTAGAGAACACATTATATTGTTAGCTAGAGAACACATTATATTGTTAGCTAGAGAACACATTATATTGTTAGGTAGAGAACACATTATATTGTTAGCTAGAGAACACATTATATTGTTAGCTAGAGAACACATTATATTGTTAGCTAGAGAACACATTATATTGTTAGCTAGAGAACACATTATATTGTTAGCTAGAGAACACATTATATTGTTAGCTAGAGAATACATTATATTGTTAGCTAGAGAACACATTATATTGTTAGCTAGAGAACACATTATATTGTTAGCTAGAGAACACATTATATTGTTAGCTAGAGTACACATTATATTGTTAACTAGAGAACACATTATATTGTTAACTAGAGAACACATTATATTGTTAACTAGAGAACACATTATATTGTTAGGTAGAGAACACATTATATTATTAACTAGAGAACACATTATATTGTTAGCTAGAGAACACATTATATTGTTAGCTAGAGAACACATTATATTGTTAGGTAGAGAACACATTATATTGTTAACTAGAGAACACATTATATTGTTAGCTAGAGAACACATTATATTGTTAGCTAGAGTACACATTATATTGTTAGCTAGAGTACACATTATATTGTTAACTAGAGAACACATTATATTGTTAGCTAGAGAACACATTATATTGTTAGCTAGAGTACACATTATATTGTTAGCTAGAGAACACATTATATTGTTAGCTAGAGAACACATTATATTGTTAGCTAGAGAACACATTATATTGTTAGCTAGAGAACACATTATATTGTTAGCTAGAGAACACATTATATTGTTAGCTAGAGAACACATTATATTGTTAGCTAGAGAACACATTATATTGTTAGCTAGAGAACACATTATATTGTTAGCTAGAGAACACATTATATTGTTAGCTAGAGAACACATTATATTGTTAGCTAGAGAACACATTATATTGTTATCTAGAGAACACATTATATTGTTAGCTAGAGAACACATTATATTGTTAGCTAGAGAACACATTATATTGTTAGCTAGAGAACACATTATATTGTTAGCTAGAGAACACATTATATTGTTAGCTAGAGAACACATTATATTGTTAGGTAGAGAACACATTCTATTGTTAGCTAGAGAACACATTATATTGTTAACTAGAGAACACATTATATTGTTAGCTAGAGAACACATTATATTGTTAGCTAGAGAACACATTATATTGTTAGCTAGAGAACACATTATATTGTTAGCTAGAGAACACATTATATTGTTAGCTAGAGAACACATTATATTGTTAGCTAGAGAACACATTATATTGTTAGCTAGAGAACACATTATATTGTTAGCTAGAGAACACATTATATTGTTAGGTAGAGAACACATTTTATTGTTAGCTAGAGAACACATTATATTGTTAGGTAGAGAACACATTATATTGTTAGCTAGAGAACACATTATATTGTTAGCTAGAGAACACATTATATTGTTAGCTAGAGAACACATTATATTGTTAGCTAGAGAACACATTATATTGTTAGCTAGAGAACACATTATATTGTTAGCTAGAGAACACATTATATTGTTAGCTAGAGAACACATTATATTGTTAGCTAGAGAACACATTATATTGTTAGCTAGAGAACACATTATATTGTTAGCTAGAGAACACATTATATTGTTAGCTAGAGAACACATTATATTGTTAGCTAGAGCACACATTATATTGTTAGCTAGAGAACACATTATATTGTTAGCTAGAGAACACATTATATTGTTAGCTAGAGAACACATTATATTGTTAGCTAGAGAACACATTATATTGTTAGCTAGAGAACACATTATATTGTTAGCTAGAGAACACATTATATTGTTAGCTAGAGAACACATTATATTGTTAGCTAGAGAACACATTATATTGTTAGGTAGAGAACACATTATATTGTTAGCTAGAGAACACATTATATTGTTAGGTAGAGAACACATTATATTGTTAGCTAGAGAACACATTATATTGTTAGCTAGAGAACACATTATATTGTTAGCTAGAGAACACATTATATTGTTAGCTAGAGAACACATTATATTGTTAGCTAGAGAACACATTATATTGTTAGCTAGAGAACACATTATATTGTTAGCTAGAGAACACATTATATTGTTAGCTAGAGAACACATTATATTGTTAGCTAGAGAACACATTATATTGTTAGCTAGAGAACACATTATATTGTTAGCTAGAGAACACATTATATTGTTAGCTAGAGAACACATTATATTGTTAGGTAGAGAACACATTCTATTGTTAGCTAGAGAACACATTATATTGTTAACTAGAGAACATATTCTATTGTTAGCTAGAGAACACATTATATTGTTAGCTAGAGAACACATTATATTGTTAGGTAGAGAACACATTATATTGTTAGCTAGAGAACACATTATATTGTTAGCTAGAGAACACAGTATATTGTTAGCTAGAGAACACATTATATTGTTAGCTAGAGAACACATTATATTGTTAGCTAGAGAACACATTATATTGTTAGGTAGAGAACACATTATATTGTTAGCTAGAGAACACATTATATTGTTAGGTAGAGAACACATTATATTGTTAGCTAGAGAACACATTATATTGTTAGCTAGAGAACACATTATATTGTTAGCTAGAGAACACATTATATTGTTAGCTAGAGAACACATTATATTGTTAGGTAGAGAACACATTATATTGTTAGCTAGAGAACACATTATATTGTTAGGTAGAGAACACATTATATTGTTAGCTAGAGAACACATTATATTGTTAGGTAGAGAACACATTATATTGTTAGCTAGAGAACACATTATATTGTTAGCTAGAGAACACATTATATTGTTAGCTAGAGAACACATTATATTGTTAGCTAGAGAACACATTATATTGTTAGCTAGAGAACACATTATATTGTTAGCTAGAGAACACATTATATTGTTAGCTAGAGAACACATTATATTGTTAGCTAGAGAACACATTATATTGTTAGCTAGAGAACACATTATATTGTTAGCTAGAGAACACATTATATTGTTAGCTAGAGAACACATTATATTGTTAGGTAGAGAACACATTATATTGTTAGCTAGAGAACACATTATATTGTTAGGTAGAGAACACATTATATTGTTAGCTAGAGAACACATTATATTGTTAGCTAGAGAACACATTATATTGTTAGCTAGAGAACACATTATATTGTTAGCTAGAGAACACATTATATTGTTAGCTAGAGAACACATTATATTGTTAGCTAGAGAACACATTATATTGTTAGCTAGAGAACACATTATATTGTTAGCTAGAGAACACATTATATTGTTAGCTAGAGAACACATTATATTGTTAGCTAGAGTACACATTATATTGTTAGCTAGAGTACACATTATATTGTTAACTAGAGAACACATTATATTGTTAACTAGAGAACACATTATATTGTTAGGTAGAGAACACATTATATTGTTAACTAGAGAACACATTATATTGTTAGCTAGAGAACACATTATATTGTTAGGTAGAGAACACAGTATATTGTTAGCTAGAGAACACATTATATTGTTAGGTAGAGAACACATTATATTGTTAACTAGAGAACACATTATATTGTTAGCTAGAGAACACATTATATTGTTAGCTAGAGTACACATTATATTGTTAGCTAGAGTACACATTATATTGTTAACAAGAGAACACATTATATTGTTAGCTAGAGAACACATTATATTGTTAGCTAGAGTACACATTATATTGTTAGCTAGAGAACACATTATATTGTTAGCTAGAGAACACATTATATTGTTAGCTAGAGAACACATTATATTGTTAGGTAGAGAACACATTATATTGTTAGCTAGAGAACACATTATATTGTTAGGTAGAGAACACATTATATTGTTAGCTAGAGAACACATTATATTGTTAGCTAGAGAACACATTATATTGTTAGCTAGAGAACACATTATATTGTTAGCTAGAGAACACATTATATTGTTAGCTAGAGAACACATTATATTGTTAGCTAGAGAACACATTATATTGTTAGCTAGAGAACACATTATATTGTTAGCTAGAGAACACATTATATTGTTAGCTAGAGAACACATTATATTGTTAGCTAGAGAACACATTATATTGTTAGCTAGAGAACACATTATATTGTTAGGTAGAGAACACATTATATTGTTAGCTAGAGAACACATTATATTCAGTGTTAGCTAGAGAACACATTATATTGTTAGCTAGAGAACACATTATATTTTTTACCAAAAGTAAGAACAGAATTTATTTAAATTGTGTCTTAACCCTGACAATATAAAGTTTAGTTGAAGTGGATTTTATTTTCTACACAATGTAATTCATAATGATAGACAAAATACATATAGTTATGTTATTTTAAAGATATTTTAAAGACATATCTGAGAAAGAAATTCATTAAGTACAAAGCAGTTCGTTATTACATTACACATAGTTCAATGATAACTTAGCTTTAACAAATACGAAGCTGTGTCACCATACTAGTTCAATGTTAACTTAGCTTTAACAAATACGAAGCTGTGTCACCATACTAGTTCAATGTTAACTTAGCTTTAACAAATACGAAGCTGCGTCACCATACTAGTTCAATGTTAACTTAGCTTTAACAAATACGAAGCTGTGTCACCATACTAGTTCAATGTTAACTTAGCTTTAACAAATACGAAGCTGCGTCACCATACTAGTTCAATGTTAACTAAGCTTTAACAAATACGAAGCTGCGTCACCATACTAGTTCAATGTTAACTTAGCTTTAACAAATACGAAGCTGTGTCACCATACTAGTTCAATGTTAACTTAGCTTTAACAAATACGAAGATGTGTCACCATACTAGTTCAATGTTAACTTAGCTTTAACAAATACGAAGCTGCGTCACCATACTAGTTCAATGTTAACTTAGCTTTAACAAATACGAAGCTGCGTCACCATACTAGTTCAATGTTAACTTAGCTTTAACAAATACGAAGCTGTGTCACCATACTAGTTCAATGAAATAACTTAGCTTTAACAAATACGAAGCTGTGTCACCATACTAGTTCAATGTTAACTTAGCTTTAACAAATACGAAGCTGTGTCACCATACTAGTTCAATGTTAACTTAGCTTTAACAAATACGAAGCTGTGTCACCATACTAGTTCAATGTTAACTTAGCTTTAACAAATACGAAGCTGCGTCACCATACTAGTTCAATGTTAACTTAGCTTTAACAAATACGAAGCTGCGTCACCATACTGGTTCAATGTTAACTTAGCTTTAACAAATACGAAGTTGTGTCACCATACTAGTTCAATGTTAACTTAGCTTTAACAAATACGAAGCTGTGTCACCGTACTAGTTCAATGTTAACTTAGCTTTAACAAATACGAAGCTGTGTCACCATACTAGTTCAATGTTAACTTAGCTTTAACAAATACGAAGCTGTGTCACCATGCTAGTTCAATGTTAACTTAGCTTTAACAAATACGAAGCTGTGTCACCATACTAGTTCAATGTTAACTTAGCTTTAACAAATACGAAGCTGCGTCACCATACTAGTTCAATGTTAACTTAGCTTTAACAAATACGAAGCTGCGTCACCATACTAGTTCAATGTTAACTTAGCTTTAACAAATACGAAGCTGCGTCACCATACTAGTTCAATGTTAACTTAGCTTTAACAAATACGAAGCTGTGTCACCATACTAGTTCAATGTTAACTTAGCTTTAACAAATACGAAGCTGTGTCACCATACTAGTTCAATGTTAACTTAGCCTTAACAAATACGAAGCTGCGTCACCATACTAGTTCAATGTTAACTTAGCTTTAACGAATACGAAGCTGTGTCACCATACTAGTTCAATGTTAACTTAGCTTTAACAAATACGAAGCTGTGTCACCATACTCAATGAATGTTACATAGCTGTAACAAATACGAAGCTGTGTCACCATACTCAAAGAATGTTACATAGCTTTAACAAATACGAAGCTGTGTCACCATACTCAATGAATGTTACATAGCTTTAACAAATACGAAGCTGTGTCACCATACTCAATGAATGTTACATAGCTTTAACAAATACGAAGCTGTGTCACCATACTCAATGAATGTTTTGGTACCAATAGTCAATTATGTTTTCAGTGTTACTAATATTTCGAGGATTTCACGATAGTGGTTCCAGGTTGGATGAGAAAACCTCCTTCTATCCAGTGTGTGTAACCAAATTTCCTCTACTTTGTTCAGTGGTAAGAGAGGAAGACCAGCTGCTCGTCGAACAAGTTTGGTGACATCTGGTACATCTTTATAGTCAGTATAGGTGGTTGGTGGATGGAAATGGTGGTACAGTTTCAATGCCGTAGCCAGGGTGGGTACATTACGTGCTCCCCTCTCTCAAAAAAAATAAAAAAAATAAAACAAATAAAAAGACCTTGCGTATACTTGATTTTAACGTCAATATTACGATTCTATTTTCTCTATTCACATCAGATGGTTATCATTTTACCATAGATAAACTGTTAATGTAATCAAAAAGGATATAAATATTTTCTTTGATCAATTTTTCCCTTTGATTATACTGTTTGTAAAATGCTAAAACCTCAGAGCTTCCGGTTGGCTTAGTCCCCCAGGGCCCCCCTCGCCTTTTAGTTATGTACCCCCTTTCAGAAAACCTGGCTACGGCCCTGAGTTTTTTGGCGTGTTCTGTAGAGTGACGACTTTTTAATATCAAAAATCATAATAAGCCCAAGCCCGTTTTTAATTAATGACTGTGATATAATTTTGTTACTTTCAAATATTAATTTTAATTCAAAATTAGGGAAAATTAATTTTATACTGTGATCATGAAAAAATATTTCATACATTTTTCACTGATTCAAAAAATATTTCATTCCAAATTAATAATTCTAGTAAGAGTGAATTAATATAAATTTCATATCATAACTTGAATTTATAATTAAAAACAATGAATTTTGAAATGTTATATTTTAAAAATTAATATTAAAACAAGTTCATGATTTAAACATTCAAGTTGAAAAAGTTGCCATTTTAAATTAATTTTTTATACGTTTTTATACAAAGTATTACCCAAGGTCAAGGACGTCCTTGTATTACCTTATTAAATTAATAATTATTTGTTATAAAACCAAATTCTGAATTTGATTGCTATTTGTTGATTTGAATAAAATTTACAAATTCCCACTTTACCTTAGTACAATTCCCATTTGGCCTTAGTATTTTTCTACCTCTTTTATACCTGTATTGGTGTCTTCAAACTACGCCAACATTTTGAAATATCATATTCAAGGTATGCCAACAAACATTTTATTACAGGTGTTTATATAACAATTAATGACAGTTACAGGTAAGTAAATTTGGAAATGTAGGTCTCAAAAATGAAATTTATTATAAAAAAAAAACTAAGCAAAAAACGATGTTAATAATATAAGAATAAATCTGTGCCTACATTTAAACAAGTATATATAACAAGGTAAAAAAGATTGTTGGCATAGGTTGAATAGGTTAATTGTTATATAAACATGACTAGTCATGTTTAATTAATGTAAAATCGGGGGAGATATCAATGTACTCCAAGCCACAATTATTTTTTAATGTAAGGTTGTCTTATTTTTGTGTGAGTATTGAGTGAATAAACTAAGTAGGAAATAAATATTTAAAATCATATTTTATGGAAATAACAAACAAAAAATCAGTATATCAGCACATATATTTAATATCAAACTTTATAAAAATAATTAGGATATTATAACCACATATATTTTAACATCCATCATTACGAAAATAAAATAGGATATTATAAGCATATATATTTTTATATCATACTTCATGAAAATGAATTAGGATATTATAAGCACAGATATTTTTTTTATATCATACTTCATGAAAATAAATTAAAGATATTATAGGCACAGATATTATTCATTAATTACTGTAATCAAATATTATCCCCAATCACAATGACATCAATGTGAAAATGACTGATCTGATGATTAATTAGCTTGGAGTGAAATTAAATATCTTATAAATAATTAGCTTGGAATTAACTGAATTAACTTATGATTAATTAGCTTGGAGTGAGCAATTAAAAAATACTTTTCAAAATTATGATAATTCTAAATTTATAAATAAATTTTATTAAAAACTTTTGAATTTAGATTTTAAGAAAATTGCTTAAATGCATGAGTATCATATAATATTTTAAATTCATACATTTTAGAAAGATTGTTATTTAAATATTCTAAAATTTTATATTTTCATCTTTTTTATTTACAGATTTTTGTTTAATTTAATTTTATATATAATTTTTTACAAAAATTGAATTTTTTTTTTCAAGTTTAACAACTTGAAAAAAAAAATTCAATTTTTGTAAAAAATTATATATAAAATTAAATTAAACAAAAATCTGTAAATAAAAAAGATGAAAATATAAAATTTTAGAATATTTATTCTTATATTTTTAAGATTGTTTTTTGTTTAGTTTAGTTTTTTTTTTAATAAATTTCATTTTTGAGACCTGCATTTCCAAATTTACTTACCTGTAACTGTCATTAATTGTTATATAAACACCTGTAATATAATGTTTGTTGGCATACCTTGAATATGATATTTCAAAATGTTGGCGTAGGTTGAAGACACCGTTGATATATATTACCGGTTCATTCAACCTATGCCAACATTTTGAAAAATAGGTATAAAAGGGTAAGAAAAAATGTTGGCATAGGTTGAATAGGTTAATTGATATATAAACATGACTAGTCATGTTTAATTAGTGTAAAACTGGGGGAGATATCAATGTACTCCAATTCCACAATTAACTTTTATTAAATGTAGAAGTTGTCTTGTTTTTGTGTCAGTATTGAGTGAATAAACTAAGTTAGAAGTAAATATTTAAAAGCATATTTTTTGGAAATAACAAAATAAATCAGTATATCAGCACACACATATATATATGAATATCAATCTTTATGAAAATAAATCAGGATATTATGAGCACATATATTTTATTATCAAACTTTATGAAAATAAACCAGGACATTATAAGCACATATATTTTAATATAAAACTTCATTAAAATAAATCAGGACATTATTGTAACTTAGGTAATGACTGGAGTCACTGGACTCTTACTGGGTTCCCATATATACCCTTTGTTAGCTTGGTCAACTCTGTTAAAGTAGTGATCATTATTCATTAACTACTGTAAT
>OY804579.1:130552474-130798747 GCA_963680875.1 Bathymodiolus brooksi | reverse complement strand
CCTAGTTTCACTGGGCATTTTTTTTAGATAGAGTACAGATTATGCCATCAAATCATTTACAATGTTATTTATTTTTTTAGAGGGAGTACATATTATGCCATCAAATCATTTAGAATGTTATTTATTTTTAGAGGGAGTGCAGATTATGCCATCAAATCATTTAGAATGTTATTTATTTTTAGAGGGAGTACAGATTATGCCTTCAAATCATTTAGAATATTATTTATTTTTTTAGAGGGAGTACAGATTATGCCATCAAATCATTTACAATGTTATTTATTTTTTTAGAGGGAGTACAGATTATGCCATCAAATCATTTACAATGTTATTTATTTTTTTAGAGGGAGTACAGATTATGCCATCAAATCATTTAGAATGTTATTTATTTTTTTAGAGGGAGTACAGATTATGCCATCAAATCATTTAGAATGTTATTTATTTTATTAGAGGGAGTACATATTATGCCATCAAATCATTTAGAATATTATTAATTTTTTTAGAGGGAGTACAAATTATGCCATCAAATTATTTACAATGTTATTTATTTTTAGAGGGAGTACAGATTATGCCATCAAATCATTTAGAATATTATTTTTTTTTTAGAGGGAGTACAGATTACGCCATCAAATCATTTAGAATGTTATTTATTTTTAGAGGGAGTACAGATTATGCCATCAAATCATTTACAATGTTATTTATTTTTTTAGAGGGAGTACAGATTATGCCATCAAATCATTTAGAATATTATTTATTTTTTTAGAGGGAGTACAGATTATGCCATCAAATCATTTACAATGTTATTTATTTTTTTAGAGGGAGTACAGATTATGCCATCATATTATTTAGAATGTTATTTATTTTTTTAGAGGGAGTACAGATTATGCCATCAACTCTTTTAGAATGTTATTTGTTTTTAGAGGGAGTACAGATTATGCCATCAAATCATTTACAATGTTATTTATTTTTAGAAGGAGTACAGATTATGCCATCAAATCATTTAGAATATTATTTATTTTTTTAGAGGGAGTACAGATTATGCCATCAAATCATTTACAATATTCTTTATTTTTTTAGAGGCAGTACAGATTATGTCATCAAATCATTTACAATGTTATTTATTTTTAGAGGGAGTACAGATTATGCCATCAAATCATTTACAATGTTATTTATTTTTTTAGAAGGAGTACAGATTATGCCATCAAATCATTTACAATATTCTTTATTTTTTTAGAGGGAGTACAGATTATGCCATCAAATCATTTAGAATGTTATTCTTTTTTAGAGGAGTACAGATTATGCCATCAAATCATTTACAATGTTATTTATTTTTTTAGAGGGAGTACAGATTATGCCATCAAATCATTTAGAATGTTATTTATTTTTTAGAGGGAGTATGCCATCAAATCATTTACAATGTTATTTATTTTTTTAGAGGGAGTACAGATTATGCCATCAAATCATTTACAATGTTATTTATTTTTAGAGGGAGTACAGATTATGTCATCAAATCATTTACAATGTTATTTATTTTTTTAGAGGGAGTACAGATTATGCCATCAAATCATTTACAATGTTATTTATTTTTTTAGAGGGAGTACAGATTATGCCATCAAATCATTTACAATGTTATTTTTTTTTTAGAGGGAGTACAGATTATGCCATCAAATCATTTAGAATATTATTTTTTTTAGAGGGAGGACAGATTATGCCATCAAATCATTTAGAATATTATTTATTTTTTTAGAGGGAGTACAGATTATGCCATCAAATCATTTACAATGTTATTTATTTTTTTAGAGGGAGTACAGATTATGCCATCATATTATTTAGAATGTTATTTATTTTTTTAGAGGGAGTACAGATTATGCCATCAACTCTTTTAGAATGTTATTTGTTTTTAGAGGGAGTACAGATTATGCCATCAAATCATTTACAATGTTATTTATTTTTAGAAGGAGTACAGATTATGCCATCAAATCATTTAGAATATTATTTATTTTTTTAGAGGGAGTACAGATTATGCCATCAAATCATTTACAATATTCTTTATTTTTTTAGAGGCAGTACAGATTATGCCATCAAATCATTTACAATGTTATTTATTTTTAGAGGGAGTACAGATTATGCCATCAAATCATTTACAATGTTATTTATTTTTTTAGAAGGAGTACAGATTATGCCATCAAATCATTTACAATATTCTTTATTTTTTTAGAGGGAGTACAGATTATGCCATCAAATCATTTAGAATGTTATTCTTTTTTAGAGGAGTACAGATTATGCCATCAAATCATTTACAATGTTATTTATTTTTTTAGAGGGAGTACAGATTATGCCATCAAATCATTTAGAATGTTATTTATTTTTTAGAGGGAGTATGCCATCAAATCATTTACAATGTTATTTATTTTTTTAGAGGGAGTACAGATTATGCCATCAAATCATTTACAATGTTATTTATTTTTAGAGGGAGTACAGATTATGTCATCAAATCATTTACAATGTTATTTATTTTTTTAGAGGGAGTACAGATTATGCCATCAAATCATTTACAATGTTATTTATTTTTTTAGAGGGAGTACAGATTATGCCATCAAATCATTTAGAATGTTATTTTTTTTTAGAGGGAGTACAGATTATGCCATCAAATCATTTAGAATATTATTTTTTTTAGAGGGAGGACAGATTATGCCATCAAATCATTTAGAATGTTATTTATTTATAGAGGGAGTATAGATTATGCCATCAAATCATTTACAATGTTATTTATTTATAGAGGGAGTATAGATTATGCCATCAAATCATTTACAATGTTATTTATTTTTTTAGAGGGGGAGTACAGATTATGCCATCAAATCATTTAGAATGTTATTAATTTTTTTAGAGGGAGTACAGATTATGCCATCAACTCATTTAGAATGTTATTTATTTTTAGAGGGAGTACAGATTATGCCATCAAATCATTTACAATGTTATTTATTTTTAGAGGGAGTACAGATTATGCCATCAAATCATTTAGAATATTATTTATTTTTTTAGAGGGAGTACAGATTATGCCATCAAATCATTTACAATGTTATTTATTGTTAGAGGGAGTACAGATTATGCCATCAAATCATTTACAATATTCTTTATTTTTTTAGAGGGGGTACAGATTATCCCATCAAATCATTTACAATGTTATTTATTTTTAGAGGGAGTACAGATTATGCCATCAAATCATTTACAATGTTATTTATTTTTTTAGAGGGAGTACAGATTATGCCATCAAATCATTTACAATATTCTTTATTTTTTTTAGAGGGAGTACAGATTATGCCATCAAATCATTTAGAATGTTATTCTTTTTTAGAGGAGGACAGATTATGCCATCAAATCATTTACAATGTTATTTATTTTTTTAGAGGGAGTACAGATTATGCCATCAAATCATTTAGAATGTTATTTTTTTTTTTTGAGGGAGTACAGATTATGCCATCAAATCATTTAGAATGTTATTTATTTTTAGAGGGAGTACAGATTATGTCATCAAATCATTTACAATGTTATTTATTTTTTTAGAGGGAGTACAGATTATGCCATCAAATCATTTACAATGTTATTTTTTTTTTAGAGGGAGTACAGATTATGCCATCAAATCATTTAGAATGTTATTTATTTTTAGAGGGAGTACAGATTATGCCATCAAATCATTTACAATGTTATTTATTTTTCATTTTATGTTTCACTTATCATAGTCTTTTATTGTTTTATTTATGTGGATTAACCTTGTCAGATTTTTAACGCTGTCAAATGAGTATGATTTGTGGCCTAATTTCTTCGTTAATTAATTTCTAAAACTGATGAAAGTACATGTATTTACAACAAGATTCATTAAAAAATAACGCTTCATATCAAACGAAGATCTAAAAGGACACGCACATGACACCTATCGTAAAACATTTTAATTTTGTTACAGATAAAACTGAAGTTATAGTAGCAGTAGGGGGTGAAGATGACAAAGTGGTGCTAAGAAGTGTAGAGACCTTTGACCCTAATACATTAACATGGAAACCATTAGCGTGTCTGCCATTTGCAATTAGTAAACATGGTATCGTTTCTGCAGGTTTGTTCTTTGTTTGTTCGTATAACATTATGAATTGTACAGGATAAATGTGATATAGATTAACACAAATTATTCATTGTTGTAAAAGAAAAGTAGATGGTAATGAATTATATTAAAGATGACATATTGATTGATGAATACAATATTTGAAAATTTTCAGAAAAATAGTGAAAATCAGTCCCCCCCCCCCCCCCTATTATAATGCCATCACTCTTACCAGGCCAGATTTAGGATGCAGTTATGATATAGTAAAATACATGGAAACCTGTCTAAACCGGAATCCTGTATAAACTGAACTCTAAATAAAGTTCCAATATAGGTAATTATTTTAAATTTAACCTGTATAAACCAAATACCTTTCTATTACAAACTCGAAAGTTGGTCCAAAGGCTGTTCTGATTAGACAAGTTCTACTGTACTACTAAAGTTTCCCTCTCAAGAGAGATCATCTCACTTATAAGGCCTCTTTTTTATTGTAGAAGGGAACTATTGTAGTCCTATGTACATTGTATTAGTGGCTTTAAAAATCTGGACAAGACGTTATATGATAATATGTGTATGTTAAGTCACTATGTTTCACTTTTTAGTTTGTCTGACCCAAATCATGGTCAGGTGAGCTATTGTCATTGCTATGCATCTGTCTTCGTCTGTAAACTTTAAACATTTCTGTCCTCTACTCTGAAACCAATCAGACCAAACTTGGCAGGAATGTTCAGTCCTTAAATCTTGCAATCACAAAAATATGTGTGTTCCTATGTATTATAACCATGTGTACTATACCAGATTTCCAATGTCAAACTAAATATAAACAAATAAAAAAAGGAATACAGTAAAACCTGTGTAAACCGGCCACCATTGGGACCACGTTTCACGGCCGGTATTGATAGTGGGCCGGTTTATTCAGTGTCTACTCTCTGACTACCGTATAAGTGGTTTTTTCACGGGAGCCAAATTTCACGATTTTCTTCCAAATTGGTGGATTTTTTTTAGCGGTACTTAATTTTTGCGATCCTGAGTTTTAACCAAAATCAAATTTTAGCGGATAGACCATTATATTAGAATTACATTCAGATTGTCTGAATTGCTTAACTAACAGTTCAAAATAGGAATTGTTTTGAAATAATTGAGTATCGTAATTTCTTATGCATAATGCACAGGTTTTTGTCCAGATTCTTTATTTTGCAGGAGGGTGCACATTTACTACTGTCTAATATTTTCGTATTTCTTTACTTGTTTGGACACTATTCCACAAAATCATTAAATGCGTATAATACTTTTTAATTATTCAGAGAATTACATTTATTGTAATACTCTCTAGTGGAGTTGTGTTTTGAACCAGTAAACGTTGATACGAAAATAAACTAAAAAAAAAGTGTGACTATCTAGCCGTGCGTAAAATAATCAATAATGCTGTCGATAAGATTGAATGTGTGTATGTATGAAAGGTGTCATAATTACTTAGTGTATAATTAGACTGCCAGACTGTGTTTACTCAAGCTTTTAATGATTGAAATAAAAAGAAAATAGGAATCAAATGTATTTGTCATTTTTTATGTCAAGTCTGGAAGTTTGATTACTCCCAGCTGTGCAGACTATAAAGTATAATCCGATTAACAATAAATTATCTCAAGTTATGATTGTATGGCTTGGATGCTAGTTCATCACTTAAATAATAAGGCATTGTTTGTTGTTCATTTATGATCATTGTCAACATATGCATTGTTTTCGGGAAGGATTCCCCCATGGCCATGTTGGATATTTTAAAAGCGTCCCGGCGAAAAAAACCACTTATAAGTTATACAGGGTATTTCATCTTGATTAAGCTTTCGCTTTTTAGGTGTTGATTCCATGTTTGTTTAACATTTAATGAACATTTAAACATTAACCACATGAGTTACCAGTGATCACTAATTACAGGTGTGCTAATATACACACTTCGATAAACACTTTCAATACGTTTCCCCTTACTACCGATCGATATTCACATTTATGTAAACACACGCTTGATTGATCTGATCATGACCGGTTTACGGAGATAAATTATAACAGTAATAAGTGTATTGGGACCGCAAGTCAAGGATGGAATTCGGAAGGTGCAGTGTCCGGTTTATTCAATGATTTTTAACAAAGATTATTAAGGAAAAAACTGGGGACTTGAAATTTAGATCGGAATGGACAGTATTCCGGTTTACTCAGGGTCCGGTTTCATCAGGTTTCACTGTATACACATGTACAGTCAAGAATATTTAAGTTACAGTGTTGCCTCTGTGGTAGGTACACAATTTTGTCTTCTTGTAACCTTGGAACTTTTTATTTTACTCATTAATAGGATTGTTTTTGTTATAGGAGATAGCTACCTTTTCTTAGCAGGAGGAGAATATCCTGATGGATCAGCCAACAAGAGTGTAATGAGATATGATACATGTCTAGATGTTTGGACAGAAGTAGCACCAATGAATATAGCTAGATCTGAATTAGGTAGGTAACATTAGATATGTCACAAAACTACATGTAATGGTCTTAATGACGGGTTAGGGTTATGGTATTTAATGCCACTTTCAGCAATATTTCAGTTTTATCGTGGCGGTCAGTGTTATTGGTGGAGGAAACTAGAGTACCCGCAAAAAGCCACCAACTTTCCGCAAGTCACTGACAAACTTCTTTATCACATGTTGTAGCTGGTTCAAATCTTAACGATGGTAAATGTGTATACTCATCAAAATGCCACGAAGTCAGGTTGATATTTACTAATTAGACATGACCTACTTCATCTTTATTTATACACAGGTGTAGCAAATGTGATAATATTTTTATACCTCTTGATCTGAGAACCATAAGAACGTCATTTCACTCCCATTGACTGTCATTCGATGGCACCCTATGTTGAGACAAAAATGTACTTGTTTTATTATATCTTGACAAAAACAATTTTGTGCTATCTTTTCTAGAGCTGAATCCATTAAATTTTTCATGCAAACTAGGAGAAGTTTTTCATCTGTCGCCATTTCTCCCTTTTCTAAATCAATGATAACATGCAGTAGGAAATCAAGTGTGAAATGAAGCGTGATATAATTATAATGAATATTCATGAGGACAGAAACGATTTTCTGGTTTTCTATGTGATAAAGTTTGTCTGTGACTTGTGACAGGTCGATGTTTTTTTCTGTTTACTCCGATTTCCTCCACTAATAAAACTGACCACCATGATATAACTGAAATATTGTTGAACACCATAAGCCTAACCCCCTCCCTGAGATATGTTTACATGAAATAAATCAAAATAGGTTGACGTTATAATTTCAAAACAGTCTAATTGGTGTTTATTTATGTTTTTAATATAATCCCTGTTGAAATATTTATGTCATGAAAAAATTACCCAAATTGTAACCACTACACTTATAAATAAAGATACATACATTGTAACCACTACACTTATAAATAATGATACATACATTGTAACCACTACACTTATAAATAAAGATACATACATACTACACTTATAAATAATGATACATACATTGTAACCACTACACTTATAAATAATGATACATACATTGTAACCACTACACTTATAAATAATGATACATACATTGTAACCACTACACTTATAAATAATGATACATACATTGTAACCACTACACTTATAAATAATGATACATACATTGTAACCACTACACTTATAAATAATGATACATGCATTGTAACCACTACACTTATAAATAATGATACATACATACTACACTTATAAATAATGATACATATATTGTAACCACTACACCTATAAATAATGATACATGCATTGTAACCACTACACTTATAAATAATGATACATACATACTACACTTATAAATAATGATACATACATTGTAACCACTACACTTATAAATAATGATACATACATTGTAACCACTACACTTATAAATAATGATACATACATTGTAACCACTACACTTATAAATAATGATACATACATTGTAACCACTACACTTATAAATAATGATACATACATTGTAACCACTACACTTATAAATAATGATACATGCATTGTAACCACTACACTTATAAATAATGATACATACATACTACACTTATAAATAATGATACATATATTGTAACCACTACACCTATAAATAATGATACATGCATTGTAACCACTACACTTATAAATAATGATACATACATACTACACTTATAAATAATGATACATACATTGTAACCACTACACTTATAAATAATGATACATACATTGTAACCACTACACTTATAAATAATGATGCATACATTGTAACCACTACACTTATAAATAATGATACATACATTGTAACCACTACACTTATAAATAATGATACATACATTGTAACCACTACACTTATAAATAATGATACATACATTGTAACCACTACACTTATAAATAATGATACATACATTGTAACCACTACACTTATAAATAATGATACATACATTGTAACCACTACACTTATAAATAATGATACATACATTGTAACCACTACACTTATAAATAATGATACATACATTGTAACCACTACACTTATAAATAATGATACATACATTGTAACCACTACACTTATAAATAATGATACATACATTGTAACCACTACACTTATAAATAATGATACATGCATTGTAACCACTACACTTATAAATAATGATACATACATACTACACTTATAAATAATGATACATATATTGTAACCACTACACCTATAAATAATGATACATGCATTGTAACCACTACACTTATAAATAATGATACATACATACTACACTTATAAATAATGATACATACATTGTAACCACTACACTTATAAATAATGATACATACATTGTAACCACTACACTTATAAATAATGATACATACATTGTAACCACTACACTTATAAATAATGATACATACATTGTAACCACTACACTTATAAATAATGATACATACATTGTAACCACTACAGTTATAAATAATGATACATACATTGTAACCCTTACACTTATAAATAATGATACATACATTGTAACCACTACACTTATAAATAATGATACATACATTGTAACCACTACACTTATAAATAATGATACATGCATTGTAACCACTACACTTATAAATAATGATACATACATTGTAACCACTACACTTATAAATAATGATACATACATTGTAACCACTACACTTATAAATAATGATACATACATTGTAACCACTACACTTATAAATAATGATACATACATTGTAACCACTACACTTATAAATAATGATACATACATTGTAACCACTACACTTATAAATAATGATACATACATTGTAACCACTACACTTATAAATAATGATACATACATTGTAACCACTACACTTATAAATAATGATACATACATTGTAACCACTACACTTATAAATAATGATACATACATTGTAACCACTACACCTATAAATAATGATACATACATTGTAACCACTACACTTATAAATAATGATACATACATTGTAACCACTACACTTATAAATAATGATACATACATTGTAACCACTACACTTATAAATAATGATACATACATTGTAACCACTACACTTATAAATAATGATACATACATTGTAACCACTACACTTATAAATAATGATACATACATTGTAACCACTACACTTATAAATAATGATACATGCATTGTAACCACTACACTTATAAATAATGATACATACATACTACACTTATAAATAATGATACATATATTGTAACCACTACACCTATAAATAATGATACATGCATTGTAACCACTACACTTATAAATAATGATACATACATACTACACTTATAAATAATGATACATACATTGTAACCACTACACTTATAAATAATGATACATACATTGTAACCACTACACTTATAAATAATGATACATACATTGTAACCACTACACTTATAAATAATGATACATACATTGTAACCACTACACTTATAAATAATGATACATACATTGTAACCACTACACTTATAAATAATGATACATACATTGTAACCACTACACTTATAAATAATGATACATACATTGTAACCACTACACTTATAAATAATGATACATACATTGTAACCACTACACTTATAAATAATGATACATACATTGTAACCACTACACTTATAAATAATGATACATACATTGTAACCACTACACTTATAAATAATGATACATACATTGTAACCACTACACTTATAAATAATGATACATACATTGTAACCACTACACTTATAAATAATGATACATACATTGTAACCACTACACTTATAAATAATGATACATACATTGTAACCACTACACTTATAAATAATGATACATACATTGTAACCACTACACCTATAAATAATGATACATACATTGTAACCACTACACTTATAAATAATGATACATACATTGTAACCACTACACCTATAAATAATGATACATACATTGTAACCACTACACTTATAAATAATGATACATACATTGTAACCACTACACTTATAAATAATGATACATACATTGTAACCACTACACTTATAAATAATGATACATACATTGTAACCACTACACTTATAAATAATGATACATACATTGTAACCACTACACCTATAAATAATGATACATACATTGTAACCACTACACTTATAAATAATGATACATACATTGTAACCACTACACTTATAAATAATGATACATACATTGTAACCACTACACTTATAAATAATGATACATACATTGTAACCACTACACTTATAAATAATGATACATACATTGTAACCACTACACTTATAAATAATGATACATACATTGTAACCACTACACTTATAAATAATGATACATACATTGTAACCACTACACTTATAAATAATGATACATACATTGTAACCACTACACTTATAAATAATGATACATACATTGTAACCACTACACTTATAAATAATGATACATACATTGTAACCACTACACCTATAAATAATGATACATACATTGTAACCACTACACTTATAAATAATGATACATACATTGTAACCACTACACTTATAAATAATGATACATACATTGTAACCACTACACCTATAAATAATGATACATACATTGTAACCACTACACTTATAAATAATGATACATACATTGTAACCACTACACTTATAAATAATGATACATACATTGTAACCACTACACTTATAAATAATGATACATACATTGTAACCACTACACTTATAAATAATGATACATACATTGTAACCACTACACTTATAAATAATGATACATACATTGTAACCACTACACCTATTAATAATGATACATACATTGTAACCACTACACTTATAAATAATGATACATACATTGTAACCACTACACTTATAAATAATGATACATACATTGTAACCACTACAGTTATAAATAATGATACATACATTTGATTGGCAGGTCTTGTTATGTTAGATGGGTTTATGTATGCTATTGGTGGATGGGATGGCACTGTTAGACTTGACAGTGTAGAATTTTACAACATAGAAACAAATATCTGGACAATGGTACCTCCGATGAAGATGGCACTGACCAGTCCTGCTTGTGTATCATTGAATGGCATGTTATATGTTACAGGTTTGTCACTAGAAATAAAACTAGGTCAAATTTTGTTTTGTAAAGAGGACAAAACTAATGATTTTTCTTCATAGAGTAATCAAGATACAGTATATGGGATAAGTTAAGCCAGAAGCTAAGACAAATGGACAAAAGTTTGACTTTTGAGTTTTTCAAGGAAATGACCTATATGATTTCCACGTTTCCACTATACAGTAGTCCCCCGGTTATAAGGTCAGGCAACCTTTCTTATCAGACCAGATTTGAGATCTGCTTAGATAGTTAAGTACTAATAAATTGTTCTCTTCTAGTGAGTCCACTAGTTCATTGCAGAAAGGGAGAGTTTATTAAAGGGGACTACTGTAATTTAAAACGAAAAGGTTGAGTTAGGTTTATGGTGTTTAATGCCACTTTCAACAATATTTCAGTTATATCGTGGTGGTCAGTTTTATTGGTGGAGGAAACCGGAGTACCTGTAGAAAACCACTGACCTGTCACAAGTCACTGACAAGCTTCATCACAAAATGTTTTGTTGAGTACACCTCGCCATGAACGGACTTCGAACTCACAACTTTAGTAGTGATCTGCACTGATTGCACAGGGAGTTGTAAATCCAACAACCATACGTTCATGACTACGATGGCCCCTCCAAAAAGGAGGAACCAATATTTGTAGTACAAATCTGTACATTATATATGCCAATTAGAACTAAATGTATTGTCCATATAGACAAGTAGTCCAGCAATAGTTTTAGGTTTGACCTGGAACTAAGTCCACAATTGAGTGATTGTTGTTTAACGCCAAGTCAGCAATTTTTCAGCTATATCATTGTGAGCACAAGTTGCATTTCTACGAGATGGTGATGATGTCATCTTTGTACTAGACCAACAGGCTTAGTTGGATATAATATGTAGAGCTAGTGTCACTAAAATAAAAATCTGCCAGTAGACATGCTGCTCAACTCTAGCACACTATCCTTATTCTCTTAGTAGAGAAGCAGCAAATGCCAGTCTATATAAATTTGTGGTTTTACCTGACCAGGCTAGAACAAACAACCATACTCCAGGTGACCAGGCTAACCATTACATCACCAATGCAGTTATATCCAATGTTGAGGCAATTAAGCTAAGAATTATACCACTGAGGCAGTCTATTTTTTTTTTACATTCTGAATAAGGGTAATAACAAAATTTCCGAACTCTGAACAATCTTACAAAGGGAAAGTCAAAACTCATAAGTATATAAACAGACAAAATCAGTCAACAACCGGAAAACTGTGAAAATCGTAATGAACCTGACTTGGTACAGGCCTTTCTAAAGAAATGGTGGGTTGTATCATTGATATGTATCTTACAGGTGGTGCTGTGTTGGAGGATGGAGATGGTATTGACATTGTTCAACTGTACAATCCACGTATACAGACGTGGATAGAGATGAGACCAATGAAAATCCCAAGATCTGGATCTGGTGCATGTGTACTGGATGGCAAAATATATGTCATAGGTTATTTTTTTTTTCATCATTTCTAAATATAACATTAGTGTGATTTACATCCACCTTTTACAAACAGATCCTATCACAACTATATTGGGTTCAATTACATAAAATGATGTTCATATTATTCTTTCCTTGATTATTTTATATTCAAAAATGTTTTTTTGTTGGTGCTTAAAAAAATAAACAAAATTTCACCCTACCTAAGCACTAATGTAATTGTGATGAAACATCAACCCAACAATTCTTACACTTTGTCTTAATTGACATGAAATTTTAATATGCATGAAATTTTAATTTATTTTTAATACATACAACACTTGTAGTTGCTTCTAACTTATATACCACGACACACTAAATTTTAATTAAAGGTGCACTCCCTTCACATACAATCATTTCCGGTAAAAGCCCTATATTAAATTTTATATCCATGGTAACCAAATTGGGCATGCACAAAAAAATTGCAGTAGTTCAAGCCTTTCAAAATTAAAACTATCAACTTTTATATAGGGCCCGGGTGGCTCAATGAGTTAGGTAGTTGGATTAACTAACAACTCATACAAGCCTATCACCAATACGGCGTGGGTTCGCACCCGGCTTTGTAAATTACAAAAAAGGGTGCACTCGACTCGCAGCCGCAAGTGATAAAGTTTACCAGTTGCTTGCCCATGGTTGGTGGTTCTCTCCGGGTACTTCGGCTTCTTCCACCACTAAAACTGGTTGCCATGATATAACTGAAATATTGCTGAAAGTGGTGTTAACCACCAAAAATCAAATCAAATCAAAATCAAATCAACTTTTATATTGTAGGAGGCTGGCATGCTTCAACTGAGAATACAAAGAGAGTGGAATGTTATGACCCTAAAACAAATGCATGGATGGAGAAATGTCCTCTAAATGAGAGGAGGTACAGACCTGGTGTGGCAGTTGTTGGTGGCAAAATATATGCTTGTGGTGGAGAGGAAGGTTGGGATAGGTTAGTATTTAATATTTAAGCTAACAAGATGGATGATGAATTGTTGGACCATTGTAACACTTACTTTTCAAATGTTCACAAAATATATAGATCCTAGTTTTATTCATGTCATATGTTGCCCTTTTCATGATCTCATTGTTTTTGTCCATAATGAACATAGCAAAATACTGCTCACAATTAAGCAACAATCAACAAATTAAATTTCATACAACTTTGTGGAATAGTTTCCATGACAATTGACTTTCTGGGCAAAAAAGTGAGTATTTTGTACATAAAAATAATTTTGACATCTTTTTTCAGGTATCATGATACCATAGAATGTTATGACCCTGTAGCAGATAACTGGGAAATAATGGGTGAAATGCAGACTAGTCGTAGCTGGTTAAGTTGTGTTTCCATGGTGATAAGAAAAGATCTGATTGGCAAAGACAGAAATACGACACATCAGTGTACCGTTTGACGATCTCAAAAAACAGAGCAAAAAATATTAAGCATTATGTGATAAATAATTCTCAAAAATATAGACATTAAAAGAAGGAGAATCTAACAACGTGCCAAATTTAAATCAATGTGCATAATGGTTTATTTTTTTAAGGGTTATTTTATTTAACTATAGTTGTTGATGGAGGAAGAGTACTGTAATTCACAAACTAATGAGAAAATGGGAGGTAACCCTAACCAAGATCACATTATATAATTCACAAACTAATGAGAAAATGGGAGGTAACCCTAACCAAGATCACATTATTTAAACATCAGATTTGTTCCTTTAAGAAAAATGTACATTTCTGCATGAAAGCAGTAAAAAATGGAGGAATATTAAAATTAATTAACATTTTATGGATAGTCCTACATTTTATCTCTTCCGCCACGATATAACTGAAATATTGTGGAAAGTGGCGTTAAGCACCATAACCCTCCTATATTTTATCTCCTAGTTTAATATATTCCAATTGCGACGATCACGTTAATTTAATTTCTGATTTTCGATTGAAATCTTGGATTCAAATAAATGTGTGAAATTTCATACAATAATTCTAAAATATGGAATGACCTTTCTATAAAAATTGCTACAAAAAGTGGAATTAATATAATTAAATGGAATAGCCCTACATATTTGATATAATTTGGGGTAGAAATAATGATATATTTTACCCATATTTTATTGTCGAAACTAACGACAAATATATTAGACACAAGTTTTAAAAACTTATCAATTCTTCTCCAATAATAATATAGCAAATTTAATTTGCTTGAAATAACCTAATAAGGATTAAAGACTATAAACTACCCTGTCAGATAGGTACACTTAAGAAACAAAGTCATTTTTTTAAACAACCACAAATGCTAAATATCACATACTGCTATTCATTCCAAGTTGGAATTTTCAACAGGAAATTATCTTTTCAAAATAAAGAAAATCAAAAGTTCTAGATTTGACATCTAAGGAAATCTCCATTAACTGTATTCTTCTGGTTAAAGGTTAATCAAAGGACAATTATCTTTAATATAAAGACCAACACAATCAAAAGTTCTAGATTTGACATCTAAGGAAACCTATATGTGTACTAAATAATTAAAGAATTTCATGTTTAATTCATATATATATATATATATCAAAATCAAACCAACATTATATGATAACATTTAGCTCCTTCAGCTAAAAAACATGGTAAATACAAAATAATATTTTTTTCATTGAAACTACAATATTTTTTGGTGGATATGTGATCAACCAACAAACAACATTTTATTTTATACCTGAATTTTTAAAATGAAGAATAACAGATAAAAAAAATTGTTAACAGCTGACACTTAACAATTACCTACACTTAACCAGCTAAATAGTAAAATTTGACATGTCAATTGTCTACACTTAACCAGCTAAATAGTAAAATTTGACATGTCAATTGTCTACACTTAACCAGCTAAATAGTAAAATTTGACATGTCAATTGTCTACACTTAACCAGCTAAATAGTAAAATTTGACATGTCAGTTGTCTACACTTAACCAGCTAAATAGTAAAATTTGACATGTCAGTTGTCTACACTTAACCAGCTAAATAGTAAAATTGGACATGTCAATTGTCTACCCTTAACCAGCTAAATGTTAAAATTTGACATGTCAGTTGTCTACCCTTAATCAGCTAAATGTTAAAATTTGACATGTCAGTTGTCTACCCTTAATCAGGTAAATGTTAACAGTTGACATATGACTATTGTCTAGTCATATGAGGTATTGTCAATGCTTTGCGTTCATCGTGGTCTGTAAGATTTAATATTATGATCTTCTTTTCTAAAACATTGGGTAAATTGAAACCAAACTTGATAGGAATGTTCATTGGATGGTCCTCTACAAAGTCTGTGTTTATGTGTTTTAACTAGAAATCATCTACAGAAAAGAGTCCTCCAAACAGGGCAATGTCTGCTTTTGTATATGGACAGGTTATTTTTAACCAATTTTGATGATTTGTTTCCTTTGTGCTCTTTATAAAACTCTATATGTGTATTATTCCAACATAATTTATGGCTATTATCATTTCAAAGATATATAAAGGGGTCAAAAAGGAACCAACAGCAAGCATATTTAATTTTTATTTTGTCCCATTTTTGATTGGTTTTATTTCTTTAGATTCCATTTGAATTTCCTGCCTGTGTTTTTCAAACAGATTTGATGTAGCTCTCTCTTATGGTTTCAAAGACAAAAGGGGTCAATGGCTATCCAAAATGATACTTAAAAAAAGAAATTAAATAGAATTTGTATGGATCTCTTTCTATTAATTTCCTTTCAAAAATTATTGTCTAGAGTATTCCAACATATTTTGAGAGAGGCTAAAGAGATCATTGGGCAATATTTTATAATTTTATTTTAATGAGTTAAAGTTATATGACTGAAAATGAATAAAAATAATTTTTCGCAAAACATGGACTTGATTGAACATTGTACAAGAATAACCAAACATGTGATACATGCTCATGTGAGCCTCTAGTTAAATTAAAAAAAACAAAACATTTTGAGTGGTAGATGAAAAATTAAAATTGTCATTTAGCAAACAGTAAATACAAAATTATTTAATGTAGCCTCCTGTAAATCTTAAGTTTAAAAAAAATACTAAAAAATGAATGTAGTATTAACTGTAGTATTATACTTGTTGTTAAAAAACAACCTGACCTTAAAGCAGGGTTTGAAACTCATTGAAAATTGCAGCCAGACCACAGAGCTGGCTACTGGAGAAACTTACCAGCCCTTCTCAAAATCAGCTAGTTCTGGCAATTTCTGCTGAAATGTTATTTATGTGGTGTTATTGATTCGTCTTCAACAAATGTCTTAAACATTGTCTCAACATTGCGATTTTCAGCTTCTTATTTTGATTGAAAACTTGTGAACAAGTCTTTGATTGGCCAATGCAAAAATATGAGCCATTCAGGGAATTGCTGACAAAAATAAATTTTACCTCATTCAAGGTAAGAATATGTGAGTCAAATACTGCATTTCTGCAGTGAATAAGGTAAAGACATCAATGATCTAAATTTAGAAAATCAGAAATGCTGGGATTCCAAAAATACCCATAACCTACAATAGATTTTCAGCCTGACTGCTGGGCATGCTAAATACACTTTCTGTCCATCCTGTGTGAAAATAGACTGTCTTGGGTGGGCTATTGTTTCCAACTCTGCCTATAAAGGTCAATGTAAGATCAATTAAAACTCTACATGTTGTGTAATGTGTATTTACTGTTACAAGTGTTAGTTAATAGATGTGTTTTATTGATAGTTTCATATCAGGGGAGATAATCTATATTTTGTACAATTTTACACAATATCAGGGAGAAGAAATGATTTATCATTGATTATTTATTATAAGCTGATAATTTTGCAGGATACTTTGTATAATAATTATTTGTTTGTCATATTTTGTACTTTGTATTCACAGGGGGCTTATCAAGAGTCAGTAAAAATAACAAAGTTGCACTGTCTAGGTCCTTTATACAAGGGAGGACATACATCACTACCCTTCCCACTTTACTTACACCTCAAATTGATGAAACAATGTATTTATACATTAAAACATTTACGGTTTTTCATTATGCTAATTATTGTCGGGGCTGTCGTGATCGTATTGTTGTTGGATTTACAACTACCTATGCAATCAGTGTCTATCACTACTAACGTTGTGAGTTCGAATCCCGCTCAGGTGAGGTGTACTCGATACAACATTATATGATCAAGTTTATCAGTGACTTGTGACAGGTCTGTGGTTTTCTCTATACAACATAAAATGATCAAGTTTATCAGTGACTTGCGACAGGTTGGTGATTTTCTCTATACAACATTATGTGATAAAGTTTGTCAGTGACTTGCGACAAGTCGGTGGTTTTCTCCGGGTATTCCAGTTTCTCCACCAATAAAACGGACCGCCACGATATAACTGAAATATGGTTGAAAGTGGCGTTAAAATACCATAACCCTAACCCCAATTATTGTCATTTCTCAGAGGAATTTGAATGGCAAATTCAAAAAATGGACAACATCTTACTTTGAAAATAAAGTAGAAATCACATGACTTTATGTGATTGTTTGTTATTCCCTCGCCAACGAAGTTGTGAAGGGATATAGTAATGCTGCCATCCGTCCTTCCGTAACATTCTTGTGAACACTCTAGAATCAACATCCTTCAATGGATTTTGACCAAACATGGTACATACTTAGTCCTTAAGAGAATCTGTAAACCTATTGATTTTCAAGGTCATAGGTCAAAGGTCAAGATCACATGGTCTAATTTTTACCCTGTAACATCCTTGTGAACACTCTAGAATCAACATCCTTCAATGGATTTTGACCAAACTTGGTACGTACTTAGTCCTTGAGAGAATCTGAAACCCTATTGATTTTCAAGGTCAAAGGCCAAATTTTTAGGCGAGGGGATACGTCACGCTTTGCGTTGCCCTTGTTGACGTTACATTGTGTTTGAGATTTTACCTTGGGTTGATTGGGTACACTTTTGTGCCTTACTGCAAGATGAAACAAATGACATCATCCACGTTTCTTTTTATAAATATCCCAGAATCTTTGAAACCTAAATTTGGCACTGATTTGTAATTTAGCAAAGCACAGTTGGTCTTTGTTTGGACATGCAAACAATCACAAGAGAAACCGAACAGGAAATAAAGTTGTGTGATTTCCATTTTCGAAGTCAAGAAGTTGTCCATTTTGTGTATTCACCGAATAAATTCCTTTGAGGAAACGACTTAAAAGTGGTATAAGGGAGAACCGTTAGCAATTTTAGATGTAAGTATGTTATTTTTATTTTAAAATGTTTAAGAAATCTTTTTACGAAGTGTGAATGTTCCCAATACATGTATAAAGGGTAGACAGTACAATTCTATGTATATTTGTTTTACTGACTCTTGACCCCTGTACCTGTATCAACATAGTATTGTCCTCCATTCACCTAATAAAAAAATACCTGTTATTTTTAACAAATGTATTCCTCCATTTTTTTTGGCCCGAAAATTTATTTTCAGCTTTTTTTTGTAAGAACTGTGCAATAATATATCATCTTTGAGGTTCTTTATACATTGAGTGTTAATGCTAGATAGAGGAGGACACAGTGTTCTAGGATCTAAGTTTACCATATTTAGGGTTGCATAATGCGCATTGGTGCATAATGCGCACCCCCTCTTGGCCTTGAAAATCTCCAGAAAAAACTAGTTCATGTCTATAATGCGCATGGACTTTTGAAAAAAATTGTCGTCGGAAATGTAAAAATTAAATATCAGTCACATATATTTTTCAGTCCTTTGAGCATGTTTCATTTGCTGGGAGAATTTTAGAACCATTTATCTCTTTTCATCTTCAATAAAGTTGCAAAATATTAAATGTATTGGGTTTTATTGGCTGACGTGTGATTTCCCGGTCTGGGAAAGAGTGAAACACATTGTTCCTGTTATAATGCACACACCTCCTACCAAATAAAGAATCTGGGCAAAATCCTGTGCATTATACAACCCTAAATACGGTACTTAGGTTGGATAAATATGCATTTATTATAAAACTTTTAGAAATATCAGATATATGTAGATACATGTTTTTTTTGGTATGATATATTAGGAGTAAGATGTTTTCAAAGTCTTTTAAATGTTACCAATGTGTATTTAATGTGAAAATGTTAGAACAAATTTATAAATGCAAGTATGTATCATAACCAAGTCGATGATTAAATTAATCATACCCAAAAGTCCCCCCCCCCCCCCCCCCCCCCCCCAAAAAAAAAAAAAAAAAAATGAATATGGACACAAGATTGAAATGAATTGGGTTTTAAAATAAGAATATGCAACTTATGGAATTTTTTTTTGCCCTGAACGAGTTTTATTTGTGCAACTTATGGAATTTTTATTTTGCCCTGAAGGTTTTATTTGTGTATGTTAATTTATGTTGTGTTTTAATGGATAATTAGCAAATTTTAGTCAACAATTTTCATTCATCAGTTATAGTATAAGTGTGAGTTATAGTATAAATGTGGTCAAAGAGAGATAACTCTCATTACAATGGTAATGATCTAGATTTTGAACTTATATTTTGTGTTGTAAATGTACATTATCATGAAAACCTGTAGAACTTTCTTTCTCATAAACATTTTTAAACACTTTTAAATCAACTCAAAAATCTAACTACATTGTATTTTGTAATGGTGAACAAGTATAATAGGCTCTAAAGGATATTCAGACTCCATTAAAAAAATGTCTTCATTACTATGATATCAAAATATGGATATCAGGAGTGCATTCTTCATTGTAGAATCTTCAAAATTCTTCATCGATTTTTCAAGTTGAATGTGCATATTTGGAATCATATCTTTATAGATATCTAAGGTGTCTTTGAAGATGATTAAGAAGCTACAAATGTATTTAAAATGGCAGACAAAGACATGTATGATTAATAGATTTTTTTTCTTATTTTGTTATACACACAGAGTTTGCATTTGCCAGTCACATGTCGTCTGTTGTTCTTTGACAAAACAAAATAGATTGCATTAAAATATATTTATTTATCGTCTTTGTGAGAAAACAAATCTACCTTTATTGTTCAATATTTACCATAGACCATCTTCAAGTACTACCTTTAACTTTCTTGAACACAAACTTAGACTTCGGAAAAATATGGTAGACATTTGATCATTATTCTACTATCAAGACTGCATCGGTGGTGTAATTGGTAGCATGCTCATCTCAAATGAGGTAGATCTCGAGTTCAACTCCTGATCGTTTAAAACCAGACTATAAATCTGGTACTTGCTGCTTCTCCACTAAGTATACAGTATTAATGAGTAAGAGTAAAGACCGATTGGCTCGGAATCAGGATAGTGGATGGACATGTCTATCTGCAGACTTGTTTTAGTGAGCTAGTACTATAAAATTCAAACTAATCATGTTGGTCTAGTACAAAACGGACATCATTATCCCATCATTGAATGCAATTCGTTCTCGCCATGATATAGCTGAAAAATTGCTCATTCGGTGTTAAGCAACAATCACTCACTCACTCACTCACTGTATTATCAAACAACACCACATTTATCACTTGTTAAACTTTTTTTAATGTACCGGTTTTATCATGTATACAGATTTAAAAAATCTGGAATCTTATTTTTGTAAATATAAGAATTAATTGCATTTCAATCATGTTACTTATTATTTTTTTTTACAAAGATGTTGTGTAAATATTGTTTAAAAAGAATTATTGTACTAAATTTTGCAATTAAAACTCTAAATTTCATGAAAAAAATGTCTTCTTGCTTTCATTCAGTTATGAAACCTGTCTAAACTGAATAACACTGTTAGGTTCAATATTTAGAACACAATAGACAGGTGTATAAGTTTAGAGATTTATTTAGCTATATAGAGTAAACATGGAGGGCATGATCATATGATAGTTAAAAATACATACTCTGAAATCAATGCCTATCGCCACAGTAGGAGTCGCCAGGACAATGGCAAGGTGTACTTGGTAAAACCATATGTGATGAAGTTAATCAGTGGCTTAAAACCATATGTGATGAAGTTAGTCAGTGGCTTAAAACCATATGTGATGAAGTTAGTCAGTGGCTTAAAACCATATGTGATGAAGTTAGTCAGTGGCTTAAAACCATATGTGATGAAGTTAGTCAGTGGCTTAAAACCATATGTGATGAAGTTAGTCAGTGGCTTAAAACCATATGTGATGAAGTTAGTCAGTGGCTTAAAACCATATGTGATGAAGTTAGTCAGTGGCTTAAAACCATATGTGATGAAGTTAGTCAGTGGCTTAAAACCATATGTGATGAAGTTAGTCAGTGGCTTAAAACCATATGTGATGAAGTTAGTCAGTGGCTTAAAACCATATGTGATGAAGTTAGTCAGTGGCTTAAAACCATATGTGATGAAGTTAGTCAGTGGCTTAAAACCATATGTGATGAAGTTAGTCAGTGGCTTAAAACCATATGTGATGAAGTTAGTCAGTGGCTTAAAACCATATGTGATGAAGTTAGTCAGTGGCTTAAAACCATATGTGATGAAGTTAGTCAGTGGCTTAAAACCATATGTGATGAAGTTAGTCAGTGGCTTAAAACCATATGTGATGAAGTTAGTCAGTGGCTTAAAACCATATGTGATGAAGTTAGTCAGTGGCTTAAAACCATATGTGATGAAGTTAGTCAGTGGCTTAAAACCATATGTGATGAAGTTAGTCAGTGGCTTAAAACCATATGTGATGAAGTTAGTCAGTGGCTTAAAACCATATGTGATGAAGTTAGTCAGTGGCTTTAAACCATATGTGATGAAGTTAGTCAGTGGCTTAAAACCATATGTGATGAAGTTAGTCAGTGGCTTAAAACCATATGTGATGAAGTTAGTCAGTGGCTTGCAGCAGTTCTGTGGTTTTCTTTGGGAGCTCTGGTTTTCTCCCATCAATAAAAGTGACCACCACAATAAAACTGAAATATTGTTAAAATTTGTGTTAAACATTGATAAACCTAATACTACCACCACTATGTGAGTTTGATTCCCTCCTGTATTGAGGTGTACTTGATGCCACTTTGTGATAAAAGTCAATAAATTGTGGCAGGTTGGTGGCATTCACTAGGTTCACTTCATCAATACATACTGACTGTCAGGATATAACTGAAATACTGTTAAAAAAGGGATAAAACACCCATGACACAACCCAGAATAAACATGAATTAAAATCATCTTGGAATACTGCATAACCAATGAATATAGTATGTGAACATTTCTTATTTTACAAAATCTCCAGGTGTGGTCACTTTGAGGTTGTAAAGCTCATAATAATTCCCTTTCAGACTTCCTGAAAACCGTCGGTCCTGACCGACAGAAATGTAGTAGGACCGACGATTTCAAAATATATATCGGACCAAATGTCCGGTAAAACATAGATATTTGAAAGGACCGGCGATTGAAATTTATTCCCTCCCAGTTTCCACTGCCAATGGCATTAAATTCCGTTTTCAGTTTTATTAAAATGTCAGACAGAGACTTGAAATTTGTTTATTTATTCTGTCAGACCGACACGTTCCTCTTTGTAATCGAAACTCTTATACAAATGTACGTAAATGTAAACATCCTTTTAGTAGGAACCAGCACCTGCAAAACGTGGAACATTAAAACTGAAATATATTACTGAGCACAGAAATAAGTTGACTTCCACACTCCCCAAGTATCAAAGATTGTTTGTGTTTAATTAAATATGTTTTGAGATGCTTATATATTGAAGATGACAGCAGATTCATATTCTTAACTGAAATTAAAAATGTAGGTAAACCGGAAACTGACATTGATGTATAATATTCGGAAAGTGATCGGACCATTAGATACGGATTGTTGGCTATATCTGCCTTATCTTTTTAGATAAAAATATGTATACAGAAAAACGTTTAATTGAGTTGTTTAATGATCATGACTATAGGTAATCTTGCATTCAGTTCTGTATACAAAAAAAACAAAATTTGACAGGTTATATACAATATTACAAAAAAATGGTGGGACAGACACAAAGCCCATGGGTAAGACAGAACCCCAGTTCCTGTCTGACCCAATGTCAGACAGAATTTTTTTTTTTTGCTAACTCTGTAATACCGAATGTTTGGTATAATAGTTACCTCAGATTTTGTCCGAAAGGCATTGATCAGTGTTTAATTTTATTTTTAAATTACTTAATTTTCATTGTTTTCACTCCTTTTATACATTTCCGGTTTCAATCAAACCCATTTGTGAAGACGATCACGACACGATTGGTTATTTGTATATATATTAGCCAATGACATGACGTCTTTCATACAACCATTGACCTATAGTACAAGGTTATCAAAACAACAAAACTCGAGACACACACTATAAAAGACATAACATATACAATTTTGAACAACACTGAAAACTGAAAATTGAATTACTTTAACCTCTATAAAAACCAGAGGTGAAATCAGGTGCCCAATTGCTAATACTAGGGTAAATCACTCTAAAAAGGCCAAACTAAACATGCATGTGACAGTGAATTTTTTGGGACTTTTTTTTCGGACCGGCAAAATATTTTTCGGACTGACAAGATTTTCATGTCTGTCAGTCCGAATGACTGACAACTTCTCAGCAAGTTTCGGGAAGTCTGCCTTTCAGTTAAAATTTGAGCTGATTCTGGCTTCTAATAAAGCTGCATTGGACCATTTAAGAAATGTCTATTTTTAGTAATGGCATCCATCTGCGATGAAGTCCTGACCAAATGTATATAATTTAAAATTGGGACCATCCAAGGGCCATTCCTGCCAAGTTTAATTTATATTCTCAGGAGACGATCTGCTGTGATAATACAGGGGACCAATAGACATTAAACTAGTTTCTCTACTTAACACAAATTTTGTCTCCACTTCATTTAAAGGGAGTGAGTGAGTGAGTGATTGTTGTTTAACGCCAACTAAGCAATTTTTCAGCTATATCATGGCGAGAACAAGTAAATTTTTCAGCTATATCATGGCGAGAACAAGTTAATTTTTCAGCTATATCATGGCGAGAACAAGTTAATTTTTCAGCTATATCATGGCGAGAACAAATTAATTTTTCAGCTATATCATGGCGAGAACAAGTTAATTTTTCAGCTATATCATGGCGAGAACAAGTTAATTTTTCAGCTATATCATGGCGAGAACAAGTTAATTTTTCAGCTCTATCATGGCGAGAACAAGTTAATTTTCAATGAGATGAGGATGAAGGCTGCTTTGTACTAGACCAACACGCTTAGTTGGATTTTTAATAGTGCTAGCTCACTGAAACAACAGTCTGCAGATAAACATGTTGCCCCAATCGGACACATTATCCTGATTCCGAGCCAACCAGTCTACTCTTTCTCCTTAATGCTGCATGCTAACAACTACCAATTTTATAGTCTTTGGTTTGACCCGACTAAGGCTTAAACCCACGTTCTACTGCACATGAGGTGAGCATGCTAACCATTACACCACTTCATTTAAAACACTGACAAATACAGAAAAAGAGGCAGAAAAATTTAATATGTATGTATATTGTTTATTATAAAAACTAGCTGTCTACAGCCATGTCTAAGTGTCCAGTCTGTAGTAAAGTAAACTGAGTTATAAACTCCTGATTGAGTTCACCATTTAACTGTTTAACTGCTCTGTAGTGAAGATTTCCAACATTTTCTGGCTTTCCTTGTGAATGAGTCATTTCCAGCTTGATGTAATCTATCCATATGTCTGGAGAGAAAACAATATAGTTGCAACTTTTATTTGATACAAATTACTAGTATATTAACCCCCCTTGTAAAGGCCACCCCCCTTTTTACCAGGGCAGAGTATAAATACACTAAGATAGTAAAATACTACTAAATTGTCTCCCTCAAGAGAGGCCACCTTTTCTTTGCAAAATGGGTAGCCTTATAACAAGGAGACTACTATACTCAGAATATATACAAGGACATTTAAGACTATCAATATCTATTTCATGCAATTTAAATTTTTGTCATCTTTAAGAAGTGAAACAAATCAACTGATAAATAAGTGAATTTTTACTTAATTACTTGAATTTTCATATTCCTCACAAAAGTTAAAAAACAAAAAGCATCTGTTAGTCTGTTTTTCTCCTTCACA
Organism: Bathymodiolus brooksi; assembly: GCA_963680875.1. NCBI lineage: Eukaryota > Metazoa > Mollusca > Bivalvia > Mytilida > Modiolidae > Bathymodiolus > Bathymodiolus brooksi. The sequence continues at coordinate 130,772,433 of OY804579.1, read as the reverse complement.
TAATGCATTTACAATTACAAAACACTGTTTGACTGGCATTACAAGTCACACTGTGTAATGTTTGACTGACATTACAAGTCACACTGTGTAATGTTTGACTGACATTATAAGTCACACTGTGTAATGTTTGACTGGCATTATAAGTCACACTGTGTAATGTTTGACTGACATTATAAGTCACACTGTGTAATGTTTGACTGGCATTATAAGTCACACTGTGTAATGTTTGACTGACATTATAAGTCACACTGTGTAATGTTTGACTGGCATTATAAGTCACACTGTGTAATGTTTCACTGACATTATAAGTCACACTGTAATGTTTGACTGACATTATAAGTCACACTGTGTAATGTTTGACTGGCATTATAAGTCACACTGTAATGTTTGACTGACATTATAAGTCACACTGTGTAATGTTTGACTGACATTATAAGTCACACTGTGTAATGTTTGACTGACATTATAAGTCACACTGTAATGTTTGACTGGCATTATAAGTCACACTGTGTAATGTTTGACTGGCATTATAAGTCACACTGTGTAATGTTTGACTGGCATTATAAGTCACACTGTGTAATGTTTCACTGGCATTATAAGTCACACTGTGTAATGTTTGACTGGCATTACAAGTCACACTGTGTAATGTTTGACTGACATTATAAGTCACACTGTGTTTGACTGGCATTATAAGTCACACTGTGTAATGTTTGACTGGCATTATAAGTCACACTGTGTCATGTTTGATTGGCATTATAAGTCACACTGTGTCATGTTTGACTGGCATTATAAGTCACACTGTGTCATGTTTGACTGGCATTATAAGACACACTGTGTAATGTTTGACTGGCATTATAAGTCACACTGTGTAATGTTTGACTGGCATTATAAGTCACACTGTGTAATGTTTGACTGGCATTATAAGTCACACTGTGTAATGTTTGACTGGCATTATAAGTCACACTGTGTAATGTTTGACTGGCATTATAAGTCACACTGTGTCATGTTTGACTGGCATTATAAGTCACACTGTGTCATGTTTGACTGGCATTATAAGTCACACTGTGTCATGTTTGACTGGCATTATAAGCCACACTGTGTCATGTTTGACTGGCATTATAAGCCACACTGTGTCATGTTTGACTGGCATTATAAGTCACACTGTAATGTTTGACTGACATTATAAGTCACACTGTGTAATGTTTGATTGGCATTATAAGTCACACTGTGTAATGTTTGACTGGCATTATAAGTCACACTGTGTAATGTTTGACTGGCATTATAAGTCACACTGTAATGTTTGACTGGCATTATAAGTCACACTGTGTAATGTTTTACTGACATTATAAGTCACACTGTGTAATGTTTGACTGACATTATAAGTCACACTGTGTAATGTTTGACTGGCATTATAAGTCACACTGTGTAATGTTTGACTGGCTTTATAAGTCACACTGTGTACTGTTTGACTGGCATTATAAGTCACACTGTGTAATGTTTTACTGGCATTATAAGTCACACTGTGTAATGTTTGACTGGCATTATAAGTCACACTGTAATGTTTGACTGACATTATAAGTCACACTGTAATGTTTGACTGACATTATAAGTCACACTGTGTAATGTTTGACTGGCATTATAAGTCACACTGTAATGTTTGACTGGCATTATAAGTCACACTGTGTAATGTTTGACTGGCATTATAAGTCACACTGTGTAATGTTTGACTGGCATTATAAGTCACACTGTGTCATGTTTGATTGGCATTATAAGTCACACTGTGTCATGTTTGACTGGCATTATAAGTCACACTGTGACATGTTTGACTGGCATTATAAGACACACGGTGTAATGTTTGACTGGCATTATAAGTCACACTGTGTAATGTTTGACTGGCATTATAAGTCACACTGTGTAATGTTTGACTGGCATTATAAGTCACACTGTGTAATGTTTGACTGGTATTATAAGTCACACTGTGTAATGTTTGACTGGCATTATAAGTCACACTGTGTCATGTTTGACTGGCATTATAAGTCACACTGTGTCATGTTTGACTGGCATTATAAGTCACACTGTGTCATGTTTGACTGGCATTATAAGTCACACTGTGTAATGTTTGACTGACATTATAAGTCACACTGTGTAATGTTTGACTGGCATTATAAGTCACACTGTGTAATGTTTGACTGGCATTATAAGTTACACTGTGTAATGTTTGACTGGCATTATAAGTCACACTGTGTCATGTTTGACTGGCATTATAAGTCACACTGTGTCATGTTTGACTGGCATTATAAGTCACACTGTGTCATGTTTGACTGGCATTATAAGTCACACTGTGTCATGTTTGACTGGCATTATAAGTCACACTGTGTCATGTTTGATTGGCATTATAAGTCACACTGTGTCATGTTTGACTGGCATTATAAGTCACACTGTGTAATGTTTGATTAGCATTATAAGTCACACTGTGTAATGTTTGACTGACATTATAAGTCACACTGTGTAATGTTTGACTGACATTATAAGTCACACTGTGTAATGTTTGACTGGCATTATAAGTCACACTGTAATGTTTGACTGGCATTATAAGTCACACTGTGTAATGTTTGACTGGCATTATAAGTCACACTGTGTAATGTTTGACTGGCATTATAAGTCACACTGTGTCATGTTTGATTGGCATTATAAGTCACACTGTGTCATGTTTGACTGGCATTATAAGTCACACTGTGACATGTTTGACTGGCATTATAAGACACACGGTGTAATGTTTGACTGGCATTATAAGTCACACTGTGTAATGTTTGACTGGCATTATAAGTCACACTGTGTAATGTTTGACTGGCATTATAAGTCACACTGTGTAATGTTTGACTGGTATTATAAGTCACACTGTGTAATGTTTGACTGGCATTATAAGTCACACTGTGTCATGTTTGACTGGCATTATAAGCCACACTGTGTCATGTTTGACTGGCATTATAAGCCACACTGTGTCATGTTTGACTGGCATTATAAGTCACACTGTAATGTTTGACTGACATTATAAGTCACACTGTGTAATGTTTGATTGGCATTATAAGTCACACTGTGTAATGTTTGACTGGCATTATAAGTCACACTGTGTAATGTTTGACTGGCATTATAAGTCACACTGTAATGTTTGACTGGCATTATAAGCCACACTGTGTCATGTTTGACTGGCATTATAAGCCACACTGTGTAATGTTTGACTGGTATTATAAGTCACACTGTGTAATGTTTGACTGGCATTATAAGTCACACTGTGTCATGTTTGACTGGCATTATAAGCCACACTGTGTCATGTTTGACTGGCATTATAAGCCACACTGTGTCATGTTTGACTGGCATTATAAGTCACACTGTAATGTTTGACTGACATTATAAGTCACACTGTGTAATGTTTGATTGGCATTATAAGTCACACTGTGTAATGTTTGACTGGCATTATAAGTCACACTGTGTAATGTTTGACTGGCATTATAAGTCACACTGTAATGTTTGACTGGCATTATAAGTCACACTGTGTAATGTTTTACTGACATTATAAGTCACACTGTGTAATGTTTGACTGACATTATAAGTCACACTGTGTAATGTTTGACTGGCATTATAAGTCACACTGTGTAATGTTTGACTGGCTTTATAAGTCACACTGTGTACTGTTTGACTGGCATTATAAGTCACACTGTGTAATGTTTTACTGGCATTATAAGTCACACTGTGTAATGTTTGACTGGCATTATAAGTCACACTGTAATGTTTGACTGACATTATAAGTCACACTGTAATGTTTGACTGACATTATAAGTCACACTGTGTAATGTTTGACTGGCATTATAAGTCACACTGTAATGTTTGACTGGCATTATAAGTCACACTGTGTAATGTTTGACTGGCATTATAAGTCACACTGTGTAATGTTTGACTGGCATTATAAGTCACACTGTGTCATGTTTGATTGGCCTTATAAGTCACACTGTGTCATGTTTGACTGGCATTATAAGTCACACTGTGACATGTTTGACTGGCATTATAAGACACACGGTGTAATGTTTGACTGGCATTATAAGTCACACTGTGTAATGTTTGACTGGCATTATAAGTCACACTGTGTAATGTTTGACTGGCATTATAAGTCACACTGTGTAATGTTTGACTGGTATTATAAGTCACACTGTGTAATGTTTGACTGGCATTATAAGTCACACTGTGTCATGTTTGACTGGCATTATAAGTCACACTGTGTCATGTTTGACTGGCATTATAAGTCACACTGTGTCATGTTTGACTGGCATTATAAGTCACACTGTGTAATGTTTGACTGACATTATAAGTCACACTGTGTAATGTTTGACTGGCATTATAAGTCACACTGTGTAATGTTTGACTGGCATTATAAGTTACACTGTGTAATGTTTGACTGGCATTATAAGTCACACTGTGTCATGTTTGACTGGCATTATAAGTCACACTGTGTCATGTTTGACTGGCATTATAAGTCACACTGTGTCATGTTTGACTGGCATTATAAGTCACACTGTGTCATGTTTGACTGGCATTATAAGTCACACTGTGTCATGTTTGATTGGCATTATAAGTCACACTGTGTCATGTTTGACTGGCATTATAAGTCACACTGTGTAATGTTTGATTAGCATTATAAGTCACACTGTGTAATGTTTGACTGACATTATAAGTCACACTGTGTAATGTTTGACTGACATTATAAGTCACACTGTGTAATGTTTGACTGGCATTATAAGTCACACTGTAATGTTTGACTGGCATTATAAGTCACACTGTGTAATGTTTGACTGGCATTATAAGTCACACTGTGTAATGTTTGACTGGCATTATAAGTCACACTGTGTCATGTTTGATTGGCATTATAAGTCACACTGTGTCATGTTTGACTGGCATTATAAGTCACACTGTGACATGTTTGACTGGCATTATAAGACACACGGTGTAATGTTTGACTGGCATTATAAGTCACACTGTGTAATGTTTGACTGGCATTATAAGTCACACTGTGTAATGTTTGACTGGCATTATAAGTCACACTGTGTAATGTTTGACTGGTATTATAAGTCACACTGTGTAATGTTTGACTGGCATTATAAGTCACACTGTGTCATGTTTGACTGGCATTATAAGTCACACTGTGTCATGTTTGACTGGCATTATAAGTCACACTGTGTCATGTTTGACTGGCATTATAAGTCACACTGTGTAATGTTTGACTGACATTATAAGTCACACTGTGTAATGTTTGACTGGCATTATAAGTCACACTGTGTAATGTTTGACTGGCATTATAAGTTACACTGTGTAATGTTTGACTGGCATTATAAGTCACACTGTGTCATGTTTGACTGGCATTATAAGTCACACTGTGTCATGTTTGACTGGCATTATAAGTCACACTGTGTCATGTTTGACTGGCATTATAAGTCACACTGTGTCATGTTTGACTGGCATTATAAGTCACACTGTGTCATGTTTGATTGGCATTATAAGTCACACTGTGTCATGTTTGACTGGCATTATAAGTCACACTGTGTAATGTTTGATTAGCATTATAAGTCACACTGTGTAATGTTTGACTGACATTATAAGTCACACTGTGTCATGTTTGACTGACATTATAAGTCACACTGTGTAATGTTTGACTGACATTATAAGTAACACTGTGTAATGTTTGACTGACATTATAAGTCACACTGTGTAATGTTTGACTGGCATTATAAGTCACACTGTGTAATGTTTGACTGGCATTATAAGTCACACTGTGTAATGTTTGATTGGCATTATAAGTCACACTGTGTAATGTTTGACTGGCATTATAAGTCACACTGTGTAATGTTTGACTGGCATTATAAGTCACACTGTGTAATGTTTGACTGGCATTATAAGTCACACTGTGTAATGTTTGACTGGCATTATAAGTCACACTGTGTAATGTTTGACTGACATTATAAGTCACACTGTGTAATGTTTGACTGACATTATAAGTCACACTGTGTAATGTTTGACTGACATTATAAGTCACACTGTAATGTTTGACTGACATTATAAGTCACACTGTGTAATGTTTGACTGGCATTATAAGTCACACTGTGTAATGTTTGACTGACATTATAAGTCACACTGTGTAATGTTTGACTGGCATTATAAGTCACACTGTGTAATGTTTCACTGACATTATAAGTCACACTGTAATGTTTGACTGACATTATAAGTCACACTGTGTAATGTTTGACTGGCATTATAAGTCACACTGTAATGTTTGACTGACATTATAAGTCACACTGTGTAATGTTTGACTGACATTATAAGTCACACTGTGTAATGTTTGACTGACATTATAAGTCACACTGTAATGTTTGACTGGCATTATAAGTCACACTGTGTAATGTTTGACTGGCATTATAAGTCACACTGTGTAATGTTTGACTGGCATTATAAGTCACACTGTGTAATGTTTCACTGGCATTATAAGTCACACTGTGTAATGTTTGACTGGCATTACAAGTCACACTGTGTAATGTTTGACTGACATTATAAGTCACACTGTGTTTGACTGGCATTATAAGTCACACTGTGTAATGTTTGACTGGCATTATAAGTCACACTGTGTCATGTTTGATTGGCATTATAAGTCACACTGTGTCATGTTTGACTGGCATTATAAGTCACACTGTGTCATGTTTGACTGGCATTATAAGACACACTGTGTAATGTTTGACTGGCATTATAAGTCACACTGTGTAATGTTTGACTGGCATTATAAGTCACACTGTGTAATGTTTGACTGGCATTATAAGTCACACTGTGTAATGTTTGACTGGCATTATAAGTCACACTGTGTAATGTTTGACTGGCATTATAAGTCACACTGTGTCATGTTTGACTGGCATTATAAGTCACACTGTGTCATGTTTGACTGGCATTATAAGTCACACTGTGTCATGTTTGACTGGCATTATAAGCCACACTGTGTCATGTTTGACTGGCATTATAAGCCACACTGTGTCATGTTTGACTGGCATTATAAGTCACACTGTAATGTTTGACTGACATTATAAGTCACACTGTGTAATGTTTGATTGGCATTATAAGTCACACTGTGTAATGTTTGACTGGCATTATAAGTCACACTGTGTAATGTTTGACTGGCATTATAAGTCACACTGTAATGTTTGACTGGCATTATAAGTCACACTGTGTAATGTTTTACTGACATTATAAGTCACACTGTGTAATGTTTGACTGACATTATAAGTCACACTGTGTAATGTTTGACTGGCATTATAAGTCACACTGTGTAATGTTTGACTGGCTTTATAAGTCACACTGTGTACTGTTTGACTGGCATTATAAGTCACACTGTGTAATGTTTTACTGGCATTATAAGTCACACTGTGTAATGTTTGACTGGCATTATAAGTCACACTGTAATGTTTGACTGACATTATAAGTCACACTGTAATGTTTGACTGACATTATAAGTCACACTGTGTAATGTTTGACTGGCATTATAAGTCACACTGTAATGTTTGACTGGCATTATAAGTCACACTGTGTAATGTTTGACTGGCATTATAAGTCACACTGTGTAATGTTTGACTGGCATTATAAGTCACACTGTGTCATGTTTGATTGGCATTATAAGTCACACTGTGTCATGTTTGACTGGCATTATAAGTCACACTGTGACATGTTTGACTGGCATTATAAGACACACGGTGTAATGTTTGACTGGCATTATAAGTCACACTGTGTAATGTTTGACTGGCATTATAAGTCACACTGTGTAATGTTTGACTGGCATTATAAGTCACACTGTGTAATGTTTGACTGGTATTATAAGTCACACTGTGTAATGTTTGACTGGCATTATAAGTCACACTGTGTCATGTTTGACTGGCATTATAAGTCACACTGTGTCATGTTTGACTGGCATTATAAGTCACACTGTGTCATGTTTGACTGGCATTATAAGTCACACTGTGTAATGTTTGACTGACATTATAAGTCACACTGTGTAATGTTTGACTGGCATTATAAGTCACACTGTGTAATGTTTGACTGGCATTATAAGTTACACTGTGTAATGTTTGACTGGCATTATAAGTCACACTGTGTCATGTTTGACTGGCATTATAAGTCACACTGTGTCATGTTTGACTGGCATTATAAGTCACACTGTGTCATGTTTGACTGGCATTATAAGTCACACTGTGTCATGTTTGACTGGCATTATAAGTCACACTGTGTCATGTTTGATTGGCATTATAAGTCACACTGTGTCATGTTTGACTGGCATTATAAGTCACACTGTGTAATGTTTGATTAGCATTATAAGTCACACTGTGTAATGTTTGACTGACATTATAAGTCACACTGTGTAATGTTTGACTGACATTATAAGTCACACTGTGTAATGTTTGACTGGCATTATAAGTCACACTGTAATGTTTGACTGGCATTATAAGTCACACTGTGTAATGTTTGACTGGCATTATAAGTCACACTGTGTAATGTTTGACTGGCATTATAAGTCACACTGTGTCATGTTTGATTGGCATTATAAGTCACACTGTGTCATGTTTGACTGGCATTATAAGTCACACTGTGACATGTTTGACTGGCATTATAAGACACACGGTGTAATGTTTGACTGGCATTATAAGTCACACTGTGTAATGTTTGACTGGCATTATAAGTCACACTGTGTAATGTTTGACTGGCATTATAAGTCACACTGTGTAATGTTTGACTGGTATTATAAGTCACACTGTGTAATGTTTGACTGGCATTATAAGTCACACTGTGTCATGTTTGACTGGCATTATAAGTCACACTGTGTCATGTTTGACTGGCATTATAAGTCACACTGTGTCATGTTTGACTGGCATTATAAGTCACACTGTGTAATGTTTGACTGACATTATAAGTCACACTGTGTAATGTTTGACTGGCATTATAAGTCACACTGTGTAATGTTTGACTGGCATTATAAGTTACACTGTGTAATGTTTGACTGGCATTATAAGTCACACTGTGTCATGTTTGACTGGCATTATAAGTCACACTGTGTCATGTTTGACTGGCATTATAAGTCACACTGTGTCATGTTTGACTGGCATTATAAGTCACACTGTGTCATGTTTGACTGGCATTATAAGTCACACTGTGTCATGTTTGATTGGCATTATAAGTCACACTGTGTCATGTTTGACTGGCATTATAAGTCACACTGTGTAATGTTTGATTAGCATTATAAGTCACACTGTGTAATGTTTGACTGACATTATAAGTCACACTGTGTCATGTTTGACTGACATTATAAGTCACACTGTGTAATGTTTGACTGACATTATAAGTAACACTGTGTAATGTTTGACTGACATTATAAGTCACACTGTGTAATGTTTGACTGGCATTATAAGTCACACTGTGTAATGTTTGACTGGCATTATAAGTCACACTGTGTCATGTTTGACTGGCATTATAAGTCACACTGTGTCATGTTTGACTGGCATTATAAGTCACACTGTGTCATGTTTGACTGGCATTATAAGTCACACTGTGTCATGTTTGACTGGCATTATAAGTCACACTGTGTCATGTTTGATTGGCATTATAAGTCACACTGTGTCATGTTTGACTGGCATTATAAGTCACACTGTGTAATGTTTGATTAGCATTATAAGTCACACTGTGTAATGTTTGACTGACATTATAAGTCACACTGTGTCATGTTTGACTGACATTATAAGTCACACTGTGTAATGTTTGACTGACATTATAAGTAACACTGTGTAATGTTTGACTGACATTATAAGTCACACTGTGTAATGTTTGACTGGCATTATAAGTCACACTGTGTAATGTTTGACTGGCATTATAAGTCACACTGTGTAATGTTTGATTGGCATTATAAGTCACACTGTGTAATGTTTGACTGGCATTATAAGTCACACTGTGTAATGTTTGACTGGCATTATAAGTCACACTGTGTAATGTTTGACTGGCATTATAAGTCACACTGTGTAATGTTTGACTGGCATTATAAGTCACACTGTGTAATGTTTGACTGACATTATAAGTCACACTGTGTAATGTTTGACTGACATTATAAGTCACACTGTGTAATGTTTGACTGACATTATAAGTCACACTGTAATGTTTGACTGACATTATAAGTCACACTGTGTAATGTTTGATTGGCATTATAAGTCACACTGTGTAATGTTTGACTGGCATTATAAGTCACACTGTAATGTTTGACTGGCATTATAAGTCACACTGTGTAATGTTTGACTGACATTATAAGTCACACTGTGTAATGTTTGACTGACATTATAAGTCACACTGTGTAATGCTTGACTGGCATTATAAGTCACACTGTGTAATGTTTGACTGGCATTATAAGTCACACTGTGTAATGTTTGACTGGCATTATAAGTCACACTGTGTAATGTTTGACTGACATTATAAGTCACACTGTGTCATGTTTGACTAACATTATAAGTCACACTGTGTAATGTTTGACTGACATTATAAGTCACACTGTGTAATGTTTGACTGGCATTATAAGTCACACTGTGTAATGTTTGACTGGCATTATAAGTCACACTGTGTAATGTTTGACTGGCATTATAAGTCACACTGTGTAATGTTTGACTGGCATTATAAGTCACACTGTGTAATGTTTGACTGACATTATAAGTCACACTGTGTCATGTTTGACTGACATTATAAGTCACACTGTGTAATGTTTGACTGACATTATAAGTCACACCGTGTAATGTTTGACTGACATTATAAGTCACACTGTGTAATGTTTGACTGGCATTATAAGTCACACTGTGTAATGTTTGACTGGCATTATAAGTCACACTGTGTAATGTTTGACTGACATTATAAGTCACACTGTGTAATGTTTGACTGACATTATAAGTCACACTGTGTAATGTTTGACTGGCATTATAAGTCACACTGTGTAATGTTTGATTGGCATTATAAGTCACACTGTGTAATGTTTGACTGGCATTATAAGTCACACTGTGTAATGTTTGACTGGCATTATAAGTCACACTGTGTAATGTTTGACTGGCATTATAAGTCACACTGTAATGTTTGACTGACATTATAAGTCACACTGTGTAATGTTTGACTGACATTATAAGTCACACTGTGTAATGTTTGACTGGCATTATAAGTCACACTGTAATGTTTGACTGGCATTATAAGTCACACTGTGTAATGTTTGACTGGCATTATAAGTCACACTGTGTAATGTTTGACTGGCATTATAAGTCACACTGTGTCATGTTTGATTGGCATTATAAGTCACACTGTGTCATGTTTGACTGGCATTATAAGTCACACTGTGACATGTTTGACTGGCATTATAAGACACACGGTGTAATGTTTGACTGGCATTATAAGTCACACTGTGTAATGTTTGACTGGCATTATAAGTCACACTGTGTAATGTTTGACTGGCATTATAAGTCACACTGTGTAATGTTTGACTGGTATTATAAGTCACACTGTGTCATGTTTGACTGGCATTATAAGTCACACTGTGTCATGTTTGACTGGCATTATAAGTCACACTGTGTCATGTTTGACTGGCATTATAAGTCACACTGTGTCATGTTTGACTGGCATTATAAGTCACACTGTGTCATGTTTGACTGGCATTATAAGTCACACTGTGTCATGTTTGACTGGCATTATAAGTCACACTGTGTCATGTTTGATTGGCATTATAAGTCACACTGTGTCATGTTTGACTGGCATTATAAGTCACACTGTGTAATGTTTGATTGGCATTATAAGTCACACTGTGTAATGTTTGACTGGCATTATAAGTCACACTGTGTAATGTTTGACTGACATTATAAGTCACACTGTGTAATGTTTGACTGGCATTATAAGTCACACTGTGTAATGTTTGACTGGCATTATAAGTCACACTGTGTAATGTTTGACTGACATTATAAGTCACACTGTGTAATGTTTGACTGGCATTATAAGTCACACTAAGTAATGTTTGACTGGCATTATAAGTCACACTGTGTAATGTTTGACTGGCATTATAAGTCACACTGTGTAATGTTTGACTGACATTATAAGTCACACTGTGTAATGTTTGACTGACATTATAAGTCACACTGTAATGTTTGACTGACATTATAAGTCACACTGTAATGTTTGACTGACATTATAAGTCACACTGTGTAATGTTTGATTGGCATTATAAGTCACACTGTGTAATGTTTGACTGGCATTATAAGTCACACTGTGTAATGTTTGACTGGCATTATAAGTCACACTGTAATGTTTGACTGGCATTATAAGTCACACTGTGTAATGTTTGACTGACATTATAAGTCACACTGTGTAATGTTTGACTGACATTATAAGTCACACTGTGTAATGTTTGACTGGCATTATAAGTCACACTGTGTAATGTTTGACTGGCATTATAAGTCACACTGTGTAATGTTTGACTGGCATTATAAGTCACACTGTGTACTGTTTGACTGGCATTATAAGTCACACTGTGTAATGTTTTACTGGCATTATAAGTCACACTGTGTAATGTTTGACTGGCATTATAAGTCACACTGTAATGTTTGACTGACATTATAAGTCACACTGTAATGTTTGACTGACATTATAAGTCACACTGTGTAATGTTTGACTGGCATTATAAGTCACACTGTGTAATGTTTGACTGGCATTATAAGTCACACTGTGTCATGTTTGATTGGCATTATAAGTCACACTGTGTCATGTTTGACTGGCATTATAAGTCACACTGTGTCATGTTTGACTGGCATTATAAGACACACTGTGTAATGTTTGACTGGCATTATAAGTCACACTGTGTAATGTTTGACTGGCATTATAAGTCACACTGTGTAATGTTTGACTGGCATTATAAGTCACACTGTGTAATGTTTGACTGGCATTATAAGTCACACTGTGTAATCTTTGACTGGCATTATAAGTCACACTGTGTCATGTTTGACTGGCATTATAAGTCACACTGTGTCATGTTTGACTGGCATTATAAGTCACACTGTGTCATGTTTGACTGGCATTATAAGTCACACTGTGTCATGTTTGACTGGCATTATAAGTCACACTGTGTCATGTTTGATTGGCATTATAAGTCACACTGTGTCATGTTTGACTGGCATTATAAGTCACACTGTGTAATGTTTGATTAGCATTATAAGTCACACTGTGTAATGTTTGACTGACATTATAAGTCACACTGTGTAATGTTTGACTGGCATTATAAGTCACACTGTGTAATGTTTGACTGGCATTATAAGTAACACTGTGTAATGTTTGACTGACATTATAAGTCACACTGTGTAATGTTTGACTGACATTATAAGTCACACTGTGTAATGTTTGACTGGCATTATAAGTCACACTGTGTAATGTTTGATTGGCATTATAAGTCACACTGTGTAATGTTTGACTGGCATTATAAGTCACACTGTGTAATGTTTGACTGGCATTATAAGTCACACTGTGTAATGTTTGACTGGCATTATAAGTCACACTGTAATGTTTGACTGACATTATAAGTCACACTGTGTAATGTTTGACTGACATTATAAGTCACACTGTGTAATGTTTGACTGGCATTATAAGTCACACTGTAATGATTGACTGGCATTATAAGTCACACTGTGTAATGTTTGACTGGCATTATAAGTCACACTGTGTAATGTTTGACTGGCATTATAAGTCACACTGTGTCATGTTTGATTGGCATTATAAGTCACACTGTGTCATGTTTGACTGGCATTATAAGTCACACTGTGACATGTTTGACTGGCATTATAAGACACACGGTGTAATGTTTGACTGGCATTATAAGTCACACTGTGTAATGTTTGACTGGCATTATAAGTCACACTGTGTAATGTTTGACTGGCATTATAAGTCACACTGTGTAATGTTTGACTGGTATTATAAGTCACACTGTGTAATGTTTGACTGGCATTATAAGTCACACTGTGTCATGTTTGACTGGCATTATAAGTCACACTGTGTCATGTTTGACTGGCATTATAAGTCACACTGTGTCATGTTTGACTGGCATTATAAGTCACACTGTGTAATGTTTGACTGACATTATAAGTCACACTGTGTAATGTTTGACTGGCATTATAAGTCACACTGTGTAATGTTTGACTGGCATTATAAGTCACACTGTGTAATGTTTGACTCGCATTATAAGTCACACTGTGTAATGTTTGACTGGCATTATAAGTCACACTGTGTAATGTTTGACTGGCATTATAAGTCACACTGTGTAATGTTAATTAAATGTAGCTTGAAATTTGGAGACCCTTTACATGCAAACATTGGAAAGTTTACAAGTCAAATCTAAATGAGATGTATTATGGAAGTTGTGATTTACAGGAAATGTTTCCAAGATGTAAACTCTTTCAATATTATATTCTAATACATTACAAAGTTGGTTTATCATAAAGATTTGACAAATGACAGGTTGTAGTAAGTAACAATGTTTTGTCAAAGTCATGCATTACTGAAATGCACAATAATGTCTCTGATTGAGAAAATGTTCAGCAAAATAAATAAAAACAGTAAATCATGAAAGACAAGTGAAATTTACACCAGAGCAAAATGTTTTTAAATTGAAATTTCTAAAAAAAAACCCACCAAAAGTCAACCCTCTACATGCCAGAAAAATATTAATTTAGACAATTTTATTTCAATAGAATAAATTTAGGTGATGAACTACGTTGTCAATAAAAAAAAACAACAGAGCATGTATCTAAATCAAAGGTCATTATCTAAATATTCAAGGACAATACCTGCATCTGTGGGCCCATACTCCATAACAGCATCTTCATAAGCTTTACGTAATAACATCATCTTGGGTGATGTCTGAAATATAAAATAAAGCCATTAGAGTTGTCTCCCCTTCAACAAGTTACTTCTTAAAAATCATTAGAGTTGTCTCCCTTTCAGCAAATTATATCTCTTAATTTCATTGAAGTTTAGCATCTGATATATAGACATTTCTACAAGTTTCAATATAGTTATCCTGCCTTTCTAGTCTTTTAACCGATTGGAATCATCCAGAAAGGTTGTTGTGGTTACCTAACCTTACAATGAAAACTAGACTGAAGCTTCCTCCTACACCTGAGTTTTAAGTGCAAACAAAACTAGAATAAAGCATGTCCCTGCACAGTACTTGGGACACCAGAGGTTTAAGTACAAACAAAACCAGACTGAAGCACAACCCCTGCACAGCACCAGGACAACAGAGATTAAGTGCAAACAAAATATTCCACACAAGAATTTTTCAAAGGAATTCATTAGAAACTGCATACAAATTCAACTTCAAATAAAACAGTTATCATTTTCAGTGTTGGTTCTTTTTGGTTTAAGTTTTATCATGGAAACTAACAGCTAGGACAAATCTCTTTGATAAAAAAAAACAGGCATGAAATTTCATAAAGAATCTAATGGAAAAAAAACCTATCAAAATTGGATTTAAACTAAAAAAAAAAAGAATCAAAATTTTGGGTATTTGCCCCATTTTGACTCCATTAAATCTTGGAAATGGTATGAACAATACAAAATCAGTTGTCATAATGCATAATGAGAATTTTATTTTTAAGGAAAATATAGAAAAAAAATATCATTGAAATTGGTTGAAAATTAAACCTTCACATACAAAAAGCAGAAAACATTATTTTTGGCACATTAGAGCCTCTTGTTTCTGTGATGGGCTTTCAAACAGGAAAACTACATAAACTTTGTAGAGGACCGTCCAATGAACATTCCCATTAAATCTTATATCTATTGGCCAATCAGATTTGAGGAAGAAGATCAAAATGTGAAAAGCTTGCTGACGATGGACAAAGTCATAACAATATCTTACATGACACTTGGGTTGATAATATATTTTATTCCTAATTTCAACAAAAATATGAAATTATCATCAAAATGCACATCTACACATTGAAACATTTCATGTGGTTCTATACATGATTTGCTGTTTACAAGATCACGTAATTGACAATCAAATATTGATTATTATAGGACTCATGCATATCAATGTTAGATAAGATACATAATTCAAATCTCTATCAAGATTGTAACTATATACCAGTACATTCTTGTTCCTATATGAGGGTGAATTATTGCAGCCATTTTTATTGAAAGAAACTTTCTACTGAATTGAAAATCAGAACATTAAGTTTACACACAGAAGTTCAAAGGATGACAACTTAAACCTTTTCTTTCCTATGATAGTTACACCATATTTCATATCAAGTCTTAAGATTATGCAGCTTTTCGTCATTATATATTTCAACTCATCCAAGGGAAAACGTTGTTGAAATTTCAAAGCACGTTTTTACTTTTTAATAGTGATATATTTCACTAGCTGTAAGAAAACACTGTAATTTTGGATCAGACACAGAGTTAATCCGGTCTTAAATTTCATGCTTTCTTGTCAAAATACAGGAGATTATATCTACGAAATGAGACTCCATCTTTGTGACAACTGCCCCCTGTTAACTGATCAACATTTAACATAGTAATAAATCTTTTCTGCAGATGCATCGAAAATTGTATATGAATGTAATGAAAGGTGAAGAATTGACTTTTTTTATCAGCTTATTTTAGATATATTGCTGCCGCTTGAGAAGTCAAGAGGAAAATTTCCAACATCTAGAATTATCGCCTCCGTTTTTAATATGTTGATATTACGGTTGACTTGACGTAGCATCGGTAATCCAATTTTTCTGCTCGATAACCAATTATTTGCAGTATCGGTCATATAAGGGGTTTTAAAAACTTGTTTGAAGACGGCAGTTAATATTTATTTCAGTTTTTGTTATTTTTGTTTGATATCCTTTAATTCAGATATTATGAATTAAAATCCTCGATAGAAATCTAAACTACGACATAAAAGTACAAATTAGCTATGCCGAAAGGTGAAATCGTGTAAAGAATTTATAGATTTTATGAACGTTTTTCTGTTTCATGTGAACTAATTTTACACTTATTTATCGTTCTGAACTTATCAATCTTTTTATTTATTGATTTACTTAAGTCATGTATACTTATTGAATTTTTCATATTCAAACTTATTTAAAAGCTGGTAGGTTATTTTCATCATTTGTTGTGTAAAAAAAGAGAAGAATAAAGTACATTAATTTTTTGTAAAGTACAACAATGTGTATAATTCAGTAATCATTCTATTATACACTCGTCATATAAGAGTACAATGAAAAAGGTCTAAACAAAACTCTCAACAAACCAAAATCATTCCTGAACCTGAACTTCAAAAGTAGTTCCAGAATCATTAGACATTTACTCTATTTAATATGAACACCTGACTAATTTATAAAAAAACAAAAAACTACAGGATCCCAGGTTGCTGTAATCGCTCACCTAGTTTTCACTTTTGACTTCTCATGTTTTAAGGTTGATAGGGGTGTCACACATAATTTAGACTTCTCATGTTTTAAGGTAGATAGGGGTGTCACACATAATTTAGACTTCTCATGTTTTAAGGTAGATAGGGGTGTCACACATAATTTAGACTTTTCATGTTTTAAGGTAGATAGGGGTGTCACACATAATTTAGACTTCTCATGTTTTAAAGTAGATAGGGGTGTCACACATAATTTAGACTTCTCATGTTTTAAGGTTGATAGGGGTGTCACACATAATTTAGACTTCTCATGTTTTAAGGTAGATAGGGGTGTCACACATAATTTAGACTTCTCATGTTTTAAGGTAGATAGGGGTGTCACACATAATTTAGACTTCTCATGTTTTAAGGTAGATAGGGGTGTCACACATCATTTAAAAAAAGGACCAACCAAAGATCATTTCAGCTCAAATTTCTGTGCAGAAGATTTTGATATGATTCTTTTCTTATAATATGTCTAATCGGTATAAATTGGCTGAAAAAAAAATCACCGAAAAACCCTGACCGCCATCTTGAATGAAGAACAGGGCTGTCAAACACAATTTTGACAGGGGACCATACCAGCCAAATTTGTTTTTATTTGGTTCAGCAGATTCAGAGGAGAAGATTTAAATGTTATCTTTTATCAAAATAAGCCTAGTTGCATAATTGATATAAATCGGCTGAAAGTAAAATTTCAGAGAAAATCCCGAAATAAATTTTAAACTACTCATTGCTATGTAGCTGCAGTTATAATTTAAGCTCATTTTGACTTATAGTAAAACAGCAATAGACAATTAAAGAAATTTCTATTTTTAGTAACATCAGCCATCTGTAATGGAAGGTGGGCTTGCCAAATATAATATTTATAGGAGACCACACAAGAACTATCCCTGCTCAGTTTAGTTTAATTTGGTTCAAAGGTTTCAGAGGAGAAGATTTCAATGTGAAAGTTTACAAAGTACGATGGATGCCAAGTGATGTCAATAGCTCACATGGCCTTAAATTTGGCCAGGTGAGCTAAACCAGAGGCTCCCAGGAGCCTGTAATCGCTCACCTGGATCAAAGCTGCTTTCAATAACAACGCAACTGCACTGTGGCAGCCATCTTGGTGGGAGAGTGCAACTGCCGGACACAATTTTGGAAGAGGACCATCTAATGACTATTCCATCAAAGTTTGGTTCTAATTGAGCTACTGGTTCCAGACAAGTTAGTTTTTATGTGAATTTCCCATAGGGTCCTATGTTAAACTAAGTACAGCTGTGCAGCCATCTTGGTCAGAGGGCGGGACCACCAGAAACAATTTTGGAAGAGGACCATCCAATGACTATTTTATCAAAGTTTGGTTCCAATTGAGCAACTGGTTCCAGACAAGAAGATTTTTATGTGAATTTCCCATAGGTTCCTATGTTAAACTAAGTTCGGCTGTGGGGGCCATCTTGGTCGAAGGGCCGAACCGCCTGACAAATTTTTGGAAAAGAACCATCCAATGACTATTTCATCAACATTTAGTTCTTATTGAGCAAATGGTTTCAAACAAGAAGATTTTTATGGGAATTTCCCATAGGGTCCTATGTTAAATTAAGTTCGGCTGTGGCGGCCATCTTGGTCGGAAGTCTGAAATGCCAGACATAATTTTGTAAAGGGACCACCCAAGGATCATTTCAGCAAAGTTTGGTTGCAATTGGCCCAGTGGTTTCTGAGGAGAAGATTTTTATGTGAATTTCCCATAGGGTCCTATGTTAAGCTAAGTTCGGCTGTGGGGGCCATCTTGGTCGAAGGGCCGAACCGCCTGATCTATTTTTGGAAGAGAACCATCCAATGACTATTTCATCAACATTTTGTTCTTATTGAGCAAATTGTTTCAGACAAGAAGATTTTTATGGGAATTTCCCATAGGATCCTATGTTAAATTAAGTTCGGCTGTGGTGGCCATCTTGGTCGTAGTTCTGAAATGCCGGACACAATTTTGGATGAGGACCACCCAAGAATCATTTCAGCAAAGTTTGGTTGAGATTGGCTCAGTAGTTTCAGAGGAGAAGATTTTTAAAAAATTTCATCCCCCCTTTTTTCTATTTTTAGCTTGGCGGCCATCTTGGTTGGAAGTCGGTATCACTGGACACAATTTTGGAAGGGGGCCATCCAAGGACTATTCTACCAAAGTTTGGTTGCAATTGGCCCAGTGGTTTCTGAGGAGAAGATTTTTATGTGAATTTCCCATAGGGTCCTATGTTAAGCTAAGTTCGGCTGTGGGGGCCATCTTGGTCGAAGGGCCGAACCGCCTGATCTATTTTTGGAAGAGAACCATCCAATGACTATTTCATCAAAATTTTGTTCTTATTGAGCAAATTGTTTCAGACAAGAAGATTTTTATGGGAATTTCCCATAGGGTCCAATGTTCAATTAAGTTCGGCTGTGGTGGCCATCTTGGTCGGAGTTCTGAAATGCCGGACACAAATTTGGAAGAGGACCACCCAAGAATCATTTCAGCAAAGTTTGGTTGAGATTGGCTCAGTAGTTTCAGAGGAGAAGATTTTTTTTAAATTTCATCCCCCCTTTTTTCTAATTTGCATAATCAGTCAAAATTGGCAAAAGTCCAAAGTTCATAAAAAATCCTGTAATATATGTTAAAAAGCTCATCATTATGCTTATACAGTTCAAATTTGGGCACATTCTGGCTTACAATAGAGCAGTTTTGGCCATTTGAAGAAATTTCTATTTTTAGTAAAGGTGGCCATCTTGGATACAGGACGGCGTTGATGGACACAATTTTGAAAGGGACCCACCCAGGGACCATCCCTGCCAGATTTGGTTTAATTTGGTTCAGCGGTTTCAGAGGAGAAGATTTAAATGTGATCTTTTATCAAAATATGCCTAATTTGCATAATCGGTATAAATCGGCTGAAAGAAAAATTTCAAACAAAAACCCCGAACATATGCTAAACTACTCCTTGCCATGTAGCTGCAGTTAAAATTTGAGCTCATTTTGACTTATACTAAAGCAGCAATGGACAATTGAAGAAATTTCTATTTTTAGTAACAGCAGCCATCTTGAATAGAGGGCGGGGCTGTCAGACACAATTTTGAAAGGGACCCACCCAGGGACCATCCCTGCCAGGTTTGGTTTAACTTGGTTCAGCAGTTTCAGAGGAGAAGATTTAAATGTGATCTTTTATCAAAATATGCCTAATTTGCATAATCGTTATATATCGACTGAAAGAAAAATTTCACAAAAAAAACCCGGAATATATGTTAAACTACCCCTTGCCATGTAGCTGCAGTTAAAATTTGAGCTCATTTTGACTTACACTAAAGCAGCAATGGCCAATTAAAATTTCATCCCCCCTTTTTTCTATTTTTAGCTTGGTGGCCATCTTGGTTGGAAGTCGGGATCACCGGACACAGTTTTGGAAGGGGGCCATCCAAGGACCATTCCACCAAAGTTTGGTTGCAATTGGCCCAGTGGTTTTTGAGGAGAAGATTAAAATGTGAAATGTTGACGAACAGACGATGGACGACGGACGAAAAGTGATGACAATAGCTCACATGGCCTAAAGGCCAGGTGAGCTAAAAATGTGATTTAATACTAAATCAAAATTTCAATAAAATGCTTAATTTTTTTTTATAATTCATCTGCAATATGATCCAAGAAATTAAGCACATGGCATTGAATTTATTGGGTCATAAAACATTATGATGCTTTCTGCAATCTATCCAATCAAAATGTTAAGATTGTCATTGACTGAATGTAACTATTATGTTTGTTTAATGGTGTTTAATGTCACTTTCAACAATATTTCAGCTATATCGTGGAGGTCAGTTTTATTGGTGGAGGAAACCGGAGGACATGGAGAAAACCATCAACCTGTCACAAGTCACTGACAAACTTGATCACATAATGTTGTACACCTCGCCCTGATCAAGATTCGAACTCACAACATCAGTGGTGATAGGCACTGATTGCATAGGTAGTTGTAAATCCAACTACCATATGATTACGGCCATGACGTCTCCTTGTAACTATTATGATTGGTTGTAATCATTTTCAAACAGTCTTCATTAAAAAGTATTAAACGTGACTCAAACAAAGGTAAATTACTGATGTAGATTTACATGAGTGAGGACACAATAATAAAATTGTCACTCAACTCTATTTTACTCTTATATGTCTACAGACATTAAACTTGTTTTCTTTGTCTTTCAAAATTAACCACTCTTTTAACGTCTTGGACCATTTAACACTATTTATCCTCAGCATGGGTTAGCACCATACCATCTATTGTTTGATTTGGTTAATGGTTGTTTATCATAACTTGGTTAATGGTTGTTTATCATAACTTGGTTAATGGTTGTTTATCATAACTTGGTTAATGATTGTTTATCATAACTTGGTTAATGGTTGTTTATCATAACTTGGTTAATGGTTGTTTTTCATAACTTGGTTAATGGTTGTTTATCATAACTTGGTTAATGGTTGTTTATCATAACTTGGTTAATGATTGTTTATCATAACTTGGTTAATGGTTGTTTATCATAACTTGGTTAATGGTTGGTTATCATAACTTGGTTAATGATTGTTTATCATAACTTTCACCAATTTTGTTATCTACATTTTTCTTGCATATTGTGACTGAAAAAAAACTTAATGAGGAACCAACAATCCAGTGAAATTCATGGCCTTGCATAGGTGTCTGGAATATCTTAACACTTGAGATGGTTATGATTTATGAAATAACTGATATGTCAGTGGTGTTAGGCTTGTGGTCAGAGGTCAACAAACTTTACTACTTGGCCAACCAGGACCTCAATGAAAGATAGTAGTTCCCCTTTAGGTGATTCCCACCAACGGCCACCCCTCAAACCAGATTTCAGATGCACAGTAAAATACTACTAAATTATCTCCCTCAAGAGAGGCCATCACTCTTATAAGGCCATTTTTCATTGCACAAAGGGTGGCCTAATATATTGATTGATTGATTGGTGTTTAACGTCCAGCGAGCAATTTTTCAGCTATATTCAAGACGAGAACATTTAAAAATTTAAATGCCATGGGACTCGAAACAATGAAAGGTGATGGGTAGGGACGGATAATTTAGCCAATGCAACAGGTCTCTTATGGACCACTCATCATGAGCATTTCATCATGAGCATAATGCTCATAATGAGCTGTTACACTGGGTTCTTCAACGTGTGAAGAGGATGGCAATCTCTCAACACAGGACCTCAGTTTTATTTACGTCTCATCCGAAGGACAGCTTGGTTGTGAATTTATACATCCCACACAACCGACGGATGCCCCTTCAAGCCGAAGAAGCTCTCGGTCTCATTTCTATTCCCCGGGGTTCCAGTGGGGTTGACTCCTTTTAGAGGACAAGTGCCTGTAGGGCAGAGAAACCTGGTGCCTATTCTACCTCCGGCACACCCTCTGGGAGGGGGGTGGCCTAATATAAGAAGGGGACTACTGTATATATTTAAATTATTCTTATTCTATTTCTTCTCTATAGATTAATTCAATTCTGAAGAGGTAGATTACACACCATTACAATAAACTGTCTCTAAAGGGTAGGGTTGCTACTGTTGAATGCTACTTACAACAATATTTCAGTTATTTTGTTGTGGTCAGTTTTATTGTTTGTGGTCAGTTTTATTGTTTGAGGAAACTATGGAGTACCCAAGAAAACCCCCCCACCAAATTGCTGACAAAATTCCTCACTATGTATATGATGTGCAAATTACAACTCGCCTAGACTTGGGGAAGAACCAACTCTAGAGATAATATGCACTTATTGCATAGGTAGATGTAAATCCAATTACAGTGTGATCTCGACCATAGCGATCCTTGATATTATAAAAATGTTCCAATGAAAATAATTTATAACTCGATCAGACAAGAAATCCAGATTCAGCTATTTTCTACCTTATACCTACATTGCATGCCAGAAAAACATAACTTATCATTTACTTCAATAAATACCCTAATGTCTGGTTAAATTTTAATTTAAAGTTTTATATCAATGTCAAACTTGGTATAAATACATTACTATTGCTAGTTTAGTAGATCATAAAAAATTATTATTTCAACAACCTGTGAAAGGATTTTTTTAAGGGGATTGGGGCCAACAAGGTCTTTATTTATTTTTATTCCTTCATAATGGTTAAAGTTTTAATTAATATTTGTTATCTAGAATGGTATTAGTATACAGGTAAGATTTTGAAATTCAATATCTTTTTTTCAACAAGTCCAAACCACATCATTTTCATCAGCTGGGAAATTTAATCGGTAACAATAAATTTGGGCAAATCAATGATAACAATTCTGGTAGAAGACAAAATGAAATGCATGGGCACTAGCAATTTTTATGTAAACATATTCCTTTAATGTATAAATCTACTGTACCAAAACATGATCTTGGTGCTGGTTCATGAGAAAACAGCAATCTGGAAAGATGCTACTCTTCATAAACATTTAATTGATACCTAAATTGAAAATGAAGTAAATTTAAGATATCCCTGTTGTTACCCATCTTAAAATGCTCCATTCTAAAATGACTAGTCAAACCTGTAATACGAGGTCACATTTGGGACAAACAGAAAGTGGCCTTACAAAACAGGTGACTTCTTAATAGAAGTTCATTTCATATGAAATTTTCTATGACAGGTCAAGTAAAACGTGACCTTTTAATTCAGGTGACTGCTTAATAGAGGTGACCACATGGGCAGGTTTTACTGTATTTCTATTAAGATTTCCACAGTTACCCATCTTAAAATGTTCCGTCTTAGAATGACTGTTTCTATTAAGAATTCCCCACTGTGACCTATCTTAAAATGTTCCATCCTAAAATATTAAGAATTCCCCACTGTGACCTATCTTAAAATGCCCTGGTCTTAAAATGACTGTTTCTATTAAGAATTCCCCACTGTGACCTATCTTAAAACGTTTCATCTTAAAATATTAAGATTTCCACACTGTTACCCATCTTAAAATGTTCAGTCTTAGAATCACTATTTCTATTAAGAATTCCCCCCATTACCCATCTTGAAATGATCAGTCCTAGAATGACTATTTTTATTAGCCACACAATTATCTAATTTCCTGACACAATCAGAATTACCCAAGATAGTAAAAATTAAATATTTACACCATCACCTAAACAACTGCATTCAGCTTCATTTAAACTCTTTAATTAGCATCATGTTTATTATCCAATAAGGTTTAATGGCTATCTGACACAAACTGTAAGATTCATTTTATAGCTTAATGTTAATTTTTTGGCTCCATCATACACAAAGATGTATAAAACTGTCTCTGGAAATAAATACCAGTTCAATAAAAAAAATCAAAAAAATCTTATCATTCTCAATGTTTGCTCTTTGGCAGATAAATGCCTTAATTTGCATCAGAAATGGCCTTTATTTAAGATAGGGAAACATCCATATGTTATCTGAACAGACAATTATCACAAAATATTAGAAGAAATACAACATTCCACTAAAAGTCACACGATAAAAAAATAAATGTGCTAACTACTTTCAGCAGGGTTCATGAGGAAAACAAGAGTGTGAGTTTTTGTTGAATTAAAACATTATAAAAAGGTTGTATTTTTTTACTTTTAAAGAATAGAAAAAGATCAAAGAAAATAAAATTAACCAAAACAACACAAGTGAAACATAAAATAAACCAAAACAACACAAGTGAAACATAAAATGAACCAAAACAACACAAGTGAAACGTAAAATGAACCAAAACAACACAAGTGAAACATAAAATGAACCAAAACAACACAAGTGAAACGTAAAATGAACCAAAACAACACAAGTGAAACGTAAAATGAACCAAAACAACACAAGTGAAACATAAAATAAACCAAAACAACACAAGTGAAACATAAAATGAACCAAAACAACACAAGTGAAACGTAAAATGAACCAAAACAACACAAGTGAAACGTAAAATGAACCAAAACAACACAAGTGAAACATAAAATGAACCAAAACAACACAAGTGAAACATAAAATAAACCAAAACAACACAAGTGAAACGTAAAATGAACCAAAACAACACAAGTGAAACGTAAAATGAACCAAAACAACACAAGTGAAACGTAAAATGAACCAAAACAACACAAGTGAAACGTAAAATAAACCAAAACAACACAAATGAAACGTAAAATGAACCAAAACAACACAAGTGAAACGTAAAATGAACCAAAACAACACAAGTGAAACGTAAAATGAACCAAAACAACACAAGTGAAACGTAAAATGAACCAAAACAACACAAGTGAAACGTAAAATGAACCAAAACAACACAAGTGAAACGTAAAATGAACCAAAACAACACAAGTGAAACGTAAAATGAACCAAAACAACACAAGTGAAACATAAAATGAACCAAAACAACACAAGTTAAACGTAAAATGAACCAAAACAACACAAGTGAAATGTAAAATGAACCAAAACAACACAAGTGAAACGTAAAATGAACCAAAACAACACAAGTGAAACGTAAAATGAACCAAAACAACACAAGTGAAACGTAAAATGAACCAAAACAACACAAGTGAAACGTAAAATGAACCAAAACAACACAAGCGAAACGTAAAATGAACCAAAACAACACAAGTGAAATGTAAAATGAACCAAAACAACACAAGTGAAACGTAAAATGAACCAAAACAACACAAGTGAAACGTAAAATTAACCAAAACAACACATGTGAAACGTAAAATTAACCAAAACAACACAAGTGAAATGTAAAATTAACCAAAACAACACATGTGAAACGTAAAATTAACAAAAAAAATCACTACTCTATGGGAAATGTAGGCGACTTAAAAGTGTGAAAATGTTTTTATGTTAGCTCACTAGCAAAACATTTCAACAGATTCACATCAGATTTATGCACAATCTATACAGCAGTAGCACAATATATCAGTCAAGTTTGAAAGCAAATATTTTTTCAATAAGCATTTTATGCCCCTTGTTGATGCCAAAAAGTGTGACAATGTTCTTGTTAGGTTATTTGTTTGTTTATACAAATATACACTCAGCCACAAAAGTGATAAATACATACATGTTTACAAAACATGGCATTGAAATGAGAACTCAGCCACAGGAGTGATAAATACATACATGTTTACAAAACATGGCATTGAAATGAGATGTACTATCAAAATATCTTGTACATCTTTAATGCTTTTATAATTTTGCATTTGTTGTTTTGACAAGACATCCTTTGTTTCCACAATAAAATATACATCCTATAGACAACTAGTACAGTAAAACAAGCTCTCTCTTGTGACAGACCAATCTCTTTTGTGTGACCACCTTTCTTGAAAGACCACATTTTAATGGCAGAAGGGGTTACAGACTCTCAAGAAAGGTTTACATTTAAAGTTGATTAAGGGATCATAACTTTCATATACAAAATCCTAAAAAGCTCTCTCTCTCTCTCTCTACAATATAATACCTGTGAGCTTTCTATCTTGAAATATTCATAAAACAGTTGCAGTGATATAGGCTTGGTCTGGATTAGTCTGAAAAAGAAAATAATATAAAACTGTGTTAATCAAATAAGACAAACACATTAAGTCCTGTTTTCAGGGATGGTCCCGGTTAGAAAATAAATTAACTGAAAATCAATGAAAAATAGCTGACAACATCTATACTCCCTTACAAATGTCATTTTTGACCTGGTCTGACTGTGTCAAACAATTTTCGGAAAATAATTTTCGTAGGAAAATAGCTGAAATCAGCTATATAACTTAAAAAAATCATCCCTGTGTTTTACATAAATAAAAAATATTAGTGTCTGTGATAAGATGTCTATTTATTGAGTGGAAGCGAATCTGTGTAGGTTTCTTATTGTATGTTAACATGTGTATTGTTATTGGAGATCCAACTGTTTGAGATTGCATTACTTGGTTTACACACATGTTGTTGGTTGTTTTATGTGTTTGCTGGTTAGAAGTGAGAGGTGGGTGATCATTTTGTTGATATTGGTAGAATTGTAGACCATCACCGTTTCAATTTTCTTTTCATAGTTATAAATTTTAACCAACAAACCACAATGAATTTATATATTTAATTTCCAAATATAGTTTTAACATACGTAACATTTAAAACATGCAATTTATAGGCAATTCTTTTCAAATAAATTATAGTGTTCTGAAAAATGTATTATTTACTTTGGCTAAACACATCAATACCATATACACCATAGTAATTTATCTAAATATTTTAAACTTGTTACAAAAACCGATTATCAACGACTTGTCATTATTATAATGTAACAAATGTGGTTTTTTCAAAAATAAAGCTACATTACAATAAAATGAATCAATTGCATGTCAGATTGTCGTATACTTTCAGATTTACTATTCAAGATAAAAGATATAAAACTTTTTTTTCCCCCCGTATTCCTCCTTTATATTGGAAATCAATTTATTTAAAAATTGTTATCGGGTAGTTAAATCTTTTAACATGGATCATTTGATAGAGGTTGAAACAATGACATTTTTCAAAGAAAATTGAACCATAAAGAATCTTCTTTCAACCACAGATCCAATTAAAACTCTTCATTGAATAATTACTTTCCCCAAAAAGTCGATAAAATGAGACTTTGTTGGGGTTTAATGTGTTTTTAAGCTTTATCTATTTGTTGGGATTAAATACTATTTTTATCTAAATTTTCAGTACTTTAAGGTTTTTGAAGACAGACAAACATGCTATCAAATGAGAAATATTACATTCACAACTTTCATCCAAGCTATTTTGTACATCTTGATCTTAGTCATAATATATTATTTCAATGATTGTTTAAATTTTCATTTTTAACATTGCAACTGTCTATACTTTATTTCAAATCTGTATTTCTCTTACCATTTTCATTTTATTTTTGATCATTAAAGTTTTAAAGACACTCAGTGATTAAATTAGACCTTTAGTTTTGCTTTCAATTAAACTGGCATACATTTTACATAGAACAATAAAATATGCATTGAATACCCATCATCACTAAAGTTGTGAATTTGTTTCAGGCCCAAGGCATGTTGTTCTCTATACAATGTCAGCGATTATTGTTTAATGCCAAATGAGCAATTGTTCAGCTATATAATGGATAGAACAAGTCATTGATGTAATTAAAAAAAAAGATGATGATGTCTGTTTTGTACTAGGCCAACACACTTATAGTTAGATGTTTATAGTGCTATCTTAGTGATATGATAGTTCACAGAATGATATGTTGCTCCACCAGAACCCATTACAGGGGTGGATCCAGGATTTCAAGTTAGGGGGGGGGGGAGAGGGGGGGCACACTTAAAAAAATTGCACCGAGCGGAGTGAACATTTTTGGGGTATTTCGTGTGAAAAATCACGATTTTACGCCAAAAAATCATATTTTTTCCAATTTTAGGGGGGACGCACACCGGGTGCACCCCCCTGGATCTGCCCCTGCATTATCCTGAGCATGAGCTAATCTTTGTTGTTACTCCTTAATGCTGCTTAGTGGAGAAGCAGCAAATACCAATTTAATAGTCTTTTGGTTTGACCTCCCAACACACAATCTACCATACTTGATGCAAGCACGCTAACCATTAAACCACCGATGCAGTGCATGTGCTAAGGTTCATCAGTGACGTGTGACAGGTCGGTGATGCTAAGGTTCATCAGTGACGTGTGACAGGTCGGTGATGCTAAGGTTCATCAGTGACTTGTGACAGGTCGGTGATGCTAAGGTTCATCAGTGACGTGTGACAGGTCGGTGATGCTAAGGTTCATCAGTGACGTGTGACAGGTCGGTGATGCTAAGGTTCATCAGTGACGTGTGACAGGTCGGTGATGCTAAGGTTCATCAGTGACGTGTGACAGGTCGGTGATGCTAAGGTTCATCAGTGACGTGTGACAGGTCGGTGATGCTAAGGTTCATCAGTGACTTGTGACAGGTCGGTGATGCTAAGGTTCATCAGTGACGTGTGACAGGTCGGTGATGCTAAGGTTCATCAGTGACGTGTGACAGGTCGGTGATGCTAAGGTTCATCAGTGACGTGTGACAGGTCGGTGATGCTAAGGTTCATCAGTGACTTGTGACAGGTCGGTGATGCTAAGGTTCATCAGTGACGTGTGACAGGTCGGTGATGCTAAGGTTCATCAGTGACGTGTGACAGGTCGGTGATGCTAAGGTTCATCAGTGACTTGTGACAGGTCGGTGATGCTAAGGTTCATCAGTGACGTGTGACAGGTCGGTGATGCTAAGGTTCATCAGTGACGTGTGACAGGTCGGTGATGCTAAGGTTCATCAGTGACGTGTGACAGGTCGGTGATGCTAAGGTTCATCAGTGACTTGTGACAGGTCGGTGATGCTAAGGTTCATCAGTGACTTGTGGCAGGTCGGTGATGCTAAGGTTCATCAGTGACTTGTGGCAGGTCGGTGATGCTAAGGTTCATCAGTGACTTGTGACAGGTCGGTGATGCTAAGGTTCATCAGTGACTTGTGGCAGGTCGGTGATGCTCAGGTTCATCAGTGACTTGTGACAGGTCGGTGATGCTAAGGTTCATCAGTGACTTGTGACAGGTCGGTGATGCTAAGGTTCATCAGTGACTTGTGACAGGTCGGTGATGCTAAAGTTCATCAATGACTTGTGACAGGTCGGTGATGCTAAGGTTAATCAGTGACTTGTGACAGGTCGGTGATGCTAAGGTTCATCAGTGACTTGTGACAGGTCGGTGATGCTTAGGTTCATCAGTGACTTGTGACAGGTCGGTGATGCTAAGGTTCATCAGTGACTTGTGACAGGTCGGTGATGCTAAGGTTCATCAGTGACATGTGACAGGTCGGTGATGCTAAGGTTCATCAGTGACTTGTAACAGGTCGGTGATGCTAAGGTTCATCAGTGACTTGTGACAGGTCGGTGATGCTAAGGTTCATCAGTGACTTGTGACAGGTCGGTGATGCTAAGGTTCATCAGTGACTTGACAGGTCGGTGATGCTAAGGTTCATCAGTGACTTGACAGGTCGGTGATGCTAAGGTTCATCAGTGACTTGACAGGTCGGTGATACTCTTGTGCTAAGGTTCATCAGTGACTTGTGACAGGTCAGTGATGCTCTTGTGCTAAGGTTCATCAGTGACTTGTAACAGGTCGGTGATACTCTTGTGCTAAGGTTCATCAGTGTGACTTGTGACAGGTCTGTGATACTCTTGTGCTAAGGTTTATCAGTGACAGGTCGGTGATACTCTTGTGCTAAGGTTCATCAGTGACTTGACAGGTCGGTGATGCTCTTGTGCTAAGGTTCATCAGTGACTTGTGACAGGTCGGTGATACTCTTGTGCTAAGGTTCATCAGTGACTTGTGACAGGTCAGTGCTACTCTTGTGCTAAGGTTCATCAGTGACTTGTGACAGGTCGGTGCTACTCTTGTGCTAAGGTTCATCAGTGACTTGTGACAGGTCGGTGATACTCTTGTGCTAAGGTTCATCAGTGACGTGTAACAGGTCGGTGATACTCTTGTGCTAAGGTTAATCAGTGACGTGTGACAGGTCGGTGATGCTAAGGTTCATCAGTGACTTGTGACAGGTCGGTGATGCTAAGGTTCATCAGTGACTTGTGACAGGTCGGTGATGCTAAGGTTCATCAGTGACTTGTGACAGGTCCGTGATGCTAAAGTTCATCAGTGACTTGTGACAGGTCGGTGATGCTAAGGTTCATCAGTGACTTGTGACAGGTCGGTGATGCTAAGGTTCATCAGTGACTTGTGACAGGTCGGTGATGCTAAGGTTCATCAGTGATGTGTGACAGGTCGGTGATGCTAAGGTTCATCAGTGACTTGTGACAGGTCGGTGATGCTAAGGTTCATCAGTGACTTGTGACAGGTCGGTGATGCTAAGGTTCATCAGTGACTTGTGACAGGTCGGTGATGCTAAGGTTCATCAGTGACTTGACAGGTCGGTGATACTCTTGTGCTAAGGTTCATCAGTGACTTGTAACAGGTCGGTGATGCTCTTGTGCTAAGGTTCATCAGTGACTTGTGACAGGTCGGTGATACTCTTGTGCTAAGGTTCATCAGTGACTTGTGACAGGTCAGTGATGCTCTTGTGCTAAGGTTCATCAGTGACTTGTAACAGGTCGGTGATACTCTTGTGCTAAGGTTCATCAGTGACTTGTGACAGGTCGGTGATACTCTTGTGCTAAGGTTTATCAGTGACTTGACAGGTCGGTGATGCTCTTGTGCTAAGGTTCATCAGTGACTTGTAACAGGTAGGTGATACTCTTGTGCTAAGGTTCATCAGTGACTTGTGACAGGTCGGTGCTACTCGTGTGCTAAGGTTCATCAGTGACTTGTGACAGGCCGGTGATACTCTTGTGCTAAGGTTCATCAGTGACTTGTGACAGGTCGTTGCTACTCTTGTGCTAAGGTTCATCAGTGACTTGTGACAGGTCGTTGCTACTCTTGTGCTAAGGTTCATCAGTGACTTGTGACAGGTCGGTGATACTCTTGTGCTAAGGTTCATCAGTGACTTGTAACAGGTCGGTGATACTCTTGTGCTAAGGTTCATCAGTGACTTGTGACAGGTCGGTGATACTAAGGTTCATCAGTGACTTGTGACAGGTCGGTGATACTCTTGTCAGTTTCATTAAGAAATAAGACTGACTGTCTAAATTTCATAGATGAACATACAAGGAACATTCCAGAAATATCAAATGGTTTAGTGGTTTTCAGTGAAGAAGATCATTAAACAGTCTCCACAGTTAAAATATGCCCTTTTGTGGCAGCCATTTTGGATTTCTCATCCGCACAAGAAAGAGGTTATACAATCACTCACTCACAGTTCAGTCAAAGAACAAATTTGTGTTTAATTAAGTTTGTTATCTTTGATTTCTGACTGATAAAAAACCTTTTTAGATAGTCATATAAGAAACACTCTGGGCTATCATAGGCATGATCGTATGGTAGTTGGATTTACAACTACCTGTGCAATCAGTGGCTATCACCACTAAAGTTGTGAGTTCGAACCCCATTCATGGCGAGGTGTACCCGATACAACATTATGTGATAAAGTTTGTCAGTGACTTGCGACAGGTCAGTTGTTTTCTCCGGTACTCTTTATCAATAAAACTGACTGCCACGATATAACTGATAGATTGTTAAAAGTGGCGATAAACACCATACACTAAACCTAACCTATAAGAAACACTCCTACGAAGTAAACAAATTGATCAAATCACACAAATGTGTTTCTACAAAGAAAATATTTGAAATTCTAAGTTTAGCCATGTTGACATTCTAATTGGAACAAAAGTTTGGTTTCAGATGGTCCAGTGGTTTTTAGAATGATTAATATTAATTGATTGGGGTTTAACGCCAACTCTAGCAGTATTTCAGCTTTATCATGGCGTTCATAGATGAATATGTGAAAAGTTTATGGATGGTGAAGAATGGAAAGTGATAACAATACTTCACCTATGGGTCTTTGAGCCAGGGAAACAAACAAATGACCTGCTATTCATTAAATTGGTGTTGTATAAAGTTATGTTATTCCATTTAGATATCAACATATCAACACATTTTAATGTGGTTTCATGAAATTTGGAGTGGGAATAGTTTCAAATTTGTACCAAATGACAAATCTTATGACCCTGCAGTTTCAGAGGAGTAGCTTCAGCCAAGAAAAACCAAGAATTGCCCATAGTGGCCATGTTTTTTACCAGAGCAAGACAAAATGAGGAAGTTCTGTAGAGGACAGTGCTGAAAAGCCATATTAAATAGAGCTCCAATAAGACATTTGACAGCACTCAAACATTGTATCTGATAGTTCTCAAATGCTCTTTTCATTTCAGACAGCAAGTGGTATTTTATTCAAAATAGATACATTTAAACTTTGTTGCTTTGAAGTCAATCGCTTTCATGATTTTTCCTTTGAATATAATAACCATATTTACACTTTGAGTTATTAAAGGAAATTAAATTATTTGAATTTGAGTTAAGTGACATTCAATTGTATGTAATATTTATACCACGCTTTTCCAAGTTAAATTGTTAAATAATCAAACTGTCTAACCTGGAAAACCATGGTATAAATGATTTGTAACATGTAGCCATGCAATAACACATCTAGGTCGTTGATTATTGCACTGCTCTCTGAGTAATAAAACTACAGCCCAGATTTAAAGTGTGCAATATCTCGTATCTGCGTGTATTATTTGATAGTTCTTAGCTGTTGCTTACATTCTGGTATATAAACAATAAAAAGATCAAAGGAAAAGAATGCATTCAAGTTACAACAAAACATATACTTGATATACTGGGTGTTGTGTTTGAAAATGTCACTTACCTTTGGAATAAAGACCTGGCTTTCTTTATACCCTTGTTAAGATATACCCATTGTAGATAATACTCTTTCAATGGAGAGGATACCTCTCTACTACTGCTGATTCCCTTCTGTAAACAAAGGAAACATTTAATAGATAACATAAGTAGTTCCCTAATTTCAACATGAAAAGATTTGGATGAAAGAGAGTTAGTGATTGTTGATTAAGGTCCTTCTTATGAGCCTATAGAGAAACATGTATGACAAGTTTGGTGACTTGGCATGAGAATAAGTCAAAACTATTACATTTGTATGGCTAGACTTGGCATGAGAATAAGTCAAAACTATTACATTTGTATGGCTAGACTTGGCATGAGAATAAGTCAAAACTATTACATTTGTATGGCTAGACTTGGCATGAGAATAAGTCAAAACTATTACATTTGTATGGCTAGACTTGGCATGAGAATAAGTCAAAACTATTACATTTGTATGGCTAGACTTGGCATGAGAATAAGTCAAAACTATTACATTTGTATGGCTAATTACAGTCTAGGGTGGCCATCTTGAAATTCATATTGCTGGGAAAAAGTAACATTTTTTTAACTCTCCTTTATGTACAATTCTAGCAATTCTGGTGACATGTCATGTAGAAGTAGAAGTCTTTAATGTTTCAGTCAATCAAGAGGCCAGGGTGGCCATCTTGGATTTTGATACCCACTTTGATAGCAACACTCTTCAGAATCTTTAGAGGAAAATTTCTGGCAAATGTGGTTATTTTACTTGGAGTAGTTTTGGAAAAGAAGAAAGAATGTTGCTTGGACTTCAAATAGCTCTGAAAAGAAACACAATTTCAAGAGCCCTTAATGAACATTCCTGGCTAGCTTTCACATACAGTAATTCTGGTGAAGTAAAAAATACCTAAGTCAATCAGAGGCCATGGCACACATCCTGCATTTAAGTTGCTCCAATAAGATCTTACATTTCTTCAGGATCCTTACAAGAAGATTTGTGGTAAGTTTGGTGACTGAGCATGCAGTGGCTCTGAAGATGAAGATTTGTGGTAAGTTTGGTGACTGAGCATGCAGTGGCTCTGAAGATGAAGATTTGTGGTAAGTTTGGTGACTGAGCATGCAGTGGCTCTGAAGATGAAGATTTGTGGTAAGTTTGGTGACTGAGCATGCAGTGGCTCTGAAGATGAAGATTTGTGGTAAGTTTGGTGACATGCAGTGGCTCTGAAGATGAAGATTTGTGGTAAGCTTGGTGACATGCAGTGGCTCTGAAGATGAAGATTTGTGGTAAGTTTGGTGACATGCAGTGGCTCTGAAGATGAAGATTTGTGGTAAGTTTGGTGACTGAGCATGCAGTGGCTCTGAAGATGAAGATTTGTGGTAAGTTTGGTGACTGAGCATGCAGTGGCTCTGAAGATGAAGATTTGTGGTAAGTTTGGTGACTGAGCATGCAGTGGCTCTGAAGATGAAGATTTGTGGTAAGTTTGGTGACTGAGCATGCAGTGGCTCTGAAGATGAAGATTTGTGGTAAGTTTGGTGACTGAGCATGCAGTGGCTCTGAAGATGAAGATTTGTGGTAAGTTTGGTGACTGAGCATGCAGTGGCTCTGAAGATGAAGATTTGTGGTAAGTTTGGTGACTGAGCATGCAGTGGCTCTGAAGATGAAGATTTGTGGTAAGTTTGGTGACTGAGCATGCAGTGGCTCTGAAGATGAAGATTTGTGGTAAGTTTGGTGACTGAGCATGCAGTGGCTCTGAAGATGAAGATTTGTGGTAAGTTTGGTGACTGAGCATGCAGTGGCTCTGAAGATGAAGATTTGTGGTAAGTTTGGTGACTGAGCATGCAGTGGCTCTGAAGATGAAGATTTGTGGTAAGTTTGGTGACTGAGCATGCAGTGGCTCTGAAGATGAAGATTTGTGGTAAGTTTGGTGACTGAGCATGCAGTGGCTCTGAAGATGAAGATTTGTGGTAAGTTTGGTGACTGAGCTCTGAAGATGAAGTCAACTATCTAAACAATTGTCCAATTCAACATCTACAGGAGGGCTTTATCAAATTAAGGGTCCTTTTGGGGACCATTTACAATTAGTTTCCATTATAAGTGATGTCTTTTGTTGCCAAGATGTCATCTGTCTTAAAAAGACCAGAATTCCTAAACACTAAAGGTTACATGTAAAACAAGATTTGATAGAATTTACTTGATTACAAGTGTATAAGTAGCAGAAAAAAAATAGTTTAAATTACCTCAAACAATTCCTCTGTATATTGTGATTGACAGCCAACACAAAAATCCAGTAATAATCTCCATAATTCTAAACTGAACTGAAAAAGAAACACAAAAAAAATAGCAAAACTATCTTTCTATTTTCCATCTAATATGATATTTTTACATTAGAAAATGTCTACCGTTACTCTCTGAAAAGCCAATACTTTAAATTCGAATACAATTTCAAAATGCTACAGCCAAAAGAAGGCCACTTGTTTAAATATATTTATACATGTCTATCGATGGACTGTTTTTTCATTGAGCTAGCACTAAAAAATCCAACTCAGCCTGTTAAACCTCAGCCTGTTAGACCTCAGCCTGTTAGACCTCAGCCTGTTAAACCTCAGCCTGTTAGACCTCAGCCTGTTAGACCTCAGCCTGTTAAACCTCAGCCTGTTAGACCTCAGCCTGTTAGACCTCAG
The DNA here is from genome assembly GCA_963680875.1 of Bathymodiolus brooksi. Classification (NCBI taxonomy): domain Eukaryota; kingdom Metazoa; phylum Mollusca; class Bivalvia; order Mytilida; family Modiolidae; genus Bathymodiolus; species Bathymodiolus brooksi. The sequence continues at coordinate 130,735,898 of OY804579.1, read as the reverse complement.
CTTGTTAAACCTCAGCCTGTTAGACCTCAGCCTGTTAGACCTCAGCCTGTTAAACCTCAGCCTGTTAGACCTCAGCCTGTTAGACCTCAGCCTGTTAAACTAGCACAAAAGTAGACATCATCATCTCGTCAAAAGGTAACTTGTTCTCGTCATGGTATGGCTGAAAAATTGTTCACTTTACGTTAAACAACAATCACTCACTGAAATTAATTTCTCATCATCTGATTTTAGTAGTGAACCTATTACCAGTACTACTTATGGTATAATCTCTTAGAATTGGTCAGGTCATTCATTAACAGGGGTCTGCAATAGGTGCTCCTCCATTCATTAACAGGGGTCTACAACACTTATTTGCATAATAACCCTCTTATCAGGCCATCCTTTCTGCAATGCTAAAGTGGCCTTATACGAGGGGTGGCCTCTCTTGAGGAGGACAGCTTTGTATTATTTTCCAATTCCAGTGCATCTGAAATCTGGACTGATAAAGAGGGGTGACCTTTGGCAGGAGGGGTCTACTATATTATCAAATGGTAAAATCTTGATTGTTAGATAATCATATGCTGTGACAACATATGTATATTCTACCATCAGCAATCTTTTATCGATTAAATATGCATATTAAGTCTCCTAACAAACTAGATTTTAGCATTTGATAATATAAAAATACCGGCCATTTTGTATCTTTGACATCTTATGTATTTTAAAACACATTTACTTGCTATTTAACTGGGTTTGTCAATTCAAGACAACACTATTGAAATTTACAAAAAATAGCTTGTATTTGAAATTCAATACAGAATTGTTAGCTTCCGTAAGCTAAATACATGAAATTGAGTAAATTTACAATAAAATAGTGCAGTCTTCTGCCAATAGTGCAGTTTTCTGCCCCGTCACAAAGAGATTGGTGATGATAATGAAAATAAAGTTATTTACAGTTAAATCATTTTTATGGTAAAGCTTGTTAAGGTACGAACACAAGGTCTAAAAATACAAATATTTATTTTCAAATATCGAGTACCAACACATGATGAATTGAACATTGCCAATCGTGAGTCCCGAGAGACGTATGATAAATTGAACATAAAAGATTACACATACACTACAGTGCATCCTGAAATCATTCGCCTTAGTAATCATATACAATTTAAACTAATACAGTACACATCATATACCCTGAATATATATCATCTAGTTATCTCCTTCTTAACATCAGATACTATACATACATCAACAATGACAAATCAACGTGTCATTAAAACTGCCTCAAATGAGAGTGTGCCGCTACATTGTCCCACAGGGGATGTGACGAGTCATTCAAACCAAATAACATTGGAGATGTGTTTTTGAAATTTACAATAATTAGTGAAAACGTAAAATATCAATTTACTGGCTCTAAATAATAACATATTAATAAATAATGTATACTGAAATATCATGGTTCTTAATTTATTTATACGTAAATTGTTTTCCCCCGAGTTAACTCAACATAAATTAATACTAACAATACATTTTACCATGACTTTCAGGAATTATACATTTAAAATTTTCAAATCAAATTCCCAATTGGCAAAGTTGCATCCCCAAACACATTTATAATGTATGGTGCACAACCACACTTCATGTGCAAACACTTTGTAAAGTTTCAAAGATTTGGTTGAAAAGTTAATAAGTTTCAAAATTGGGAAAAACTGGGGATAAAATATCTAAATCGCTTCCGATGTGCACAACTTCAATATGTTCAATTTCTTAGATCTGAATTGAAGAGTTTGGTAGTTTATTACACAAAATAGGTTTTCTCTGATGACTTAAAAATATGGAGCATTTATATAATTTGAGGTGCTAAAGTTGAAGAAGAGATCTGTAAAGTTTCTCTCAGTTGACAGCTGTAGCTCAATCTTTCATTTTCTGTGTAGTGTTTTGTTGATCATTGTTTGTCCTTTTTCTTTGTGTTGTCTCTCATTCTTTGATTTACAACTTCTGACCTTTTCTTAAGGTCATTGTGTTGTCTCTCATTCTTTGATTTACAACTTCTGATTATCCTTTTGGTATCTTCAAACTTTTTAAATTCCATAAAATAGGTACCCCTTTTCTCCCATACACATGTTAAAACATGTATCTATGACATATTGCATGATATCAATTCTAAAATACAAAATATCAAAAGATTAAGCAGCTTTTCACAACAACATACCTGATCAGAAAGATGATATATAAGCTGGTGTCAAGTTTCCAACACTTCTTATTCATACATAGGACATAGGGTTAATTAGATTACCTTTTTGATATATCATATCATGAATACAAATTTTTTACATTTAAAAATTTGTCAAATCGACCTCAAAAGGATATAAAACATTATACGGCATAATACAGTACCGAGGCATCAGGTTCTTATATTCACTTGCAAATTATGTGTTAGTTTCCACCTTTCAAACGTAGGGGACACCCATCAGGCTTTGTCCGTGTTGTAATGGATCCAATGAAGCGACGTATCTATACATGGTACCATCTTGGCTTTCCCCGTACATTACATTGTATCATGTATTACAATAAATCAGCTATTATCAACGGGAGGATGAGCCAAAAAGATCTGATTTCAATCATAATATCATTCAGTCAACAAAAGATCCAATTATTTCCTGAGACCAACTACCATTTTTTATAATTGAGTGCTATTTAAATTTAATTAACATGTGATGTCACTGTTGATAATGTCAAAATTTCTATAGGAATTATAGGATTCATTTCTTTATGAAGAATAATGTGTGTGTGCTTATTTTTTGCAGCATATTGATGCATCTTAAAGAAACCAAAAACTGTATTCAGTTTTAACAGCTTAGGGTAAAGAGAGGCTAATGGCTCAGTTATCACTATATCAATAAACACCTTATAATATCATTAGAACTCAATGAACTAATCTTTTTTCTTGTTTTATCTAAAACTCACCATGCCAGATGATTTTTATTTGACATTACAAAGTACATTGTATATCTATGACAAAATAAATTATTTTATATTGATTGATTGGTGTTTATTGCCAACTTTAGCAATATCTTAGCTATATCGTTGCATGAAAAAACTTTGTTAACTTAGACACCTAGAATTATTTCTTAATGTACCCAGTATGAATACATGTATATACTTAAAAATTATGGAAACTTCTGACGACTGTTTAAAAAATATTGTTTTGCCTGTCCCATGCCAGGAGCTGGATTTCCAATGTCTTGTCTTTTTTATGCTCAATGATTTGAGGTGAGAGGTGATTGTTCGCTTTGTTGATATTGGTGGAAATGTTGACCATCACTGTTTAAACTTTCTTTAGGTGAGAGGTGATTGTTCGCTTTGTTGATATTGGTGGAAATGTTGACCATCACTGTTTAAACTTTCTTTGGGCGAGAGGTGATTGTTCGCTTTGTTGATATTGGTGGAAATGTTAACCATCACTATTTAAACTTTCTTTAGGTGAGAGGTGATTGTTCACTTTGTTGATATTGGTGGAAATGTTGACCATCACTGTTTAAACTTTCTTTAGGTGAGAGGTGATTGTTCACTTTGTTGATATTGGTGGAATTGTTGACCATCACTATTTAAACTTTCTTTAGGTGAGAGGTGATTGTTCACTTTGTTGATATTGGTGGAATTGTTGACCATCACTATTTAAACTTTCTTTAGGTGAGAGGTGATTGTTCACTTTGATGATATTGGTGAAATTGTTGACCATCACTATTTAAACTTTCTTTAGGTGAGAGGTGATTGTTCACTTTGTTGATATTGGTGGAATTGTTGACCATTACTGTTTAAACTTTCTTTTCATAATGTCACAAAATATAATGGTAAAATATACAGCAGAACATCAGGAAATGAGATGGAAGTAAAAAAAAAAAAATATTTACCATTCAAACCTCCTAGTCTCAACATGACATAAGATTTTTTGTCAGATAACTTAAAGTAAACATTGGCTAACTGATTGCACCTTTGGTATCTTCAAACTCTTTTTTTGCCCTGTTAACTTGAATACTCTGAAAATTCAAACTGAATTAAGAGGTGCCCTGAACTTTGATCCAATGAGATTTCACTGTATTATATATGATTCATCAGAGTGTGAGGATGATACACTAATGGGTGCAAATAAAACAATTTTTGATACCAATTAAAATATGAAAAATATTGACAATTCTATAAATGACATAAAATCGGCTAAGGAAAACAATTTGTAATTTGTTCCATTCATTAAGCTTGTTTGGACACCTGACCCCTAACATGATAAAATCTTTAACCTGTAACATAATAACTGTTATTATTAGTTTCTATTTGCAGACTAAAGTGACAATACTTTTAATACCCTCCTACATGGTCTTTCTTTACAGATTTTATTGAAATTCGTCAAAGGCAATCATGTTTGTATAACCATAAATTGATTTTTGAAACAAAGGCTATCTAATAATTGGCAGGATTTGTTTAAAAGTCAGTTTCTAAAATTACAAAATTACTTAGTCTGTGTCAATCAGACTCTATAGAAATACATCATAACCTTCCACCTAGACAAACATTGAAGTGCTCCTGAATACAAGTCATCCAAATGTTTTTAAGTAGAGTCCATTGATCTTACTTCGGTCCGGAAATATGCAAATTGACAGGTGAAAAACAGCCAAGGAACTTTTAAAAGGCAATTTACGTAAAGAGTTCTCTTGTCTAAACACAATTTTATGGATAATGACAACAAATTACAAAAATCTAAAGTGAACTGTTTTCATTTCCCTGTCAAAATAATGGAAATAATCAATGACTTTAGAAAAACAAATTAGGATTAAAAATTCAACTAAAACTTAAAGAGATATAAATGTCTGGCATGTAGGAACTTTGTTGTTTTAATAAAGGAATTAAAAGTCTAGTTTACATTAATTTACATAAATGTTTTCAAAACAGACATAAAAGTTAGAAAACAAATACTGAACAACTAAAATCCTTAATGCAAGGTAGTGAATAACTATGCAATGATAAATTGTGATTTTGTTAAAAGAAATCAACTTTCATACATACAGATGAAGAAACATGATTTTTGTAACCAAGGTTTAAATGGATTTTCTATCATTCAAATTCTTTATTGTTAAATTTGTAACTTTTCATCTTAGTTTTAGCTCCTTGATGAGTTTAAATATATTTTATTTGTGCAAAAGAAAAAATGCATAAGACATAAGTTACACAAATTTATGAAGTTTTCTCCGATATACAATTTTAACTTGATATTTTACAAAAGCATGCACAGAATAAACAGTCTTTGCGCTAACCCACTTGCCCGAATTCAGGGACAGGTAAACCTGGATTCTCGACAAGTGAAAATTAGAAAAGAATTTGTTTGAACAAATAAACTTATTTTTCCTTTTTTTTCTAAATTTGGTTTTTGGGCTAGCAGGTGAAAAAAAATTAAGGTAAAGATTGAATAAATTACTATTATTGAACAAAATTTTAGTATTGAAAACAAAAGAAAAATATGAAACAGCTAGATAATGATAGTGGTTATGGATGTGTGTGCTCCTCAGAAACCAACTAAACAAAACAAGTAACCTAGAACCAGGTGATCTAAAGAATAAGCAATAATCTTCTATTTTGTAGGGTTTTAAATAGCCCAGACTTCTTTCACAAAAGTCATTTAATAGATCTGTCCTAAAACCAACAATTTTCATTTTCAACAAGTTTGTATAATAGTGAGTCAACAACAATTATCTATTACTGTAGTTACATACCCAATTATATAAACACAACAGAATCTAGACATACAATAAAAACTATAGACTAACCGATTCAAAGTATTGACTTTACCAATGAATTAGACCCTTTTAAGCGATTTTCTACCATGTGTTAATTTTCTCACAATTTTGAAGACCAGTTACTCCCACCTGTCACAGTACTGTAAAAAAAATGATCTTAACATGCTTCTGACATGTTTGTCTAATATTAATGATTGTTTATTTTTAATTCAATTTTAAAATAAAATAATAACGCATGCTGAGCTTGAAGGAAAATAACAGGTAATTCACCTTATAGTTACTTTCAATTTCATTTTTGAAAACAGACAGGTCACTTTTTGTTTGTTTGTAAACATGAAATGCTCGTCATACTTTTTGGATATATCAACATCTACCAAATATGCATCGAGAAATATATTAAAATATTACAATCAAGTAGCCGATGTACTGGTTGACTGTTCTATAAATATATGACAGGTATTTGAAAAGAAACAAAGATCCCAGACCTGCCTTATCAAACTATAGGTACATTGTAGTTTGACTTACATCCTATTCTTTCATAATATACAGAAATTAAGTAAAGGAGTATATAATATACAGATTTTTCCCATCAGAAATTGTTTTTAAGTAACTTTTATCAGATCAATGTTCCCACGATATTAATTTTACCTGAATTCACCCATCAATCTTCGGTTCTGACCTTAATAACATAACTGTTACACATGATCGGGCCAGACAGATACACATGTTTATTTCATATTGATCTTAACCCAATGACAGGTGTGAAAATAAACATATAATTTCTTATTTCACAAAATCAAATACCTTTACAATAGAATACAAAGAAACAGTTAAAGTTTTTATAATGAGAAGTCGTTGAAAATAATGCAGTGATTTGTATGAAAGAAACATTTGTTAATATACATAAACGGGTGTAAATTTCAATTTTGGAGAAAATTTGTTAATTTGAAAGTATTGACTCAGGAAATCTCAACATTTAGAAATTAGGTGTACATACAAAAATTAGATTTTTTTTCTTTTCAATTAAAACTTACTTCAGATTTGGATTAGCAAATATCTTAAGTGTAAAATACTGTAAGAAATTAAATTACTGTGTACTTATAAAATACATTTTTTTAAACAAATAATTAAAATATAATTTTTTTTTAATAATTTCTAGAGTAAATATGATTTAATAAAAATTCTGCAATATAAAAAAAATTCACAAACAATTTTTTTTAAGAGTTAATCTGTTATTATTCTGACTTAAAATGTAATATTTACAATTTGTCTCACGTTTCTTCCAAACTTATTTTTCTTATATTAAAAAAAAATGATACAAAAAAATTGTCAAGAATTTTATGATTGATGCAATTGTGTATAACCATCAACAGACCTTGAATTACGTATTTTTATTGTTAACAGTGGACATGAGATTTATTTTTATTGTTAACTTTTTAAATAATTTGTTGATTTTAAAGATTTCTAAATGTTGAGATTTCCTGAGTATAGTGATTTATTTTTATTGTTAACAGTGGACATGAGATTTATTTTTATTGTTAACAATGGACATGAGATTTATTTTTGCTTAATGTAAACTTGTTCACCGACAAGTGCCACTCTACTTCAAGATCCTATAAAGAAAAAAACTATTGATGAAAAAAAAGATTTGCTGATTTTAAAGATTGACTGAATAGTGGTTAACTATCAGTAACAACTAAAATGATACTTTCTTAAATATAAAAGAAGAATGTGTCCCTAGGTCACAGATGCCCACGCTTCCAGCTAATAACATAGGACACAGATACCCACGCTTCCAGCTAATAACATAGGACACAGATGCCCACGCTTCCAGCTAATAACATAGGACACAGATGCCCACGCTTCCAGCTAATAACATAGGACACAGATGCCCACGCTTCCAGCTAATAACATAGGACACAGATGCCCACGCTTCCAGCTAATAACATAGGACACAGATGCCCACGCTTCCAGCTAATAACTTTCAGTTGGTCGACACAGATGCCCACGCTTCCAGCTAATAACTTTCAGTTGGTCGACACAGATGCCCACGCTTCCAGCTAATAACTTTCAGTTGGTCGAAGGGGATGTCCACAGGACACAGATGCCCACGCTTCCAGCTAATAACTTTCAGTTGGTCGAAGGGGATGTCCACAGGACACAGATGCCCACGCTTCCAGCTAATAAATTTCAGTTGGTCGAAGGGGATGTCCACAGGACACAGATGCCCACGCTTCCAGCTAATAACTTTCAGTTGGTCGAAGGGGATGTCCACAGGACACAGATGCCCACGCTTCCAGCTAATAACATAGGACACAGATGCCCACGCTTCCAGCTAATAACTTTCAGTTGGTCGACACAGATGCCCACGCTTCCAGCTAATAACTTTCAGTTGGTCGAAGGGGATGTCCATAGGACACAGATGCCCACGCTTCCAGCTAATAACTTTCAGTTGGTCGAAGGGGATGTCCACAGGACACAGATGCCCACGCTTCCAGCTAATAACTTTCAGTTGGTCGAAGGGGATGTCCACAGGACACAGATGCCCACGCTTCCAGCTAATAAATTTCAGTTGGTCGAAGGGGATGTCCACAGGACACAGATGCCCACGCTTCCAGCTAATAACTTTCAGTTGGTCGAAGGGGATGTCCACAGGACACAGATGCCCACGCTTCCAGCTAATAACTTTCAGTTGGTCGAAGGGGACTAAAGTGAGAGCACGAAAACCACAAAAATTACAATTTTTCTAATTAAGGGGCATAACTCTAGAAAGAAAGAGCATTAACGAAAACCACAAAAATTACAATTTTTCTAATTAAGGGGCATAACTCTAGAAAGAAAGAGCATTAACGAAAACCACAAAAATTACAATTTTTCTAATTAAGGGGCATAACTCTAGAAAGAAAGAGCATTAACGAAAACCACAAAAATTACAATTTTTCTAATTAAGGGGCATAACTCTAGAAAGAAAGAGCATTAACGAAAACCACAAAAATTACAATTTTTCTAATTAAGGGGCATAACTCTAGAAAGAAAGAGCATTAACGAAAACCACAAAAATTACAATTTTTCTAATTAAGGGGCATAACTCTAGAAAGAAAGAGCATTAACGAAAACCACAAAAATTACAAAAAAAAATTAAGTCGCATAACCTTGTAAAGAAAAAGTATTTAATTCTGAAATCATACTTTGCCTGCCTCTTATACAAGAGGTTAATGACGTGTACTAATTTCAACTGAAGAAGTCACTGAACGAAACCAAATATGTCCTGTAAATATGTATGTATCAGATCACACGCATCATATGGATTTCTGTCACTTATACTTGCAACCACACCTTTTCTGTTACTAAAACAGTTCTGATGTGAATCAAGGTATTGGCATCAGGTGGCATCTTTTTATACAAACATATTTTTCTTTTATTTTTGTTTGTAATATGCTATATTTTACCTTTTCTGGAACATGCTTCTGTGATTCTTTAAATATATTAATGACCTCTGTTTCATTAGATGTACTTCTTATGGTCAGCTGTAAATAGTGTTTCCATAGCAACACACTTTTTGCATGCTGCGATACTGCATTCTGTATTGTTATTGTGGCTGTTTCTATCAGTCCAACATTTGTCAAAATTTGCACCTTTAAAAAAAAGCCAAATATGGTATTCATTTTAATTTTAATATGCATTTTATAAACAAAGTCATCAGATGAAATTATAAAATAGAATCAGGCTTTAATATAAAAAAAGATCTGTGTATTACAAAGTTGTTTGATAAAAAATCAATTATTTGACCTTGAGAATTAGGTTAATGTCATGGTGTTTAACACCACTTTCAACAATATTTCAGTTATATCATGGTGGTCAGTTTTATTGGGGGAGGAAACCAGAGTATCCAGAGAAAACCACCGACATGTCGCAAGTCACTGACAAACTTTATCACATAATGTTGTATCGAGTACATTTCGACTGACCGAATTCAAACTCACAACATTAGTGGTGATATGCACTGATTGCATAGGTAGTTGTAAATCTAACTACTTTACGATCATGACCAAAGGTCAAAGTCACAATAATAATAACTAAACATTGCTCCGTGTCCTTAATGATGAGAGTTCAGCAGAAAAACTGCAATAATTATTTTATAATTAAAAAGTGACAATTTATAGTACCCATTTCAAATATAGTTCTTCAGTAAGGTGCTTCCCTTCAGCTGCTGTTTTAAACAAAGATAACACTTTGTGGATTCTCTGGAAAAAAAACATAGGAACATCATTTATCGAATACATCTGTGAGATGAAAAACAGCAATGAAAATAATCTTCCTTTATATTTGATTTTTCAGCTTGAGTTTTAAATGAAGTCCTCTAACACAGGTTTTTGCTTAATACAGGTTGTGTTTAACACAGGTTTGACTAAAGTTGTTTTGATAATTTGAACATTTCTTTGTATTGTGGCATGCATCACCCCCCCCCCCCCCAACTATTAATGAATTCAGTGGCATAAATATAAATTTTCATTTTCTTTGTGGATAATAATGAGTGAGTGAGTGATTGTTGCTTAACACCAACTCAGTAATTTTTCCGTTATATCATGGTGAGAACAAGTTAATTTTCAATGAGATGATGATGTGATCCGCTTTGTACTAGACCAACATAAACAGTTTGTGGATTGACATGTTGCCCCATTCGGATACATTATCCTGATTCCAAGCAAACCAGTCTTTGTTATTTCTCCTTAATTCTGCATGCTTAGCAGAGAAGCAACAAATAAATTTTTTATAGTCTTTGGTTTGACCATATCAGGGCTCGAACCCACGATCTACCACACTTGAGGTGAGCACACTAACCATTACACCACTGATGAACCCACGATCTACCACACTTGAGGTGAGCACACTAACCATTACACCACTGATGAACCCATGATCTACCACACTTGAGACGAGCACACTAACCATTATACCACTGATGAACCCATGATCTACCACACAAACCATTACACCACTGATGAACCCACGATCTACCACACTTGAGACGAGCACACTAACCATTACACCACTGATGAACCCACAATCTACCACACTTGAGGTGAGCACACTAACCATTACACCACTGATGAACCCACGATCTACCACACTAACCATTACAACACCGATGAACCCACGATCTACCACACTAACCATTACACCACTGATGAACCCACGATCTACCACTTGAGGTGAGCACACTAACCATTATACCACTAATGAACCCACGATCTACCAAACTTGAGACGAGCACACTAATCATTACACCACTGATGAACCCACGATCTACCACACTTGAGATGAGCACACTAATCATTACACCACTGATGAACCCATGATCTACCACACTTGAGACAAGCACACTAACCATTACACCACTGATGAACCCACGATCTACCACACTAGCCATTACACTACTGATGAACCCACGATCTACAACACTTGAGACGAGCACACAAACCATTACACCACTGATGAACCCACGATCTACCACACTTGAGACGAGCACACTAACCATTACACCACTGATGAACCCACGATCTACCACACTTGAGGTGAGCACACTAACCATTACACCACTGATGAACCCACGATCTACCACACTTGAGGTGAGCACACTAACCATTACACCACTGATGAACCCACGATCTACCACACTAACCATTACACCACTGATGAACCCACGATCTACCACACTAACCATTACACCACTGATGAACCCACGATCTACCACACTTGAGGTGAGCACACTAACCATTATACCACTAATGAACCCACGATCTACCAAACTTGAGACGAGCACACTAATCATTACACCACTGATGAACCCACGATCTACCACACTTGAGACGAGCACACTAATCATTACACCACTGATGAACCCATGATCTACCACACTTGAGACAAGCACACTAACCATTACACCACTGATGAACCCACGATCTACCACACTAGCCATTACACAACTGATGAACCCACGATCTACAACACTTGAGACAAGCACACAAACCATTACACCACTGATGAACCCATGATCTACCACACTTGAGACGAGCACACTAACCATTACACCACTGATGAACCCACGATCTACTACACTTGAGGTGAGCACACTAACCATTACACCACTGATGAACCCACGATCTACCACACTTGAGGTGAGCACACTAACCATTACACCACTGATGAACCCACGATCTACCACACTTGAGGTGAGCACACTAACCATTACACCACTGATGAACCCACGATCTACCACACTTGAGGTGAGCACACTAACCATTACACCACTGATGAACCCACGATCTACCACACTTGAGGTGAGCACACTAACCATTACACCACTGATGAACCCACGATCTACCACACTTGAGGTGAGCACACTAACCATTACACCACTGATGAACCCACGATCTACCACACTTGAGGTGAGCACACTAACCATTACACCACTGATGAACCCACGATCTACCACACTTGAGGTGAGCACACTAACCATTACACCACTGATGAACCCACGATCTACCACACTTGAGGTGAGCACACTAACCATTACACCACTGATGCGGTTCCTTTATGGATAATAAACTGATAATATAGGACTACAGAGCTAAGCATGATCTGACTATATCATGTCAACAAGTGAACGTTGAACAAGTGTATATTAAAAACAAGTGTAGACACATTATTTTGCTTGACAAGGTAAATTGTTGAACACAATAGTGTGTTGGAAGCAGTGATTTGCTGGACCCACTGTATATTGAACATTTGTCTTGTTTTACTATTTCAAGTATCAAATATGCCTTCCAAATAATATATGCGAAATTTCGGAATTAAGCCCCTTTTATATCCCTTTTCGAAAAAAAAAGAAAAGCAAAATTGTTTATGGTCCATCAATAACCCATAAAAAAATTATTTAACATCATTAAAATTGGATGAAAAATAAGAAAGTTCAAATTGTGGAATTCAGCTTTCGTTGGACCCTTTCGGTTGAGTTAATCTACAAATAATAAAAGAGGAAATCCGTTGACATACTACCGAAAGTTCTCAGCTCAATAAATTCGAAGAAAAACCTCATCAAAATGGACGAAAAATAAAAATTCTATATGCAAAATTTTGAAACTTGGACACCCTTCAGATCCCTGTTAGAAATGAAATACCAAAAAACAATTTATGATCAATAACTCATAAAGATGATCATTTGCAAAACAGCATTAAAATTTGATGAAAAACACAAAAGTTTTTATAAATTTGAAATATTAAATGTTAAAAACGGTAATAATTACATAATAATGCTAAGGAATTCATAAAAAAATAAACCCTAATCAAAATCAGATGAAAAATAAACCCTAATCAAAATCAGATGAAAAATAAACTCTAATCAAAATCAGATGAAAAATAAACTCTCCATGTACAAATAACAGAAACATTTCTTTTAGCACCTTAGAGCCTCGTGTGGAAATGGGTAGACTCCAAAATCAATACCAACCTCCCTTCAAGGAGCATTGTGTTTAAAATTCTTAAGGATCCATCACCTAAAACTTAAGTTATTGCACAGAAACCATTCTGACTACAGACAACATAACATAATACTACCACAATTTGTTTTGGGGTCGTATAAAAACTTATTTAAATACACAATATAATCTGCATTATACTCAAGTTGTTCATTTCATTCTTAAATCAATTACAAGCTCACTAGGACTTTTACTGACCAGACAATTTTATATAAAGTTGTGATCTCAAACAAAAAAAAAAACATCCAATGTCATATCCCCTTTTCACTCAACATGCAAATAAAGCTAAAATTTCAAAATAAACAAAGAATTATTTTATAAACATCAAGTTGAGAACTATATATATAAGTTCTCAAGCATGACTTCCAGTGGAGATTTATACAGACTTAATTACTTTGAATTTGATGGCCATCAGTCCTGATAATAGTTTACTTTTGGATGACTTGCCAAAAATTTGCAAATAAGCAAACATAGTTTTTGTAATGGATATGTCAATACTGAAGTAGATTTATTTTTTGTTTGCTTATCACAAAGGTAAACAATTTCATGGACCAACCTGGACTTCTTTAAATTTCCACGTTTTAAATGGGATTAGAAGAGAAATTAAAGGGAAAGAATTAATCTCTAAAGACAGTTGAGAAGTGCAGCTACCACACTGTTGTCATAACTGTCAATGGTTTCAGGTGAAAAACAATGTAATATTCTTTTTTTACCTTTCGGAAATTCTTATTGTGATATTTATAGAAATAACTTAGTAGGCAACCATGTATTATACTCCTTTCAAAAACAACCAACATACATTTGTTGAACCAAAAGTGACATTATCTAAAATTTGTTAATGTTTTTTATGTTTTTTTTACTAAGATCTTATAAGTTAATATAATAACAAAAAATGTTAATGTTTTTTATGTTTTTTTTACTAAGATCTTATAAGTTAATATAATAACAATCATTGTCAGAGGCGTAGCTATATATATAGCCATACCAATGATGTTCTCTATTGTGTAGTACACCTAATTTACCTACAATTTGACCAGACCAATACAAAATGTTTATGCTATTCTGTTGTTCTGATAATCTTGTAACTATGGTACCTCAATGTATGTAATGTGGATGTAATGGATGATCCTTCTAAGAATACGAGATAATGAACACAATCAAAATAATGTTCCTTTAATTTAAAATGTTACCCTTCTGGAGCACCTTAGTTCACTGCCGTTTTTTGGTGAAGTTTGTGTTGTTCAATCATTAGTTTTCTGTGTAGTGTATTGTTCAATGATTAGTTTTCTGTGTAGTGTGTTGTTCAATCATTAGTGTTCTGTGTAGTGTGTTGTTCAATGATTAGTTTTCTGTGTAGTGTGCTGTTCAATCATTAGTTTTCTGTGTATTGTGTTGTTCAATTATTAGTTTTCTGTGCAGTGTGTTGTTCAATCATTAGTTTTCTGTGTAGTGTATTGTTCAATCATTAGTTTTCTGTGTAGTGTGTTGTTCAATCATTAGTTTTCTGTGTAGTGTGTTGTTCAATGATTAGTTTTCTGTGTAGTGTATTGTTCAATGATTAGTTTTCTGTGTAGTGTATTGTTCAATGATTAGTTTTCTGTGTATTGTGTTGTTCAATCATTAGTTTTCTGTGTAGTGTATTGTTCAATCATTAGTTTTCTGTGTAGTGTGTTGTTCAATCATTAGTTTTCTGTGTAGTGTGTTGTTCAATCATTAGTTTTCTGTGTAGTGTGTTGTTCAATCATTAGTTTTCTGTGTAGTGTATTGTTCAATCATTAGTTTTCTGTGTAGTGTGTTGTTCAATCATTAGTTTTCTGTGTAGTGTGTTGTTCAATGATTAGTTTTCTGTGTAGTGTGTTGTTCAATCATTAGTTTTCTGTGTAGTGTGTTGTTCAATGATTAGTTTTCTGTGTAGTGTGTTGTTCAATGATTAGTTTTCTGTGTAGTGTGTTGTTCAATCATTAGTTTTCTGTGTAGTTCAATCGTTAGTTTTCTGTGTAGTGTGTTGTTCAATCATTAGTTTTCTGTGTAGTGTATTGCTCAATCATTAGTTTTCTGTGTAGTGTGTTGTTCAATCATTAGTTTTCTCTGTAGTGTGTTGTTCAATCATTAGTTTTCTGTGTAGTTCATTCATTAGTTTTCTGTGTAGTGTGTTGTTCAATGATTAGTTTTCTGTGTAGTGTGTTGTTCAATGATTAGTTTTCTGTGTAGTGTGTTGTTCAATGATTAGTTTTCTGTGTAGTGTGTTGTTCAATGATTAGTTTTCTGTGTAGTGTGTTGTTCAATGATTAGTTTTCTGTGTAGTGTGTTGTTCAATGATTAGTTTTCTGTGTAGTGTATTGTTCAATGATTAGTTTTCTGTGTAGTGTATTGTTCAATGATTAGTTTTCTGTGTAGTGTGTTGTTCAATCATTAGTTTTCTGTGTAGTGTGTTGTTCAATCATTAGTTTTCTGTGTAGTGTGTTGTTCAATGATTAGTTTTCTGTGTAGTGTATTGTTCAATCATTAGTTTTCTGTGTAGTGTATTGTTCAATGATTAGTTTTCTGTGTAGTGTGTTGTTCAATCATTAGTTTTCTGTGTAGTGTGTTGTTCAATCATTAGTTTTCTGTGTAGTGTGTTGTTCAATCATTAGTTTTCTGTGTAGTGTGTTGTTCAATCATTAGTTTTCTGTGTAGTGTATTGTTCAATGATTAGTTTTCTGTGTAGTGTGTTGTTCAATGATTAGTTTTCTGTGTAGTGTGTTGTTCAATGATTAGTTTTCTGTGTAGTGTGTTGTTCAATGATTAGTTTTCTGTGTAGTGTATTGTTCAATGATTAGTTTTCTGTGTAGTGTGTTGTTCAATCATTAGTTTTCTGTGTATTGTGTTGTTCAATCATTAGTTTTCTGTGTAGTGTATTGTTCAATCATTAGTTTTCTGTGTAGTGTATTGTTCAATCATTAATTTTCTGTGTAGTGTATTGTTCAATGATTAGTTTTCTGTGTAGTGTGTTGTTCAATCATTAGTTTTCTGTGTAGTGTGTTGTTCAATGATTAGTTTTCTGTGTAGTGTGTTGTTCAATGATTAGTTTTCTGTGTAGTGTGTTGTTCAATGATTAGTTTTCTGTGTAGTGTGTTGTTCAATCATTAGTTTTCTGTGTAGTGTGTTGTTCAATGATTAGCTTTCTGTGTAGTGTGTTGTTCAATCATTAGTTTTCTGTGTTGTTCAATCATTAGTTTTCTGTGTAGTGTATTGTTCAATCATTAGTTTTCTGTGTAGTGTGTTGTTCAATCATTAGTTTTCTGTGTAGTGTGTTGTTCAATGATTAGTTTTCTGTGTAGTGTGTTGTTCAATGATTAGTTTTCTGTGTAGTGTGTTGTTCAATGATTAGTTTTCTGTGTAGTGTGTTGTTCAATCATTAGTTTTCTGTGTAGTGTGTTGTTCAATGATTAGTTTTCTGTGTAGTGTGTTGTTCAATGATTAGTTTTCTGTGTAGTGTGTTGTTCAATGATTAGTTTTCTGTGTAGTGTGTTGTTCAATCATTAGTTTTCTGTGTAGTGTGTTGTTCAATGATTAGCTTTCTGTGTAGTGTGTTGTTCAATCATTAGTTTTCTGTGTAGTGTGTTGTTCAATCATTAGTGTTTTGTGTAGTGTGTTGTTCAATCATTAGTTTTCTGTGTAGTGTGTTGTTCAATGATTAGTTTTCTGTGTAGTGTGTTGTTCAATCATTAGTTTTCTGTGTAGTGTATTGTTCAATCATTAGTTTTCTGTGTAGTGTGTTGTTCAATCATTAGTTTTCTGTGTAGTGTATTGTTCAATGATTAGTTTTCTGTGTAGTGTATTGTTCAATGATTAGTTTTCTGTGTAGTGTGTTGTTCAATCATTAGTTTTCTGTGTAGTGTGTTGTTCAATCATTAGTTTTCTGTGTAGTGTGCAGAGTTGGCGAAAATCGTCGGACCTGACCGGCAGAATAACGGTCGGTCCGATTAATTGATGAACCGTGTCTGTCCCAATGTCCGTCACGAAAATATTACTTTTGTGGTTGTCCAGTTGGCGATTGAAATTTATTCACTCCCAGTTTCCACTGCTAATGGCATTAAATTCCGTTTTCAGTTTTATCAAAATGTCAGACAGAGACTTGAAATTTGTTTATTTATTTTGTCAGACCGACATGATCCTATCGAAACTCCTATACGTAAATGTAAACATCCTTTTAGTAGCAACGAGCACCTGCAAAACATGGAACATTAAAACTGAAATATATTACTGAGGACAGAAATAAGTTGACTTCCACACTCCCCAAGTATTAAAGATTGTTTGTGTTTAATTAAATATGTTTTGAGATGCTTATATATTGAAGATGACAACAGATTCATATTCTTAACTGAAATTAAAAATGTAGGTAAACCGGAAACTGACAATGATGTATAATATTCGGAACGTGATCGGACCATTAGAGGTGTCAAACCAGTAATTCAACCAATCAGAGCTAAGAACATATACAAAAGTAGTCCCTTTTAAAGAAAAAAGTTCTTTTCACTTTGTTGTATTGTGACAAATACTGAATGGAATGGAATAATTAAATTGATAATTGAAGTTAAATGTATAAGGATTATTTTGAGCCCAAATTTGATTGATTTAGTTGTATTTTAATATGGATATGGAGGATTTGATGCATGACCTATAAATAGGGAATTTCTGGGGGATGACAGAGCTATTTTTAGAGTAGGTATTTTCCATAGGCTGGCATTTCACTGCAAGACTTTAAACATGGTCTGATATTTTGACAGAACGTAGAGGAATCATGGACGTTTCAGAAAATGTATGGTCTTCGAAAGGTTAAACTTAAGATAAAATGGCCAGGTAGGCTCGAAAAAACACAAATTTAGTAGAAAACCTTAAAGAAATTAATTATAGGTTTCACACCTTACATTAAAAAACATCAAATTGAACATTTGTTGCTATCATGTTCAAATTAGCCTAATAATGTCACAACAGACACAGAGTGACATTTTTCAAATAAAAATGTTACAAAATGCATTGTGGTGTCAGATTACATGGTCGAAATACATTTTATGTAATATTTTGGAATATTGCTCCCAAACACTGGATATACATGGACAGAGGGTATTGCAACTCATTTTATTTTTATTTATGACTTTATAATTATTGGGAATATGTTATTGAATGTGTTTTTGCAGTAGAAGGGCATATAATATTGAAAATATGGTTGATATTAAGAATTTAAAAAATTTCATCATGCAGCAGTTTGTTGACTTCAAATATAGAATATGGTGATATCATGATTGGATTTTTTTCAATCCTACACATTTTTCCTGGTAAATTTTGATAGCTTCAGTTAGAATACATGTACAATGTACTTATAAAATAATATAAGGCTATAGAAAGCAGTTTTAATTGAAAATTATGTAGTAAAAACCTGGTAATTTAAGTGATCCCAGAAAAATTATTTTGACTGCTTAGCATTTTCTGTAAATTTTTCAAATTGTCAATTTGGATTTCATGTTTTAGAGTATTATTTGGCTGTAACAGTACATTTGAACATCCAGCTTACTTAAACAGTGGGAAAAAATGATGTGGAAGCATATATTTATTCAGTTTTGGGGGAAATTATAGTTTTGTACCATAAGAAATTCCAAAACTTGAATATCAATAAATCATATTTTTTTCATATTTGATGGAATTAGAAGGAATTTCAACTGTAGATCTACATGTATATACAAAAACTTATTTTATGCCTTAAACTACATAATTTATGGGGTTAAAGCATGAATTAACAAAATTAAGAATGATGTGAACTCATTTTATGGGACGAAAAAAAAAGGGGGGGGGGGGGGGCTAAATGCAAACATTTCATAGTATTTAGCTATTAAATATACAACTGAGGCATATATATGTGTAAAAATTGCTTATTATGTTAGAAATTAGCTTAATAACTGTAATATACAAAAGAATAGGTAAGTTTTGGTATATTACACAGTCTGAACTCAACAGCTGTAAATGGAAATGTTTTCATTAAAAATCTTCAAGGGGGTACCTTTGCATTTGAACACTTATACTTGCAAATATTAGACAGCCACATACCTTATGAGGTTTTTTGTGGTTGATATTGCCTAAGGAATAGAAATAAGGCCAATAAAGGGTTAGAGAAGCAAGTTTTGCTGCTCTTTAGGTGTCAAACCAGTAATTCAACCAATCAGAGCTAAGAACATATACAAAAGTAGTCCCTTTTAAAGAAAAAAGTTCCTTTCACTTTGTTGTATTGTGACAAATACTGAATGGAATGGAATAATTAAATTGATAATTGAAGTTAAATGTATAAGGATTATTTTGAGCCCAAATGTGATTGATTTAGTTGTATTTTAATATGGATATGGAGGATTTGATGCATGACCTATAAATAGGGAATTTCTGGGGGATGACAGAGCTATTTTTAGAGTAGGTATTTTCCATAGTCTGGCATTTCACTGCAAGACTTTAAACATGGCCTGATATTTTGACAGAACGTAGAGGAATCATGGACGTTTCAGAAAATGTATGGTATTCAAAAGGTTAAACTTAAGATAAAATGGCCAGGTAGGCTCGAAAAAACACAAATTTAGTAGAAAACCTTAAAGAAATTAATTATAGGTTTCACACCTAGATACAGATTGTTGGCTATATCTGCCTTATCTTTTTAGATAAAAATATGTATACAGAAAAACATTTAATTGGGTTGTTTAATGATCATGACTATAGGTAAACTTGCATTCAGTTCTGTATAAAAAACAAAACTTGATAGGTTATATACAATGTTACAAAAAAATGGTGGGACAGACACAAAGGCCATGGGTCAGACAGAACCCCAGTTCCTGTCTGACCCAATGTCAGACAGAAAAAAAAAGGTTTTCGCCAACTCTGAGTGTGTTGTCTGTGTGTTGTCCACCTATGTTTGTCTTTTTGTTCTGTTTCTTCTGTCCTTCTTTAATTGTATGACTTCTTGGATTATACTCTTGGTATCTTCAAACTTTTCTTACTCAAAATAGTAAGTCTGTTTCATATACATATGTCCAGCAGCTAGCATTGTGTCAACACAATAGTAAGTCTGTTTCATATACATATGTCGAGCAGCTAGCATTGTGTCAACAAAATAGTAAGTCTGTTTCATATACATATGTCCAGCAGCTAGCATTGTGTCAACACAATAATAAGTCTGTTTCATATACATATGTCGAGCAGCTAGCATTGTGTCAACACAATAGTAAGTCTGTTTCATATACATATGTCCAGCAGCTAGCATTGTGTCAACACAATAGTAAGTCTGTTTCATATACATATGTCCAGCAGCTAGCATTGTGTCAACACAATAGTAAGTCTGTTTCATATACATATGTCCAGCAGCTAGCATTGTGTCAACAAAATAGTAAGTCTGTTTCATATACATATGTCCAGCAGCTAGCATTGCGTCAACACAATAGTAAGTCTGTTTCATATACATATGTCCAGCAGCTAGCATTGTGTCAACACAATAGTAAGTCTGTCTCATATACATATGTCCAGCAGCTAGCATTGTGTCAACACAATAGTAAGTCTGTTTCATATATACATATGTCCAGCAGCTAGCATTGTGTCAACAAAATAGTAAGTCTGTTTCATATACGTATGTCTAGCAGCTAGCATTGTGTCAACACAATAGTAAGTCTGTCTCATATACATATGTCCAGCAGCTAGCATTGTGTCAACACAATAGTAAGTCTGTTTCATATACATATGTCCAGCAGCTAGCATTGTGTCAACACAATAGTAAGTCTGTTTCATATACATATGTCCAGCAGCTAGCATTGTGTCAACACAATAGTAAGTCTGTTTCATATACATATGTCCAGCAGCTAGCATTGTGTCAACAAAATAGTAAGTCTGTTTCATATACATATGTCCAGCAGCTAGCATTGTGTCAACACAATAGTAAGTCTGTTTCATATACATATGTCCAGCAGCTAGCATTGTGTCAACACAATAGTAAGTCTGTCTCATATACATATGTCCAGCAGCTAGCATTGTGTCAACACAATAGTAAGTCTGTTTCATATATACATATGTACAGCAGCTAGCATTGTGTCAACAAAATAGTAAGTCTGTTTCATATACATATGTCCAGCAGCTAGCATTGTGTCAACACAATAGTAAGTCTGTCTCATATACATATGTCCAGCAGCTAGCATTGTGTCAACACAATAGTAAGTCTGTTTCATATACATATGTCCAGCAGCTAGCATTGTGTCAACACAATAGTAAGTCTGTTTCATATACATATGTCCAGCAGCTAGCATTGTGCCAACAAAATAGTAAGTCTGTTTCATATACATATGTCCAGCAGCTAGCATTGTGTCAACAGAATTGTAAGTCTGTTTCATATACATATGTCCAGCAGCTAGCATTGTGTCAACACAATAGTAAGTCTGTTTCATATACATATCTCCAGCAGCTAGCATTGTGTCAACACGATAGTAAGTCTGTTTCATATACATATGTCCAGCAGCTAGCATTGTGTCAACACAATAGTAAGTCTGTTTCATATACATATCTCCAGCAGCTAGCATTGTGTCAACACGATAGTAAGTCTGTTTCATATACATATGTCCAGCAGCTAGCATTGTGTCAACACAATAGTAAGTCTGTTTCATATACATATGTCCAGCAGCTAGCATTGTGTCAACACAATAGTAAGTCTGTTTCATATACATATGTCCAGCAGCTAGCATTGTGTCAACACAATAGTAAGTCTGTTTCATATACATATGTCCAGCAGCTAGCATTGTGTCAACAAAATACCACAATGTTCATTAGCTAACTTTAGCTGCTTTACTGCCTAGACAGAAAAATGGTCAAGGACAGAATTCTCTTGAACTTGTAATAATGTCAGCCAATCCCCATAATAACTGACAGACACCCAGTCAGTTAATTTCATGTTAATTTGTGTGACATGACAATTACATTGTAGCATTATTATATAACCTGGAACTCACTTGGCAGACATGTTGTACCAGGATGACATATCCATTAGACACAGGCACAATTAGGCAGATTAAAAGTAGATGCATTTTGGGGTCATTAATTAGAAAATTAATAGTTGATGAAATGTTGTATAATAATTTTTAAAATTATGCCATTAATGAGCATTTTAAAAAGGTCATGATTGCAAATCATCAAAAGTTCAACAATAACAATATGACAGTCTACACAAAAATGCTATTTATTCTATAGAAAAATTGCATGTGACATCTGTCATATTTCATATGTAATAAATTTATCAAAAATAACCTCTGAAAATTAGAGCTCGTTAATTTCAAATTTAATTGTAATTTAGACTTCTTTGCCGAGGGATTAAATTGTAAAATCTAAATAAATCTGGAGAAAAATGGGTTTTAAAACTAATTTATTTGGTTTTCTTTCCTATTCTTAACAAAGGCAATGCACTATACAATTTGAATAGAGAAAGCCGTTTCGATGAAATTAACGGGAACAATTGTGAATGAAATAAATTGAAAAATCTATAAATGTCGACCAATTTAAAATGACAACGCTATTACAAGCCATTTGTCATTCCAGCCTTAGAAATCAGTGAATTTGTTTACTAATGCCCAAATAAAGACTCACCACACAGGACTTTCTATTTGTCGACAATAAACTCTAAAGAAGACAAGTTTAGTTCTACACACAATAATTGATTTAGATATGTTCCGAACACGAAATCTCACTTCTTTGCCCATTCAAACTGGTTCCTTCATTACAGTTATTTGCATATTTCCCGTCATTAGTCTACAAATTCTATTACTCTTTATATTGACGATTTAAGGAACGTATGTGACCATTAACTTTCTCTAAATTGTTGTAATGTTGATATTAGCTGTGAAGTTTATATCCTTTTATGGAAAGCACTTAAAAAAAAAAAAAGGAACTAGAGGCCCACATGAGTCTGTATCACTCACCTGGTAGAGACCATTATTGAACTCATTACAGCCTACTTTAAATTTTGAAACCACAGACCCTGGGACCTAAATATCTGCAATATTGAATCTACTATCACAATGATTCTATCATTCATGTCTATTTTGACTTTTTTTCTATTGCAGTCTATGTTATTCTTTAGGCCTCACGGTTTGGAGCTCACATACTCATTTTGTGTTCATGTTTAAATCTACCATTTACAATAGCATTTCCATAACTGGTTTTCAAGAAAATGATTTTGTTAACATTTCCACTATTGCAGCCTATGTTAAATGTTAGATCTCAGAGAACCCAGAGTCTTCATCGGTATTGCATTAAACCTCCATTTCAAAAAGATACTTTATGTCAAATATATTTACATTTCCCTAGCTGGTTCTTTATAATACTGTAAACCCTTCAATTGTGCATATCTGAGTCTGCATATCACAATGACCTCTTTTGAGGGGGGAAATTTAACAGTATTTTCACTGCATGTGATATGACCTGATGTTACAGGGTTGGCCTTTGGTTAATGGTTTTTTTTAGAGGTGTAGTACTGTATTTCCAAAAGGGCCTCCTGATTCCCCTACTAAATTGTTAATTACATAATAGCACTTGTGTGACTACCAGGATGAATACAATACCTTTTCCAAGACATCTTGTGAATTAACATTTTCTTCTATTAAATCCAAGCATGCTGTCAGATAATTCTTCCACATAACATCTGAAACAGAAAAATAACTATGTATTCCTCATTTTACCTAACATTTCACATGAGATAGAACCCATTTGAACCAAGATTTCATAAGATTTATACTTTACTTTTACTGATTCAGGAAGTGGATTCATATTAACCCATGCAACATATTTCATGAAGTGGATTCAGTGTAACATATATAACATATTTCATGAAGTGGATTCAGTATAGCATATTTCAGGAAGTGGATTCAGTATAGCATACATAACATATTTCAAGAAGTGGATTTAGTATAGCATACAAAACATATTTCAGGAAATGGACTCAGTATAGCATAATTTTTTTTTCTCAAGAAGTGGATTCAGCATAGCATACAACATATATTTCAGGAAGTGGATTAAGCATAGCATACACAAATATTTCAGGAAGTGGATTCAGTATAGCATACATAACATATTTCAAGAAGTGGATTTAGTATAGCATACATAACATATATCAGGAACTGGATTCAGCATAGCATACAAAACATATTTCAGGAAGTGGATTAAGCATAACATACATAAAATATTTCAGGAAGTGGATTCAGCATGCATAGCATACAAAACATATTTCAGGAATTGGATTAAGTATAACATACATAACATATTTCAGGAAGTGGATTCAGTATAGTATACATAACAAACTTCCAGAAGTGGATTCAGCATAGCATACATAACAGGGGGTATTATGGTGTTTAACACCACTTTCAACATTATTTCAGCAAAATTGTGACAGTCACTGAGTGTTTATTGGTGGAGGAGTAGCCAGAGAAAATCATCAACCTGCCGCAAGTGACTGACAAACGATCTCACATAATGTTGTATCGAGTACACCTCGCCTGAGTTTGATTCGACCTCACAACATTAGTGGTGATAGGCACTGCTTGCATAGGTAGTTGTAAATCCAACTACCATACGATCAAGATTATGATGGTCCCTGCATATATAACATATTTCAGGAAGTGGATTTTGCATCGAATATATGACATACATATACTTCATAAACATGTAGAATTGAACTTCATGTTTTAAAAAAATGCACTGATATCAAGTGTTAAGGAGATTTGAAAATATCACTATTGCTGCCCAGGGTACTGATTTAAAGGTGAGGTGTAGTCAATAACATTTTATGTGATAAAGTCAGTTACCTTTGGCAGATTAATTGGTTGTTTAATGTTTTCATTGACACTCTTGTTTATTCCTGTGGTATAATTGACCATCACATAACTGAAATATTGTTGAAAATGCTGTTAGATGTTAAAATTATAACCCTATATCTTAAAGCTTAGACTTTAATCAAAACATCAAATATGATAGTGACAAACTATATAATCGAATGACCTAGACCATATCTAGAAGTTCATTTGCCTTGCAATGATGTACAAAACAAAGTCCTGGTAAAAAATAACCAGTAGATATGTAATTTAGAGCAGACCACATGTTTCTAGAATAACCTTCATCAGGTATGGTCAAAAGATAGGAAAGTCAAATGAATAAAAAGTCTGCAAAAGTTGACTTTCCCATATCACAGTACATTGTTTCTATATCATTGCCAGGCTAATCATATTCAACCGAAGTTAAGCCAGAATTGTTTTCTGTTCAATAGCAATACATTATACTGATATCTACTTTCATTCAACAGAAGTAGAAGGGGCCTTCATGATCGTGATCATATGGTAGTTGAATGTACAGCTACCTATACAATCAGTGCCCATCACCACTAAAGTTGCTAGTTCGAATCCCGCTCATGGCGAGGTGTACTCGATACAACATTACGTGATAAAGTTTGTCAGTGACTTGCGACAGGTCGGTGGTTTTCATCGGCCAATCTGATTTCCTCCACCAATAAAACTGAATGCCATGATATAACTGAAATATTATTGAAAGTGGAGTTAAACGCCATAACCCTAACCCTGTTCAATCCCAGTTAAACCAATCAAACAGGATAATAGTAGTACATTATACTAATCTACTTTCATTCAAACTTAAAAGCAGTACATCTTAGAAATCTTTCACTTAAAAAAATATAAATATTTGGTAATATATTTACACTACCACAATAAAATCTAATTATACAACATATAATTTGGTCACTTATTAATAAATTTTGTTACTATGAAAGATATAACAAATTCCCTTTCATGTTTATCTCTTATTTATTTTCAGATTTAAATTTAAGATAAAGGAGGATATTATTGAGGGTATCTATTTATCTACTAAAATCCACATTTTTTTTATTGATTCATAATACTTAATCGTCTAACCCAAATAAACCTGTTCATTCAAATGGCTTTTTGATCTACATATAAATTTCAAAGATTAAGATAATTATTGTGTAAGTTTCAAACCAATCAAGTTAGTAAAGCAAGTTCAAAGATACCACTTTACAATGACCCCAGGTAATCACTCCAATTTTCAGAATAAAACTTCTAGTTAATTGAAATGATGTACCTTTTTAATCAGGTATTATAATGGTTTTATAATGTTTTTCTTTGTCTAACATTAAGGCAATACAAGCACTACATGTCTCTAACAATCTAATCTTGACATAATTTTAAAGCTTATACCACTTTTCTGCAAAAAATTGTAAATTTTAGTTTTTTAAAAGGCAGTGCAGTCACTGCTATTCATGTATCTAACCTTTTAGCCTTGAAAGCATTTTAAAGCTTTTACTACTTTTCTTGAAAATTGTAAATTTTAACATAATTTTCAGATTCAATAAATTTCCATCCATAATAAAAATCTGTCCAAATAATCAATAAAGTACACTACAAATAACTGTGAATTTTTCCTCTTTCTAATTTATCACAAAATTTGACATGCACAATTTTGGAAACCCAACATACAGTTTTCTTTTTCCACTTAAAATTTGCTTTATAATAAAAAAAAAAAAAAAAAGCTTTAGTGTTGAGGAATATAAATGTACACATAGATGGGTGTTTTTGTCAGGCCTAAATTATTACATCATTATCTCTACATTTCCGCCACAACTTATTTCAAAAATACAGTTATTTGAAAAGTCAATTTTGCATATAATAGTATGTAATTAGTTACCGTGTAAATAGTGTTTTCATTGGTGTATAATAAACATAATACCTTGGCCGTAGTGGTCGTGATCGTTTGGTAGTTGGATTTATAACTAACTATGCAATCAGTGCCTATCACAATTAAAGTTGTGAGTTCGAACTCCACTATTGGCCAGGTGCACCCGATACAACTTTATGTGATAAAGTTTGTCAGTGACTTGCAGCAGGTCGGTGGTTTTCTCCGGGTACTCTGGTTTTCTCCACCAATAAAACTGACTGCCATTATATAACGGATGTGGCGTTAAAAATCGTAACCCTAACCTTAATCCATAATACCCAATTCCTATTCATTGTAGTAGATACTATGTAAACTTTTTGATTTTTTGTATACATACCCACCCAGATTGGTTAAATAATTTTATCAGCAAAAAATGAGTATTATACAAATGATTACAGTATTCCGTTTGCCCCAAAAAGTTGGGGTTATGACTGTTTAACACCACTTTCAACAATATTTCAGCAATCATGGTGTTTATCTATATTGGTGAAATAAACCAATAATGAAAACTACCAAGCTGCCTATATAAAGTTGCATCAAGTGAACTGGAATCAAACTACACTGGTATTTGTCTCGATCAATGTATCTTTGTGTGGAGTATGAGTAACGATAAGCTGATGGAGGCAAGTGTCTGTGGATTGTATAGGTGGAAATAATTCTAACTACCATAAAAATGCACGACACAAAGAAAAATAGATATATCATGTGGAAAGTACTTACATGACTGCATCATTTCACTAAGAGGGATAGTTTGGGTCCATAAAACTAGTTTAACTCTGCCACTTTTTATTGAAGTGCCTGTACCAAGCCAAGAAAGTGAGTAGTCATGCATATTTGTGTGTTAGGACTATCATTTTTGCCTCTTCATGCAATTTTTTGATTGGATTTTTAGAACTGTTTAGACAGTGTGGTATCTTAGAACTGTTTAGACAGTGTGGTATTTTAGAACTGTTTAGACAGCGTGGTATTTTAGAACTGTTTAGACAGTGTGGTATTTTAGAACTGTTTAGACAGTGTGGTATTTTAGAACTGTTTAGACAGTGTGGTATTTTAGAACTGTTTAGACAGTGTGGTATTTTAGAACTGTTTAGACAGTGTGGTATTTTAGAACTGTTTAGACAGTGTGGTATTTTAGAACTGTTTAGACAGCGTGGTATTTTAGAACTGTTTAGACAGCGTGGTATTTTAGAACTGTTTAGACAGTGTGGTATTTTAGAACTGTTTAGACAGTGTGGTATTTTAGAACTGTTTAGACAGTGTGGTATTTTAGAACTGTTTAGACAGTGTGGTATTTTAGAACTGTTTAGACAGCGTGGTATTTTAGAACTGTTTAGACAGTGTGGTATTTTAGAACTGTTTAGACAGTGTGGTATTTTAGAACTGTTTAGACAGTGTGGTATTTTAGAACTGTTTAGACAGTGTGGTATTTTAGAACTGTTTAGACAGTGTGGTATTTTAGAACTGTTTAGACAGTGTGGTATTTTAGAACTGTTTAGACAGTGTGGTATTTTAGAACTGTTTAGACAGTGTGGTATTTTAGAACTGTTTAGACAGTGTGGTATTTTAGAACTGTTTAGACAGTGTGGTATTTTAGAACTGTTTAGACAGTGTGGTATTTTAGAACTGTTTAGACAGTGTGGTATTTTAGAACTGTTTAGACAGTGTGGTATTTTAGAACTGTTTAGACAGTGTGGTATTTTAGAACTGTTTAGACAGTGTGGTATCTTAGAACTGTTTAGACAGTGTGGTATCTTAGAACTGTTTAGACAGTGTGGTATTTTAGAACTGTTTAGACAGTGTGGTATTTTAGAACTGTTTAGACAGTGTGGTATTTTAGAACTGTTTAGACAGTGTGGTATTTTAGAACTGTTTAGACAGTGTGGTATTTTAGAACTGTTTAGACAGTGTGGTATTTTAGAACTGTTTAGACAGTTTGGTATTTTAGAACTGTTTAGACAGTGTGGTATTTTAGAACTGTTTAGACAGCGTGGTATTTTAGAACTGTTTAGACAGTGTGGTATTTTGGAACTGTTTAGACAGTGTGGTATTTTAGAACTGTTTAGACAGTGTGGTATTTTAGAACTGTTTAGACAGCGTGGTATTTTAGAACTGTTTAGACAGTGTGGTATTTTGGAACTGTTTAGACAGTGTGGTATTTTAGAACTGTTTAGACAGTGTGGTATTTTAGAACTGTTTAGACAGCGTGGTATTTTAGAACTGTTTAGACAGTGTGGTATTTTAGAACAGTTTAGACAGTGTGGTATTTTTTATTTTCACTTTTATTACCATTTTTATGTTCCTATAAAATTGTCCTATCTTTATCCCAGTGTTACATACAGAGTTTTATACCAGACTAATTTATCATCCTACAATCTCCATATCAAATCTGGTACTATATTATTTAAATCTTTTTTCTGAGATATCTATAAACATACTTTCTAATTTAGAAGAGCCATGGCTTTTCCTAAAACAAGACACTTTAATATAATCTAAAGCATTAAAATTGATTACTTCTGTTTCTAAGAAATGCCTCCGTGATCACAAACACAGTATGCTTAACTAATCACAAGCGATCTCGTAGAACCCATGAGAAATATTTCAACTGTTGTGTTTTTATAACAATGAACATCTATTACACTGGCAGACGCTTGCATAAGGGTCTGATTAATCAAGGCAAAAATAATGGGATTGCTTCATTAAAGAAGTCCTGGAAACCATTTTGCTAAATAATGAATTACGATCAATTTTTTTTCCTAGTTTGCCACGATTTAAAAAAAAATTGTTTTTTGAAGAATCACTGTCCATACATACAAATGAAATTATTTTTTTAAGAGAAAAGTAAATATTTGATTGATGCAAGAAAAGTATACTGAAAGTTAAAAAGTTTGAAGTCAATGAACTGACATTAGAATAAAGTTGTGAGACCCTAAATTCTGACTACAAAATGAATTGTTTATTAGAGACCAAAATATTTCAAGGACTGTCTAGCCATTCCAATACAAAAGTAAGGGCAATATCCATTTATTAATCAATTGTCTTGAATTTGGTGGGAACAACCATTTTTTTCCCTTCAATTGTTTAAGTACACAAATACTATTGCAATTTCTATTAAGAAATATTCAATTTATATACCAGTGAAATTTGATATGAAATCACTATCGAAATTAACACAGCATTTATCCAGAGTTCAAAGCAATTTGTTGTGAACTGATTTAACCCTGCACGAGTGTTGATGGTGACAATATTGGGGTGAAAACGGAGGTTATGTGATGTCGTTTTTCAATAAGGTGTTTCACTAATTAATTTACCTTAGTTGAGCAAGATTATTGTCCACCAATCAGGCTTCAATTGATAACTTTTAAATAACTCTCCCCAAGTTAATAAATCTCCAATATTTTCAATATAATCAATTACATTTTCTCTATAGACGATTGTTAAAATTTATCAAGCTGAAGAAACAAGTTGTCAGTTAATTAAATATGGGTACAAGGCATAGTAGATAAAATAGATTTGATAAGAATTAAGCATGTAAAGCAGTGCACACATCAATATTTTGAGGCCTTTTATAGATCATAAACACGCAAATATCTTGCTTTTGTTGAAAAGATTACATGTACCATAACTTATTAAAATTGGGTGAAAAACTGTCACAATTTACTTTCTTTAAACATAATTTGCCTTACTTTAGTTTTTGCCTTAATTTTTTTCACCTACTTGTCAGAAAGACAAATTTAGAAAATGTTTCTATCAACTCAAACAACTTCTTTCACTTGTCTGAATCCAGTTTTACTTGTCCTGGGCTTCAGGCAAGTGGGTTAGCATGAAGACTGCTTTATCAAACATCTTCTGTGGATTTCACTCCACTTCTTCTCCATATTATCTTAAATAAAACATAAACCACTGGACTCCCTGGGATATTATCTACTCTCGCTTGCGATGGGCACAATAATAAATACAGAGGTATTAGCTGGTTGTGTGTGGTGAACCAAAGGCATAGATTACCCTATATAAGGACATATATTAGTATCGCACATGCATTTACAAGATATCACAAAAATTTATTTATTAAAGATTTTCTAGTGTTTTCAAATTACAAATTACA
Organism: Bathymodiolus brooksi; assembly: GCA_963680875.1. Lineage (NCBI taxonomy): Eukaryota > Metazoa > Mollusca > Bivalvia > Mytilida > Modiolidae > Bathymodiolus > Bathymodiolus brooksi. Next base: position 130,704,705 of record OY804579.1, on the reverse strand, counting down.
ATTGTTGCTACAAATGAATACAACTGCAGCAAGTCCATCATAGAATCTTTGGGCCTCTTGTTTGGAAGGGGCTACAATCTCCTAAATCAATCCCAAACTTTATTCAAATGCAAAGATCACTGTCTTAAAATTTCAGAAGATCAACCATCAAATAGAAATTACTGTAAATTACTGTGAAAAAATATTTAATCAAATTTTGTGGTCAAATAAAAATAATTACAAAGACAAAAAAAACCCAATGATGCTTTCATCAGAATTCAGCCTAGAGTAACATTTCTTTTGGAACATTCAGTACTGTTAGACATGTCCTAATCATGTATATTTCACTGACATTTAATTGAAATGAAAAACAACAGCAATACACAGCTTCAGGATAATATGTACATTTCATTGACAAACACAATCAGATTTCCTTTAAAAGGCGTCAATATTCAATATTAAAGAAGAATAAGAATAATTGTATTTTTCATTTGCAAGAGATGTAATTTTCACGTTTGATTAGGTTGTCGCCGTGAGACGTGAAGACGAAGTATCACTGTTCTGAGTGCCATTAGCCATTGTACAACATCTGCGAATGATGGTCAATTTCCCAAACCATAATAAGCAGATATCCAAGCAATTCAGAGGATTAACTTCTGTTTAAGGAAATTGGAGAAGATTTGCATAGCACTAATTATAATACCATCACGCTGTGGTGTTCTTTTTCTTATGATGGAATGCAATGTAAAAAAAGCCATAAATACGGTCTGACTTTTCTTATTATTCATGAACAGGCTATCAACAGATCTAAGTCTCAATAGGTAGGAAATAAAGCTTCTGCAAATGAGCTGTGATTATATAGCGCAAACGTTTTCTTGTCTCCAGGCTCGTAAAAGTTCACTTCTATTAACATCTGACTGCTCGGATGTGATAAAACAAGAGACTCATCTCAGAATATATGTAAAAGAGCTCCTAATTATGCCCCTACAGTTAAAATCTGAGCTGACTATGGCTTCAAATAAAGCTGCTATTGCCCATTTTAGAATTTTCTATTTATAGTAACAGTGACCATATTAGAGGAGTTCAAACCTATTGGATATAATTTACTATTAGAACCAGATATTGGGTCAGTGGTTTCTGAAGAGGAAGATTTTAAAGTGTAAAAAACGTATGACAAATGCTGATCGCTGGCAAAAGATCACTCTGTCTTAGTCAGCTAGGTGAGGTAAAAATAAAAGTAACAGAAACAATCGTGATCGATCTCCCGTGCCATTGTAGCAAACTACTGATTAGGACTGGACATTCAAATGCCTAATTAATTGAACTATTTTGCATATCTCTGGCAACACAAATACAATATTACGGATGAATGGAGCACAAATGCACTGACATATTGTCCAGCGATGGCTTGAAAAGTGAATTATAATGAAGATAAAAGACAGATATATGTCAATTTGGTCAAGTTCTAATGAATATATGCTAATTGTTCTCATTTACATATTGCGAATACAGTAAAATACCCAAGATTAAAGCACAATTCTATGGGAGCTTTATCCTGCAATGTTTTAATGATAGCTTTATATTGAACATTTTGGTCGTAATAATATTGATTTGGTCAACTAGAAGTACGTTAGTTTAACTGATCAAATTAATTTGCATATTCTGCAGAAAGAAAAGCAGGACTTCCAAGATAAGATTTAATTGAGAATCACAACTCCTTAAAGATAATATTTAAGTTAAAGAATACTAAAATCTGAGCCTGAATGTTTCACCCTGTTATTCATGCAAGATCATAGTTTCTCAGATAAGAAATGCTAATCGCCACCAGGTTTTGGTTTTTTTTTACTAAAAGCAGATTAAATGAGAAATCTTTGAATATTTCAACCAATCAGAAACAAAAATTGCCAATGGTGGCCATGTTTTTGCTTTATCAAGTTTAAATGAGGAATCATTGTAGAGGACCTCACAAACATCATTTAAGATAAGTTAATAAAACATTTGGACTTCTGGTTGTTTCTAAGGAGTTTTCAATTCCAGCCAATCAGAGACAAGAATTACCAATGGTTGACATGTTTTTGCTTTATCAAGATTAAATGAGGTCTCTTTCTAGAGGATCTCTCAAGAATCTTTTGTAGAAAGATACAAATCATTTGGACTTGCACTTTCATAGAAGAGGATTTTTTAAAACTTCACCAAATCAGGAACAAGAATTAACCAATGTCGTGTTTTTGTCTAGAACCATCGGAAATGAGGAATTATGTGGAGGATCACACAATACATTTACAGTGCTACATTACCTCATACGCCATTCCCCATTCCATAAAACCATTTATGGTTTATTTTTATCCTTCAACCATTATATTTGCTGTACAATAAAAGTATACAAATATTTTATTGCATTATTGATAAGAAATGTTGACAGAGTAGTGAAGACTAGAAAGAGGACACCTACCCAAGAACAGACTAAAGAAAAAAATAGTCTCCTCATCATGATATAGCTGACAAATTGATGAAAGTGACAAAAAGCACCGATAATCATAATCTGTGAAACAGATATTTGCTGATAAATGTTCAAGAAATATGTTACGATTTAGAATTACAATAGGTAGCCATCATCCCGATGTTGATCGGACAGGGCAGTGAATTCCCAGTTGTAATAAATGCAGACAATATGTCGCTCATATTCTCTATCAGACTTCTACAATTAATTGGCAAAAACGGCAAATGACAAATTTCGACTCCGGTTATATGTAGAAAAGAGTAATTATTTTCGACAACTAATGCAAAAAGCACAAGACAATACAATTAATTTATTGAAGGTGAAAATTTGTCTTAATTATTCTACGTATAACTCCAGACAATATATTTTTACTTTACGACATGAAAAAATCGTAAAAAGAGGACAGCAGCAACAATTGGATTGATTTCCTGTCATCGTAAATTCTGAGGGAAAGAATTGATGTAAATCCTCGCTGCTTTCTCCGACAAAGGTTAAGAAAATATTATAAACTACATTGCCAATTTGTTTCGACTTTGAGATGCAAAAGGTTGATAAATTGCTGTATTGTCTTTTAATATCGTTAGTAGATTCATCTTTATAAATCTTACTTAATGTCAAATCCGTCTGTTTAATAATAAGGCTTAGGATATTGTATTTATAAGTCCATTGTATTTTTAAGGACCTGTATGTAGCTTGATCGGAGGATTATTGTGGCATATTGTCATCTCTAAGAAAAGTAGGTGAATCTTCAATAAAAATCATTTTTATTATCAGATATAAAACAACATTTTTTCTGATACATATCGTCCATAAAATACTAGTAAGTTAGGATGCAATAAAAAAACTTTGCTGTATTAAACTCCTAATGAAATCAATATACAGTCTTATGTCCACCTATAATGATATTGCTTGCTGGACATTGAGTAATAATCAATCAATCAATCAATCAATCGATTATAATGAAATTTGTTGGATCAAGGAAATATTTTCATTATAACCAAACTTATACCTGACTATACCTAATCATATATACTCAAGGGGATAAATATAACTTATTTTGTATTTTAACGAGGAGTCGTCATGGTCGTGTTTGTATGGTAGGTGGACTTAAAGTTGTGAGTTCGAATTCTGCTCATGGTGAAGTGTACTTGATGCAACTTTATGTGATAAAGTTTGTAAGTAACTTGTGGCAGGTCAGTGGTTTTCTCCGGGTACTTTGGTTTCGTCACCAATAAAACTGAACGCCATGATATAACTGAAATATTGTTGAAAGTGGTGTTAAAACTCTATAACCTTGCCCTGATTTTAATTAGTGTGGATTGGACTGTAATATTAAATCACCATCAAAATTCTATTTTTCAACTAGGCCTCAATCAACAATATTTTTACATGTACGAAATGATTTTACACCTAAAAATTGTATCAGTCCATCATATAATTGATTTTTAACAACTATTAATGGTAGACTCAAGCTCCTCCTTATTTTAATATACAAGGTCATCATTGTCTAAATATTACTGTGAAAAATCTATTGAAAATTACATATTGGAGTATTTTTACCATTGCCATATCAAGCCATAACTATTAGTATCAATTCATTATGATATAATTAATAATAAATAACATCAAAAAGCTCCAATTTTAATAAAAGTCATACAATATTAACTGGCATGCAATATTGCATGTTGGTTGAAAGACAGGCCATTTTACCTGAATATTGGTACCTGTATCAGCTGTATACTAGATTTCATTTTCAATTAAGAAATACAATGGTTGCTTAATTCTTTAAACTAGTGGGCTGAGCCTGTGTCACTCACCTTTCATTCTGATTTGAGGAAACTTAATACAGAACCTTCCATACATGTAGATGCTTCCTACCAAGTTCCGGTTCATATGGCTAAGCAGTTTCAAAGGAGAGGATTTTTTAGAAATCGACCAATCAGAAACAAGAATTGCATGTGGTGGCCATGTTTGCTAACCGATCGGGACGAAATGAGCAATCTTCATAGAGGACATTCCATAGATGATTCCTACCAAGTTTTGGTGGTAGCCATGTTTGTTAACTGATCGGGACGAAATGAGCAATCTTCATAGAGGACATTCCATAGATGCTTCCTACCAAGGTTCGGTTCATTTGGCTAAGCGGTTTCAGAGGAGAAGATTTTTAAAAATCGGCCAATCAGAAACAAGAATTGCCTGTGGCTGCCATGTTTGGTAATGGATCATAACAAAATGTGCACTCTTTAGAGAGGACCTTCCATAGATGCTTCCTACCAAGTTTCAGTTCATTTGGCCAAGCGGTTTCAGAGGAGAAGATTTTTAGAAATCGACCAATCAGAAACAAGAATTCCTGTGGTGGCCATGTTTGTTAACGGATGACAGACGACGGACACCAAGTGATGGCAAAAGCTCATATTGCCTTTTGCAAGGTTTGCTAAAAAGAATATTAAAATGTGAATACCTATTTGTAATGTATAGAATAAACATGTTACACTATATCAGCATTAGTTAATGAGATAATGGCAAGAGTTATCTTTCTTTTAAAAGAAGCAAAGATTTTTTAGAAATCAACCAATCAGAAACAAGAAATGCCTGTGGCAGCCATGTTTGTTAACCGATCGGCACAAAATGAGCAATCTTTATTGAGGAACTTCCATAGATGCTTCCTACCAAGTTTCGGTTCATTTGGCCAAGCGGTTTCAGAGGAGAAGATTTTTAGAAATCGACCAATCAGAAACAAGAATTCCTGTGGCGGCCATGTTTGTTAATGGATCGGGATGAATTTAGCAATCTTTATAGAGGATCGCCCATAGATGCTTCCTACCAAGTTTCACTTCATTTGGCTGAGGGGTTTCAGAGGAGAAGATAAATATGAAAACATACAATAAAAAAAAATTTGGTCTTGACTGTCAAAAGTCAAAATCACATTTTCCTCATACTTATTAGATCTAGATCACAAACAAAGTGATCCCTTCATTGTTTTTGCAATGTTAAACAGAATTCAACATTAACATAAAACATACAGGATAGATAAACAGTAGAAGGGGTTAAACTTACAACTTTAGTGGTGATAGGTGTTGATTGCCCAACTATAAACCCAACTACCATATGATCACGACCACTATGGCCCCTTTTGATTTGAGTTTGTATATAAAAGCATACTGATTCATATATCATTTGATACATTTAGTCTGGATACAATTCCAATTGACCTAGTAAAACATTTTTATCTTTTTCATCCCATATTCTGAAAAATATTTTCTAATTAGCCCAAACACTAATCATAAAATTAATCTATCTAAGATTATAGATACAAGTATGCATTATTTACTAGTCGTTAAAGCAATTAGGATTAAGCTTATTATGCAAGATTAAAAGCACTATTGAGTGTCATGCTTATATAATCATAGGTAATTTGCAAACATGTATATATATCAAAATTCCCAAGGGGGAAAATACAAAAAAAAAAATTAGTACTTTGTAGGTTGTGGAATAATTCTACAATAAAATAGATCAATCTGGTATTTGCTTGTTAAATGTAGCATTTACTTGCTAGACACATTATCCTCCTATAGAAAAATCCTTGCACTTTTAAAGTCATTAACATTATTCCATACGTCATTAACACTAGTCCAACAGATGTATAAAATGGACTTGTAGTAAAACAACTATCAGTCAACAATGCTAGTCCACAACAAACTGCTAGTCAATAACAGTCTACACGTCCTCAACACTGGTACACAACAAACTGCTAGTCAATAACAGTCTACACGTCCTCAACACTGGTACACAACAAACTGCTAGTCAATAACAGTCTACACGTCCTCAACACTGGTACACAACAAACTACTAGTCAATAACAGTCTACACGTCCTCAACACTGGTACACAACAAACTGCTAGTCAATAACAGTCTACACGTCCTCAACACTGGTACACAACAAACTGCTAGTCAATAACAGTCTACACGTCCTCAACACTGGTACACAACAAACTGCTAGTCAATAACAGTCTACACATCCTCAACACCAGTACACAACAAACTGCTAGTCAATAACAGTCTACACGTCCTCAACACTGGTACACAACAAACTGCTAGTCAATAACAGTCTACACGTCCTCAACACCGGTACACAACAAACTGCTAGTCAATAACAGTCTACACGTCCTCAACACCGGTACACAACAAACTGCTGGTCAATAACAGTCTACACGTCCTCAACACTAGTACACAACAAACTGCTAGTCAATAACAGTCTACACGTCCTCAACACCGGTACACAACAAACTGCTAGTCAATAACAGTCTACACGTCCTCAACACCGGTACACAACAAACTGCTAGTCAATAACAGTCTACACGTCCTCAACACCGGTACACAACAAACTGCTAGTCAATAACAGTCTACACGTCCTCAACACTGGTACACAACAAACTGCTAGTCAATAACAGTCTACACGTCCTCAACACCAGTACACAACAAACTGCTAGTCAATAACAGTCTACACATCCTCAACACCGGTACACAACAAACTGCTAGTCAATAACAGTCTACACGTCCTCAACACCGGTACACAACAAACTACTAGACAATAACAGTCTACACGTCCTCAACACTGGTACACAACAAACTGCTAGTCAATAACAGTCTACACATCCTCAACACCAGTACACAACAAACTGCTAGTCAATAACAGTCTACACGTCCTCAACACTGGTACACAACAAACTGCTAGTCAATAACAGTCTACACGTCCTCAACACTGGTACACAACAAACTGCTAGTCAATAACAGTCTACACGTCCTCAACACCGGTACACAACAAACTGCTAGTCAATAACAGTCAACAAGTCCACAACATTAGTAATCAACATCAGTCAGCTGTAATATGATTATCAACATCAGTCCAGTCTGTAAAAAGGTTTAGCATTAGTCAGTTTACAAAATGGTAAATCAACATAAGTTAGCAACAAAGTGGTAATCAACATCAGTCAGCAACAAAGTGGTAATCAACATCAATCAGCAACAAAGTGGTAATCAGTATCAGTCAGCAACAAAGTGGTAATCAACATCAGTCAGCAACAAAGTTGTAATCAACATCAGTCAGCAACAAAATGGTAATCAACATCAGTCAACAACAAAGTGGTAATCAACATCAGTCAGCAACAAAGTGGTAATCAGTATCAGTCAGCAACAAAGTGGTAATCAACATAAGTTAGCAACAAAATGGTAATCAACATCAGTCAACAACAAAGTGTTAATCAACATCAGTCAGCAACAAAGTGGTAATCAGTATCAGTCAGCAACAAAGTGGTAATCAACATCAGTCAGTCTACAAAGTGGTAATCAACATCAGTCATCAACATCAGTCAGTCTACAAAGTGGTAATCAACATCAGTCAGCAACAACGTGGTAATCAACATCAGTCAGCAACAAAGTGGTAATCAGTATCAGTCAGCAACAAAGTGGTAATCAACATCAGTCAGCAACAAAGTGGTAATCAACATCAGTCAGCAACAAAGTGGTAATCAACATCAGTCAACAACAAAGTGGTAATCAACATCAGTCAACAATAAAGTGGTAATCAACATCAGTCAGCAACAAAATAGTCATCAACATCAGTCAGTCTACAAAGTGGTAATCAACATCAGTCAGCAACAAAGTGGTAATCAACATCAGTCAGCAACAAAATGGTAATCAACATCAGTCAGTCTACAAAGTGGTAATCAACATCAGTCAGCAACAAAGTGGTAATCAAATCAGTCAGCAACAAAGTGGTAATCAACATCAGTCAGCAACAAAGTGGTAATCAACATCAGTCAGCAACAAAGTGGTAATCAACTTCAGCTAGCAACAAAGCTGTATTCAACATCAATCAGCAACAAAAAGGTAATCAACATCAGTCAGCAACAAAGTTGTAATCAAATCAGTCAGCAACAAAGTGGTAATCAACATCAGTCAGCAACAAAGTGGTAATCAACATCAGTCAGCAACAAAGTGGTAATCAACATCAGTCAGCAACAAAATGGTAATCAACATCAGTCAGTCTACAAAGTGGTAATCAACATCAGTCAGCAACAAAGTGGTAATCAAATCAGTCAGCAACAAAGTGGTAATCAACATCAGTCAGCAACAAAGTGGTAATCAACTTCAGCTAGCAACAAAGCTGTATTCAACATCAGTCAGCAACAAAGTGGTAATCAAATCAGTCAGCAACAAAGTTGTAATCAAATCAGTCAGCAACAAAGTGGTAATCAACATCAATCAGCAACAAAGTGGTAATCAACATCAGTCAGCAACAAAGTGGTAATCAAATCAGTCAGCAACAAAGTTGTAATCAAATCAGTCAGCAATGCAGTGTTAATACACAAAATCAATTGCAAAAAGGTATGCATGGATTTTACTTTACAAAATACTAGTCAACAAAATACTACCATATACAAATGTTTAATTCAAAACAAATCAAAGTAAAACACAGTTAAGACTGACCATATCTAGTTCAAGAGGTCAGAAGTTTACCAAGCTGTTATCTATATATATCATTGTTAGTAATGTAATATACAAATATTTTCTCACAAGATATGTGATTACAACCTATAATACAAACTGGGCCTAATGATATATAAATATTTTCACACCCTGAAATATATGTTGAAACCAATCCAGTAATTTTATCATAAATACCCGTCATAATCCAATTAATCTATTGAAATTTCACCGGACATTAGGAAGTGTTCAAATGGCAAAGGGAGATAATCCAGTGTCTAAACAATCTTTAATACTCCATAATAGAAGTACATTAAATGAGCTAAGCTGTGCCCAGTAGATAAGCTAATTATTCATTATCCTTTGAATTTTCATATAAAAAGGTGACAATGAGAACAATAACCCCATTTATCCCCTTCTAATCTGCTCTATTGTACTGTACTTGTTCATAGGTAGACAATGGCCCCAAGGGATCTATAAATTAGCCTTCACCATTTCCTATTTGATTTATTCATTCTTTCAATATACAATTTTCATTATAACATATACCACCAGATGGGACACTCGTCTGTAGAGAAGCTTTTTATATATCCTTGGAGCAGAGACAATCATATCTATCACATTCCTATTTTAGATAACCTTAAATAAACTGGACATTCTTACTTCTATATTTATTATATGTATCAATGTGTACATACAGACAAATGGTGTTACCTTAAACACAGATTAATAGGTTCTTCTTCTATAAAGGCGTTAGTGAAGAGATGTACAAATATATTTCACGAATGTGGGAAATTGGGTCATTTCTCGAGTCTAGAGTTAAGGATCGATGGTAAAAATGTTGAATTCATACAAGAATGAATAATATTTACATCTCATCTTTTAGCCGAATGGAAGAAAATATTTCTTCGTTAAATAATGAAACAGTAAATATAATTTAAATAATTACGGGAAAGATAATGCCATTTTCTAGACAGTTTCTTATGCAGCGATGTCACTTCCCATGCAATCACGACCTGTAATCTAATGAAAGATTTGTCTGTTTCAGCATGGAGATACAGAAGCAGTTGTTGATTTTGTGACTGATCTTATCTCAGTTGGATTTGCAAATACAATCAGCCATTAAGGAATGATGGGTGCCAGAAGTAGAGCAGGAATTACTTTCCCTTCCAGAGCACCTGATTTCAAACCCCAGTTTTAAGTAGGGTTCATGTTGCTCAATCTTTAGTTCTCTGTGTTGTATTTTGTAGATCATTGCTAGTCCTTTTGGTCATTGTATTGTCTGTCCTGCTTCAATTGATGGCTTCTGATGGTATCTTCAAACTTTTCTTTGATAACAAAGTGTACCAATACAATGCTATGTGTATCAATAGACTGACACAGGTTAGAATTGTCTCTGGCTTCATCTATCAATGGAGCTAACCACCATGATATAGCAAAACTATTACAGAAAGTTGCCATTAAACAGCCATAATATTTATCCTAACCTTATAGCAAAAGTATTACAGAAAGTTGCCATTAAACAGCCATAATATTTATCCTAACCTTATAGCAAAAGTATTACAGAAAGTTGCCATTAAACAGCCATAATATTTATCCTAACCTTATAGCAAAAGTATTACAGAAAGTTGCCATTAAACAGCCATAATATTTATCCTAACCTTATAGCAAAAGTATTACAGAAAGTTGCCATTAAACAGCCATAATATTTATCCTAACCTTATAGCAAAAGTATTACAGAAAGTTGCCATTAAACAGCCATAATATTTATCCTAACCTTATAGCAAAAGTATTACAGAAAGTTGCCATTAAACAGCCATAATATTTATCCTAACCTTATAGCAAAAGTATTACAGAAAGTTGCCATTAAACAGCCATAATATTTATCCTAACCTAATAGCAAAAGTATTACAGAAAGTTGCCATTAAACAGCCATAATATTTATCCTAACCTTATAGCAAAAGTATTACAGAAAGTTGCCATTAAACAGCCATAATATTTATCCTAACCTTATAGCAAAAGTATTACAGAAAGTTGCCATTAAACAGCCATAATATTTATCCTAACCTTATAGCAAAAGTATTACAGAAAGTTGCCATTAAACAGCCATAATATTTATCCTAACCTTATAGCAAAAGTATTACAGAAAGTTGCCATTAAACAGCCATAATATTTATCCTAACCTTATAGCAAAAGTATTACAGAAAGTTGCCATTAAACAGCCATAATATTTATCCTAACCTTATAGCAAAAGTATTACAGAAAGTTGCCATTAAACAGCCATAATATTTATCCTAACCTTATAGCAAAAGTATTACAGAAAGTTGCCATTAAACAGCCATAATATTTATCCTAACCTTATAGCAAAAGTATTACAGAAAGTTGCCATTAAACAGCCATAATATTTATCCTAACCTTATAGCAAAAGTATTACAGAAAGTTGCCATTAAACAGCCATAATATTTATCCTAACCTTATAGCAAAAGTATTACAGAAAGTTGCCATTAAACAGCCATAATATTTATCCTAACCTTATAGCAAAAGTATTACAGAAAGTTGCCATTAAACAGCCATAATATTTATCCTAACCTTATAGCAAAAGTATTACAGAAAGTTGCCATTAAACAGCCATAATATTTATCCTAACCTTATAGCAAAAGTATTACAGAAAGTTGCCATTAAACAGCCATAATATTTATCCTAACCTAATAGCAAAAGTATTACAGAAAGTTGCCATTAAACAGCCATAATATTTATCCTAACCTTATAGCAAAAGTATTACAGAAAGTTGCCATTAAACAGCCATAATATTTATCCTAACCTTATAGCAAAAGTATTACAGAAAGTTGCCATTAAACAGCCATAATATTTATCCTAACCTTATAGCAAAAGTATTACAGAAAGTTGCCATTAAACAGCCATAATATTTATCCTAACCTTATAGCAAAAGTATTACAGAAAGTTGCCATTAAACAGCCATAATATTTATCCTAACCTTATAGCAAAAGTATTACAGAAAGTTGCCATTAAACAGCCATAATATTTATCCTAACCTTATAGCAAAAGTATTACAGAAAGTTGCCATTAAACAGCCATAATATTTATCCTAACCTTATAGCAAAAGTATTACAGAAAGTTGCCATTAAACAGCCATAATATTTATCCTAACCTTATAGCAAAAGTATTACAGAAAGTTGCCATTAAACAGCCATAATATTTATCCTAACCTTATAGCAAAAGTATTACAGAAAGTTGCCATTAAACAGCCATAATATTTATCCTAACCTTATAGCAAAAGTATTACAGAAAGTTGCCATTAAACAGCCATAATATTTATCCTAACCTTATAGCAAAAGTATTACAGAAAGTTGCCATTAAACAGCCATAATATTTATCCTAACCTAATAGCAAAAGTATTACAGAAAGTTGCCATTAAACAGCCATAATATTTATCCTAACCTTATAGCAAAAGTATTACAGAAAGTTGCCATTAAACAGCCATAATATTTATCCTAACCTTATAGCAAAAGTATTACAGAAAGTTGCCATTAAACAGCCATAATATTTATCCTAACCTTATAGCAAAAGTATTACAGAAAGTTGCCATTAAACAGCCATAATATTTATCCTAACCTTATAGCAAAAGTATTACAGAAAGTTGCCATTAAACAGCCATAATATTTATCCTAACCTTATAGCAAAAGTATTACAGAAAGTTGCCATTAAACAGCCATAATATTTATCCTAACCTTATAGCAAAAGTATTACAGAAAGTTGCCATTAAACAGCCATAATATTTATCCTAACCTTATAGCAAAAGTATTACAGAAAGTTGCCATTAAACAGCCATAATATTTATCCTAACCTTATAGCAAAAGTATTACAGAAAGTTGCCATTAAACAGCCATAATATTTATCCTAACCTTATAGCAAAAGTATTACAGAAAGTTGCCATTAAACAGCCATAATATTTATCCTAACCTTATAGCAAAAGTATTACAGAAAGTTGCCATTAAACAGCCATAATATTTATCCTAACCTTATAGCAAAAGTATTACAGAAAGTTGCCATTAAACAGCCATAATATTTATCCTAACCTTATAGCAAAAGTATTACAGAAAGTTGCCATTAAACAGCCATAATATTTATCCTAACCTTATAGCAAAAGTATTACAGAAAGTTGCCATTAAACAGCCATAATATTTATCCTAACCTAATAGCAAAAGTATTACAGAAAGTTGCCATTAAACAGCCATAATATTTATCCTAACCTTATAGCAAAAGTATTACAGAAAGTTGCCATTAAACAGCCATAATATTTATCCTAACCTTATAGCAAAAGTATTACAGAAAGTTGCCATTAAACAGCCATAATATTTATCCTAACCTTATAGCAAAAGTATTACAGAAAGTTGCCATTAAACAGCCATAATATTTATCCTAACCTTATAGCAAAAGTATTACAGAAAGTTGCCATTAAACAGCCATAATATTTATCCTAACCTTATAGCAAAAGTATTACAGAAAGTTGCCATTAAACAGCCATAATATTTATCCTAACCTTATAGCAAAAGTATTACAGAAAGTTGCCATTAAACAGCCATAATATTTATCCTAACCTTATAGCAAAAGTATTACAGAAAGTTGCCATTAAACAGCCATAATATTTATCCTAACCTTATAGCAAAAGTATTACAGAAAGTTGCCATTAAACAGCCATAATATTTATCCTAACCTTATAGCAAAAGTATTACAGAAAGTTGCCATTAAACAGCCATAATATTTATCCTAACCTTATAGCAAAAGTATTACAGAAAGTTGCCATTAAACAGCCATAATATTTATCCTAACCTTATAGCAAAAGTATTACAGAAAGTTGCCATTAAACAGCCATAATATTTATCCTAACCATTACACAAACAAGGTTACTGTATATGATCTTGACAATGCCAAAGTCAAAATTTCAAAAGCCAAAAAAAAAAGGTGTTTTCAACTAAGCACATGAAAAAAACAATATTTTCATGTCCAGGAGACACATTTTAACAATGCCAAGATAATAGCAAATAATTAAAATGTCAGCTTATCGAGAAAAATATAAATAAATAGAAAGATAGGCAAGTAAAAGACTGAACTGTTATAAAAGTCATCCAAATGGACAGGATATTATAACACCCCACTGATAGTTGGACACCTAAAAATAGATCTTTAGGGGCTCCAACACAAAAAAAAATATATACATTTTAGAACCAACTCGACATCATTATCTAAAACCTCAAGCACATGTGACTTACTGTTTCTGAGAAATGCAGTAAACAATTTTATATCTTGTCAAAGCATTATGGTTTATTGAGAATAAAGATATTTTTCAAATAGAAATACAATAAAGGAGAAGAAATGAACCAAAAAACAAGTTTCGAAAGTCGAAACATTGCTTAGGAGTTTTTAAATTAAATCACTTTTCTCATTAATTCAAAATCCAATCTACAATTAGCAACACAAAATAATTATGGCAGATTTTGTTAAGGACTGACACAAAATTAGTATTTTGCAATAGAAAATTAATGTGGACTGACATTTTTTTCACTTGGACCACCAAACCCATAGGCAATTTTGTGAACCCTGTTATGGTAGAGATTATATTCCATTTGAATATCTTTAATTTTGCTTTAGATTTCCATTTTTTTTTTAATCATTATTAGAATATCTTTAATTTTGATTTTTACTTCTAGATTTATCTTTTTTATCATTTTTTTTAATTTACATGTTTTATTAGCATATCTATCCTTCAATATCTGAACGACTTAAATTATTTCATTTTAGGGAAATAAAAATAGATTAAAAAAATAATAATCAACATTTATTATTCCCAACTGGTGTCCATTTTGTCATTAATACTATTTTTTACCTATAAGATATCTAATGCATGAAAGGAATCTATAACACATTCATTTTTCATTTTCTAAATAAGATATTTTCATTTACATGGCCTTAATTCATCTGAGAATCAAAGTCAACTGATCAAACAGAATTCAGACAGGTAAGTAATTAGACACAGGTGATTGGTTAGAGTGAGTGGATGGGAGGGGCTAGAGATAAGTGAGTGACATTCAATGTAATCACAGTATTGGAAATATATACAGCCCAGTGAATACTATAATAATCTTTAGGACATTATATTTATCTTTTCAGCTACAAACAGCTTAGTCCTGAAATGTGTTTCTGTTAATTCTGTAATCAGTCATCAGTAAGATTCACCTGGATATTTGTTCTCCATTAAAATATAGACCAATTAAATCGATATGTAAAAAAAATATCTAATGTGAATTATGGATTAAAACTAAGAAATTGATCTATATATATTTCTTTCAAATGATTAGCTGTATGTTTCATTGATGGATTACATCTCGACAGTCTTTTGGATGTGTATTTCGTTGTCAAACTTATAACATTTTGATGATATAACCATCTAAAAATTACAGGTAAGAAAAAACAAAACAAAAAACGAAATCGAAAATAATAAAAATAATGGTATCAATTTATCAGTTAATAAAGTTCTAACAAATATGCTCAATGTCTACTGGTAATGACTTTCTTTAATTATTTGTTAGTTTTATAAACAAACTTTAAAAAGCATCTCTGTTCACAAATTGAATAGAATTTTGATTATTTTGAATACAGGTGTTTGTGAGGGAACTCGTAAAACTGTCTAAAGACACCATTAACTATAAGACAACAATTTTGTTTGCCCTAAATGTGTTTTATATGACAACTACTGATAGGTAAAATGATTTGTATTCAGTTAGGGTGACATTCCATATTGGTCCAAGAGAGGTTGATATTGTGATGGTGTATTTTCCATAACTGTTTCACTACCTTAGTTCCGTAATTTTAAGAATTTTTTTTTCAAATAACGGAAATATTAAATTCTTCTAGCTATATACATATAATATAAGCCAAATAAGCTGTCTGGGGATTTTTTTTTTAACTGCATGATGTAAATAATCACTGATACAAATTCTCCCCCTCCCCCTCCCCATTTTGAAACAGGATGGTTTTCCAGTAAAACAAGATGATCATCAATCATAGAGGAAACTTGCATCATTTGGATTGCAAAATGTGTCACTTACATGTATAAAGTCTATTATTAATATGTCAAACTGAAAATTTTATGAAATTATTTGCCAACATTTCTATCTAGTGTGTTACTAAAACACTGTGATACATGTTTGTATTGACAAACATGGTGACATATTAAGGACCATATAAACACACTTTTTTTTATAGTATATAAATATATATCTTTATTCTCATAAAGCCAATGTATAACAATGGTACAGAGATATAACAATAAAATCAAAATAACAACAACTATTTACAATATATATACATAGTAAATAAATCACACATATTTTGTATGGTGATTTTCTTTCTTTTTATCATTGTAATGTTAATCTAATAAAAGTGTTTTTCAAAATTTCTCCTATCAATTTTCTCTGATATGCTAAAAGGTTTCTGACCATTCAACTTTTCAATTTGATAAACAAACAAAAAATATCACCAACTTTTCAATTTGATAAAAAAATAAAATACCTCTCCTTCTTTGTCACCCCCAAATATATGTTTTATTACAATAAAGGTGAATATTACATCTATCTATATTATGTAATACAACAAATCATGTTATCCTCAAGGCAGGGTGGTTATCAAACTCCTGTTAAAATGCAATAAATTCTCAAAAATTATTTTCAACAAATTGTTTATTAACAATAAAAATAATTCATCCAAGGCAGAGAAAATAAAAATAATTTTAATTCTAGATCAACAATTTTTTCTATTTCATTATCATATCCAGACAAACTTGTTTATATCAAAGAGAAAATAAATCTTGTAATACAACACCCTGGGCTAGGATCAGTACAAGCAAGACTTTCTAAGATGGTGGGATCATATAGGAAGTACACAATTCTGTATGTCCCCAAGATATTATTGTTACTCTCTGCGATCAATGCAAGTTTATAAAGTATTAAATCATCTGCGTGAAAATATATTTACACTTGTAATGAATACAGCTAAAAAGTAGTTCTCATTATTTTTTAAAACGTCTGTCCATTTTGTGGCTTAAATATTGATTAATTGTTAGTTGCTTAAAAGTCCAGCGGCAAATATTGAATACATGTTCAGGATGAGAGTATTAGTTCAAACAATAATATGTAATATATGGCCAGGTGCACCATGACCACAGCAAGTCAACAAGGCATTCAATCCTCTTCCACTTTTTTCCCTAAATATAATTATTGTCCTTCAAAAGTCCTCACTAAGTAAGTATAATCTTATTGTGCAGGAAGCAAATTTCATTAGGAATTCAGAGAAAGAACTCATTAAAATTGAACTTTAATAATAAATAATGGTTCATTCTCTTGATCCCCTCATATCTTGCTAACAGTAAGCCTTACAACAAATCCAATCAGGAATTTTTCTGAGGAATTCCATGGAAAATACTGCATACACATCAGACTTTAAAAAAAGTTATTATATTAGGAGTTGGTCTATGAACCATTGGACCTTTTTTATCTTGAAAACCATAATAGATATGTCATTTCTGTTTGAAAGG
Organism: Bathymodiolus brooksi; assembly: GCA_963680875.1. Lineage (NCBI taxonomy): Eukaryota > Metazoa > Mollusca > Bivalvia > Mytilida > Modiolidae > Bathymodiolus > Bathymodiolus brooksi. Next base: position 130,687,129 of record OY804579.1, on the reverse strand, counting down.
CACTCACAGGAAATCTAATAATGAATCAAATAAGAAGAAAACATACTTAAACATTAGACTTAAAATTAACACACACATACAATGTGAGTGCTAGTTCCTTATAATCCTCTCCTATCTCAGAACCTATAAGTGTTAGAATAGACCAAATAGATATTTTTATGATGAATACAATGGAAACAAGAGGCTCACATGAGCCTGTATTGCTCAGTCGGTTATCCATATACAGTTTGTGTTTAATCAAGTCTAGATTTTGAGAAACATTCTCACATTAGGGTCATATGTTAAAACCCATTAAATCAACTTTTTAAAAATGGACATTGGTATGTTTAAGCCCTTTCATATTTCTGATAAAAACTACAGCAAAGCTGTTGGAATTAGACAGGGATTTGTTGAAGGAATTAATGGAACACTGCATACAAACAAGACTTAACAACACACTGATAACTGTTTTTTTTAATTTTGGTTCCTTTTGAGTCCCTTTCACCCTTTTAATCTCAAAATGTCATGTGCAAGATTTAGAAATGATAATGTATTCATATAAATATGAAATTGGCAAATGCTAAGGATTCCTTGGGTGCCTAACAAAGGGTGGCAAGAATGGTGGTCATCTACTTATTTTTTAATTGTTATTTTATTTACATAAAACACAAGTAAAAAAATATAAACCTTTTCTGTACTTAGCCAAGCTTTTGCTATAAATATGCCACATGTATGAAATATTTTGCATAAGAACATCTTCTAACTTCAAACACATATCTGAAGTGCATCTTCAAGTGATGGCATATGATAGCAATTTTCTCCAAAATACCACACAGATGTCAAAAAGACATTCCAAATAAAAATGACTTAATTATCAGTCTAATTCATTACCTCATCTATGTAGATATAATACGTAAATATTCATCAATAGTTGCTACAGGAATATATTTACGTTTTCTATAACAGATAACTAAGAGGATTTCGTCATGAAAATGGCAATGCAATAATGGAATAAAAAAGAACATGCAGTAAGTGTGCACATCCAGGGATTGGGGAGAAAAATATTTCTGGTTTCTTCTTAAAGTTAATCAATTGCAAATATACTACTTCAAACTATGTAGTAGGGGGGGGGGGGAAGAAAATAGGTTAAAGTGTATACAACTTGTATTGATTATACCTTGCCAAGGGAGTTAATTAAACCCACAACTTTAAAGCAATAAGCATTATACCTCACCAAGGGAGGTAATCAAACTGACAACTTCAAACATGTGATCACGTAGCAATAGCCCATCAAACATCCTTCTCTAGGACCATTCATGCTCTTACCACTTTTACCCAAATTTTTGTCCCGTTCATGGCTAGGTGTACTTGATACAACATTATGTAATAAAGTTGTCAGTGACTTGGGACAAGTCAGTGGTTTTCTCTGGGTACTCCAGTTTCCTCCACCAATAAAACTGACTGACACAATATAACTGAAATATTGTAGAAAGTGGCATTAAACACCATAAACCTAACCAAATTATTGTCTTTTGACTTGTTTTTGTTATGAATACTATCTCCTCTCAATCAATCACTGCATATACTCACCTATCTCCTCTCAATCAATCACTGCATATACTCACCTATAAGTCACCACCAAAATAAATCTTGATAATTATTCAGAATAGATGTTTGTTGTTAACTATGTCAATGTAAGTTAAATCATAATTTAATTATCCTCAAAACATTTGAAGTAACCTGTCCTAATTTCTGTATCAAAGTGGCTGAATTTTTTTTTCACTTAATGTTACCACATGGGTGTATAGAGGTGTTAAATTTCAATACATTACTATACAGAAACTGGTGTCATGTAACCTTTTTTACTTTCAATCCATTTTTCTTCTTTTTTATCATAAAAAAACATTAAATATTGTGTATAGCTGGTTATAAAGACACAAAAGTCTTCAGCTGAAACCTGATGGCTAAATTTTTTTTCAATTGATTTAATTAAAAAAAATAATTCTCCACTGACAGAAATTTGATGACCTCACGCTGCTTTTTTTCAAATGAAATATTACCGTATATAATCATATATCACAGTTATAATTTGAGTACGAGGCCCATTACCATAAACTTTGGGCATCAAATGGAAAATTGATTCTGCCAACCTCCACCCTTTTGATTTAAATAACATTTTATCATAAAAAATGCATACCTACGACTTTATAAATAGGACCTCCGAAGTTGATATAATTAATTTGTGGTTATATTTATTTGAATTTCAATGAATAAAAAGAGCAAGTATACAATATACAAAGAAATATTTTTCTATGAAATATTCAAATATATCATTTTTATTTATGGTAAAAATCTAAACAGACCTTTCATTCTTGTCACAATGCAATAATGGGACGTTTGGTCTTTTTTTTTTTCTAGAATAGCTACTGATTAGTAATTTCATACCTAGGTTAGGGTGGTAAATTCATACCTAGGTTAGGGTGGTAATTTCATACCTAGGTTAGGGTGGTAAATTCTTTTATTATACTGCTAGATGAAGAGTTTCATCATTTTCATGAATAAAATATTCTATCAAGACCGACTTAATTTCTCAATGTAACACAAAGTGTTTTTCATCATCTATTACTTCACATTATGATATGTTCTTCTCTTGGTATTTCTCAAATTGTCTCCCCTTTTCAATCAGTCAGTTGTGCTCACCAATACTTAGTATTAATTATTTAATTACCCAATAGTTAGTTATAATTAGCAATAAGTTTTCTTTTATCAAAATTACAACAATTTTAAATAATTTTCATGCAAAAATACTTTCTAGCAAACAAACAAATTTACTTTCATATTTGAAATACATATCCATTTTTTTATTTATAACTTAAGACTGACTGATAAAGGACATTTTTATGATATTTGTTATTATTTTAATTGTCTACATCATTAACCCCACAGGAATTTGTGGGTATTTTGGTTCAGGCAGCAACAGAAAGAAAATGTGATAACAAATTCTGTTCTGGAACAAAAGTGTGAATATCTGAATTACATAATACACCCAAAGGTGTGAAATTAACATATGGACCTTTACCCTAACCAATTGTTCATTTGCTCTTATTAGCAAGAAAATATGTATTATTTATAACTACAAAGCAACATGTCAAAATATTAACAAGCCTTGGGCTTATTGCATTTAGTTTTCTGTACATTATCACACTAAAATCTGGGGATATTGGGGACCATAAAATATTGAAAATCTCATAAAGCATTCATGGATACTTGTACAATAAAAATCAGGTATATAATATTATAGTCAGTAATTGCCGGATAACAAAGGTAGCTATTTCTATGATCCCCCAACATGAATAAATAATGTGATAAAATGATGAATTAAATTAACAAAATCATTTTACGATAACACACAAAATTTTCTTCAGCTCGGTACTTGAAAGTTACCTAGCTCCGCCAAATGAGGAAATTGGTATAATTATTTCCACAGGAACAATAGACGGTTGGCCGTAGGTAAATATTTACTTATTCCCCTGAATAATGGAATTAGTACAATAATATGGAAGACATGAATACGGATGTCCACTAAGATAAGAAACTATTTGCATTGTCCAGGGTCGTTCTAGACGACATCATGCTCAGGTGAGATAATGGGCACCTTACTTAGATAAACACAGAGTAAGAAAACTTTGATCTGTACTTCAAGCTTCTAGACATTGTGGGCTATCTAAGTTTACCAGTATATAGACCTCTCGAAGGATTCACAAAATAGCTGGATATGAAATATTTTCTGGTGTGGATTATAGCTGTATTACCACTCATAAAATGATAAGACAAAAATGATAGGTTATTATCTAGTATTTTAAAATTCCTGTCAAAACAATCAAATTGTTGAGAGATTAGGGCTATCAATAATTATATCTAGTAGCTGATAGACTGTGTCTCTATAACTTTTTTTTTATTCTTTTTTTATATATGTCATATATGTTACTAATCATCAAAATCATTGTAAGTCTAAAATGAAAATGTCTGTAATTCTGTGCTCTCACAGGCTTCTTGATTGATTTAATAAAACTATTCTAATTCTAATAACTAGTAGCCGATAGACTATGCCTCTATAAGGATGTAATTACTGCTTGAACCATAAGAGGATTGCTGTTAAATCTTGTAAATTTTTTTGACATTTTAGTATTATTCGGGAAAATAGCAAAATGCAAAAAACAAAAAATTGAAAAAGGTAGACAGGAAAGTATGAAAATATTAGTACCCCCTCCCCCCGGATGTATAAAACTTGACCAATCTCCTTATAAATGTTCTTTATTATGAATGAAAATGATTTTTAATTTATTTCTTTTCTTTTCTTTGCAGATCTTTTTCATCCACATTTTCACACATTTCAGGAAGCAACCAAATGACTTGATCCAGGGTAGGTATTATATATACATTTTTTTGGTTGTGATTTTGTACACACTTAAGAAAGTAAGCACGCATATATAATAGTGTCTATTGGTTGAAAGTTAAGAAAGCCTTTTCAGGCAAGGGGCCATCTCACATACTACACGGTACACACTATACTTATCATTGGAGACCTGAGACATGGTAACTGCTGTTGCTAGTTAACTTTGTTTGTAAGGGAAGATTATTGGTGTTTAATGTCACTATCAGAAATTTCTCAGTTATATCGTGACTAGAAGACTTAAGTGGGGATCCAAGTTCAGACAGATCTAAGAAACTGACTGGTGAAACCCAAATCCAATGTCTGGGTAGATGTTGGGAAGACATAACACTTGAGGTAGGTGTTTGGGTGTGAACCCCTGACAATGGTGTTAGGCTCATGATCTGAGGTCAATGAACTTAACCATCAAGACACCCATGCCCCAACCTTAACTTTGGATTTTCACTTCAGTTTCTTACATTCATATAACACATTTTTTTCTTCTTTTTCTCACAATAGTTTTGAATTGAATAGAAAATATTTAATATTGATACACCTTCAAAAAAATTCTTAGGAGTGAAATTAAATTTTGAAAAAATATCTAAAATTCCACAATATAGCATAACATTCATTACCTTTTTTCCTCCATTAGAACAACACCATCTAAAATTGATAGCAGAAGTTTTACTTTCATCATTCAGAGACCTGTTAATTTGATTTTGTTCGTAATTATTGGTTAACATTCAATAGTGGGTTGCTTGCCTCTCTGTATAATTATAGACTCGTGGCTTGCACAAAATGATACCCTAACTTCGTCTAACCCACCACGACATGTCTTAATTCTTAAATTATTGTCAGTAATAAAGGGTGTGTAATACAGTAATACATCCATCATTTGGCCACATTTCACTGTCCATTGATTCAGAAACTTAAAACTAACTATTATTTTATTTATAAATAAGGATTATAATGCAGATGTATCTATTCCAGCTGTCAAAAGTCAAAGGTCAACCAAACAAAGGTCACCCAAACAAAGGTCACAAATAAAGTTGTCCTTTTCAGGTCAATTTCTCAACTAATTAATAAAATGAGTTTTCCCCCTTTCCCGGAGCACCTGAGTTCACCGTTTTTAGTGGGGTTCGTGTTACTCGATCTTTAGTTTTATATGTATGTTTTGTAGATCGTTGTTTGTCCTTTTATACTTTTTCTTTTGGCCATTGTGTTGTCTGTTCTTCTTCGATATACGGATTTTGATTGCGTCTTTGGTATCTTCAAACTCTTCTTAAACTTTTTAAAATTTTATTTGAAATTTAAAAAATAAATTAAAACAAATTGTAAGTGATTTTAAACTTCACAATATTTTAGCATTTTTTTTTTTATTACTATTGATAAATTAATAAATAAAACAGAGCTTCTTTATATACCAATTTTATCTTTTTTTTACTCAAAAGTGTTAATATCTGTTTTCTTCAAATAATGATTTTCAATTTTATCACTTTTTTTTTACACAAAAAAAAAAAAAAAATAATGTACTACCTCGGTAATAAATTTTACAGAATCAGAGTTTTCAATGATATTACATATACCAATTTAAAATTTGATATTTGATATAATTCAATTTTCATATTTACCCAGACTTGGGTATATTTCCATTTATTAAAACCAAATCAAACAAATACTGTAAGTAAGTCAGATTTATCTATTTGACAACAAACATTATACTATAAATTATTTCCTTACAATCAAATTCTTGTCAAATGTTTGATGATTACAAAAATAAAGACTCAAAAGTATCTAACACAAGTTAAAATCAAACAAAAACTAAATTGATTAAATTTGAAACAGACATCAATTTAAGCCATGAAAATGATTTATGTGTATTTTTCCCAGGTAACAAGCGAGCACGAACAAAAAAAGTACCTCTTTCTTTGTTAGCTAAGTAAAGACAAAAATTTGTTATAAATGGCCATTAAGAAAATATTTGGAATGGATTGCCATATGTCCGACCCGTGAACAAATATGAAGTAACTAAAACTCAATTGAAACTTACCAAAACAATTTTATGATATCTTTAAAAGGACAAAAGGCTTTATAAGTAAACTAGTATGTCTTTATTGAACTTATCAATTGATTTGAAGGAAAGTGTTTTCTTTTTTATTCTAACATCAAGAGAAAATGTGTCAAAAGCCCATTGAATGGAGTGTATAAAGTGTAGACTGGTCAACAAATAGAATACTTCCACAAGTCTGGCCATATTTAATCCTCTAATTATATATCTATCTATACAAAACCATTTATGCCTAAGATTTATCTCCAAAATCAAAAAGGAAAGTATTATTGGTTGTGTATAATTCACCTGGAGGAAATTAACTAGCCATAATTTGATACCAGGTGAAAATTAACAAGGTCACAGTTTTTCATTTTTGAGGCCTGCAGGCTGAGTGTTTTTATATACAAATATTACTTACTTCTGATTTTGTCCCCCAATAATTTTATTAGTACATGACTTTTTAATAAGAGTGGTCATTTTCTTTTTGAGTGGTTCTTTTCATCAGTATGAATATTCTACATGCCAAGATATGCTCAGGTGGGATTATGAAAATATATAAGAATAAAATTTGAGAGATATAGCCATTGGTTTACCTATTTACTGTGACAACAACTATTGACAAATTGTTTACACTAGGCTAAATAAGTTCTGATGAAATATTGTAAACTATACAACCGGCAGACGAAATATTGAACTCACGGCTTATAAACATAAAATGGGGGAAAAGATGAATACCAGTGTATTCTTCACAGGTAAATTCATTTGACTGCCGAGACACTACACCGTTAGTGACCTTTCAACCGTGACATGTAAGGTATAGACAGCGGATCACATTCACCGATACCTGCCTTTTAATATCGAGTGTTACACATAACTTTGTAATCTCCGACACTATATGGACTAAGTTAACCCAAACAATCGTACAGATTATTTTACTTATCCTTAGAAATTATTTCAAACGCAAAACTTTCTTCATGTTGTGAGAAAAAAAAGGAATTTTTTTTTCGTAGAATATACAATTTGAATGAACAGGTAAGAGAACTAATTGAATTTTTACAGGTAACTTGTCAAATACCGTTGGAATTTCATTGTTACATGTCTTTGCACCTTCACGTTAAGTTTGGGTGTCTCCGATGGTCAGATAACAGCCATTAAGAAGATCTGATCTCACAAATCAGTCGACTTAAACCTTTTGTCAGCTCCTATTTAAAACAATTCATTGGTAAAACTATATGTATATATAATTTTACCTATCTTTTGGTGGTCTCAGACAAAGAATTTTAAGTGCACGAAAAGGATTGTTTTTTTTCTTCTTCAAAAATTTAAACAATTTCATTCAATCAAGTCCCAATGGTATGTAGGTTTTATATTTTAGTCACTAACAAATCCTTAAATAATTTGAAGAATCGATAATTCAATTTTCAAAACAAAATCTTAACTTTACAGATATGCGAGACTTTTCTCATACAATTCTGTGAGATTTCGTTAGATTTTTGGGTGTGTCTGTACAATTTTTATAAGCTATATTTTTTTAATTAAATAGTTTGTTTCCAGCATGAATCTTGATAATTAAAGTATGATATTTTTACTGTAATTTAAGAAAAATGGCCACTAGGGTGTTTTTAATTGATTAAATATAACAAACAGAATAATTCAAATTAATAATTGAAAATATCTTAGGATGTTTACAAATTTGAGATTTATTTAATTTTCAAGTTAGAAAATCTAAATCTCACCTACTTTCAACTTTGAAAACTCAGTAATAAGGGGGATATATTTGTTTTACTCCATGAGACATCATATTAGGACTGTGTAATACTATTCTGATCAATCCACTACCCAGAGTAGAATTGTGCAAATAATGTAAAGGATAAAATGTTAAACAATTTGTTTTGTATTCCTAATAAAGAAAGGCATGGTTACTCTAAAACCCACATTCACATCTGAACAATATTTTATATTCAAATTTTGGAAAACAAAAGTTGTACACTGGTTTCTAATTGGGCAAAATATAGTTGACAAAGTTACATGTACTTGAAAGTTGGGATCATTCATATGGGAAGCGCTTTCTATATATTTTTTTTTATATTTAAGATGTAAATTTTAAATAGAATAGATTTAATATTGTTAATGTATACATTTCATTGTTAAAACTTTTATAGAATGAAATGGTTCATGATAGATTTTTATATAAATGAGGAATTTTATTGCAGCTCAATTTAAAAATTATTTCATCTCAGTTTGAAAATAATGAGGCCATAAATTTACCATAATAGTGACAGAACATTATATCATAAGTTTGTCTTTCAATGGCTGCAACCCTCTAGAAATAATTGAAATTTGGTTAACACTGAAATTGAGCCATTAAAGAGTCATAGCTACAATCAATTTTCGTTCACATACAAAATCCACATGAGTTTGCAGACAAATTCAGCAATTTGTGACATGGCGTTTAAAAATTATTTAATGTCTATGAATGCATGAAGGACCACAAAATAACTTGTATAAATATAAGAAAATCATATAATTCAACCTATTCAAATTGAAGCCAAATTTTCTTTTGTGTCCATAAAAAAATCAATTCCAGTTATTTGTCCGTGATATTGTACAGTTCAACTTGTGGTTTTACATGAAAACCACGTAAGCATGCAATATTTTAAAAGAATCTGAATTTATACTAATCATAACTTACAAAACAACATACCAATATTGGTTTTACTAAGGTTCTCAAACTGTAGCCACTCAAAAAGTTTTTATTTAAATTTAAAATTGAGATTAAGACTGTCTGGCTTAGATCAAAATGGAGGAAGTTTAAAAGGTTTCTGTTCAAGTAAGGATGTTATTAACAGGCTGGACTGCAATAATAATATTATTCAATGTTTCTCGTTCTACTTTAAATAAACACATCTACAGTCTTTGCCTTAATGTTTTTCACCTACTTGCCCAAAGACCAAATTTAGAAAATTTTCCATTTACCCAAACAAATTCTTTCATAATTTTCACTTGTCCGAATCCAGTCCTGGGCTTCGGGCAAGTGGGTTAGCGGGCAAGTGGGTTAGTGGGCAAGTGGGTTCGCTCGAAGACTGCACTGATTTGAAATTATTTAGACAATTAAAGTCCTACTGAACTCCTAATTTCTTTTCTTATATTCTATTGTAATACAATTTGTTTCAGTCATATTTTTTTGGTCAAATGAAAATTTCATCATCCCATTAATTGTTCTAGTACACTGATCCTTCTAAAATTTCAACATAATGATCCTTTGTACAGAATATAGGGTGGGATTGAATTGGGGGGTTCCATACCTACCTGTATCCTTTGTACAGAATATAGGGTGGGATTGAATTGGGGGGTTCCATACCTACCTGTATCCTTTGTACAGAATATAGGGTGGGATTGGGGGGTTCCATACCTACCTGTATCAACATAATGATCCTTTGTACAGAATATAGGGTGGGATTGAATTGGGGGGTTCCATACCTACCTGTATCCAAACAAGAGACCCCCAAGGTGCCAAAATTGTGTTTTCTGTTTCTGTATTTGGAGCATTAGTTTTGTTAATCAATTTTCACTATTTTTTTTCTTTATGTTCCTTTATAAAATTATCTCTATGTAGTTATGTCAACAAACAATTTGTATGGATAATAAAACAACTTCAATTTTTTTTTTGTGTGGATTAATTTGACGCCTCAAACAAAATACCAAATTATTCACTTTGTATATCAATTCTTTTCATTTTTTTTTTAATTGGATGAGAAAAAAAGTTAATTCTTGACTATTACACTATCTAGAGCTTTTTTCCAGTAATCAGACAAAAATTCAGTAAAACACCGGAAGTCTTGCCATTTTTGACCAGTAATGGAATTCCCTAAAGCATTATCGTGGGAACATCAACTATTTGTTAATCTTTAAAGAAGTTCTTCCGATTCTTATCTGAAATTCCTGTTTCTCTTTAAAACTATAGTGTTCACACTAAAAGTACAATAAGATTGGTATTCTAATAACGTAAGTGACAACATAATTTACAAAAATTCAATTATTGTCTGACAATTATCTTCCCATAACAATATAATCTCTCCAAAATCCAATCATTATAATTTGACAATTTTGTCAATTTTCTGGAAACATTTTGAACACTTATTGTCAATTCAAGTAAGTTACAAATGACATTTTTTTTTTCAATTATGAACCTGATCTAAACTTTCCTTAATTAAATTTAGACACATAGATTACAAACCAAACTGAAACATGATCACAATACTTTAATTGACCACAATATTGTCCTGTGGTTGTTTACTTCACATACACAAAAGATAATCGCACATTGTTTCCAAAAAAAAGAAAAGAAATATATATCAGATTGTATATTCACGTCACAGATTATGTGCATTTGCCCCTTCAGCGGTGATGTACTGACTTCACCCCTGTGTTTACTGATGGCTCTCATCCCGTTTATTAATGGCCCATAGCCCAGTTTATCTACTTCATTTATTTTATGGTCGGTTTCCATTCCGACTATTGTCTCCATTTCAAATCCTAACTTAACTCTGGGCTGTATTTTTTCGGTTAATTTAACCTTGATGAGCAAGTGAATTTGAACAAATTAAATAGATTATTTCACTCAAATAATTTCAGGTCATCCATAGGCCCATGTTGTTTTTTTACCATTTTCCTTTTCGTTTAATGGCCCATGAAATATCTTTATTCATGAAAGTCCTTATTTTCTGCACACAACTTTTTAATCCAATTTTTCCCTCAGTTAGGTTCCCTTGGAAATAAGATATCTCTTTGACATCTACATTTGTCAAGTCAAATAACCAACGATACAATTCTGCAAAAAATCAATTTCATTTGTGTTTTTACAATAGAAACCTAAAGTCTTTCTATAAGCATTTCCCTTGAAAGGAAATAATATATAATGTGCAAAAAAAAATGGTGAGAATATATTTTTTTATGGGAAGTCTAATTCCCCCAACATCAGTCATACTATCTCTATCTAATGTACCAGTATAATACAATACTGGAGATTGCATGTAGAACTTTCATATAAATCATAGTAAATAACATTAAAATTTAGAGGCCTTGATAGCTGGCATATTTTAAAGTGTTTTTTACAATTTCAGCTAGTTATTTCAATTAATAGTCTTCTATGTAAAACTTTTTTTTCATTATTCCTGCTCCTTCCTGAAAACATACTAAATGACTATGGCATAGACAAAATAATATTCAACTTATTCCCAAAATTTACTAAAAAAAATTTTCACCTGACTCTTTTCCAAAAAAAAACCAACATACAAATGATACTATAGTTTACTAGAATGGACATGAAATTTGAATTTTGTCATAATTTTATTTGTGTCAGTGGGTTAAACAGATGTTTATGTGAAATGTTATCATATAACTGAATAATGGTTGAAAGTGGCATTAAACACCATAACCCTAACCCCTGTAAAATGTCATGTAGATCTATCAAATCTTTATATAGTTGTGATAAAAAAGGGGGACTTCAGAATTACACATACAGCTTTAATAACTGATCTAAACTACCAGTTTGTAATTTTTAATTAATAATAAATTTTTTCTTTCATCTTTTAACAATTTTAAATAAACAGGTTTTTTTTTTTATCTTGGAGATTAATCTGTATGTGAATTAATTGAGCTGTAGGTAACATTTCATTACCATAACACTAGAATAATGGACTGTAGCATTCTTATGAAAAACCATAAAGTGTACCATTTTGAATTTTAATATAAGAAAATCAAACTCAAACGAGCAGAAAATTATTCACACCACATTCAACCATCACTTGTTATTAAGTGAATGCTGGGTTTCTCAAATTCTTACTTAAAAAAAACCTTTTCAGAATTCAATAGAAGACAGGATGCATAACAACTTTAATCCTTTCATAATCTTCATACAACATGTCAACGATCGTGTCAAATCTGTTATCCCCCATCTTTTTTATACAACAAATAAAAGCTTTTGGTGTCTCTCCCCTTCTTTATACACTCAAGTACCTGATTAGCATGAAGTAATTTATATACTTTTGAATGGAGCATGTCTGATACTGAGGCGTGTTTGACAACAGGCCAATTTTTATACCTCAAAGCTAAACTTCTTTCTTTCCCTTATATACTGGTTATACAAGTATGAATCAAATATAAATATAAGGCTTATTAAAGATAGGCTGGCTTTAATTGTTAATTGACCACACATCTACATGTATTGTGATTTAAAATTATAATTCCCCATACACTGTCTTAACACCAAAGTAGTAATGTTTGATACTGAATTAAGTCCACTTTTGTGCAGATTGTCTCCCCATTTTTATGATTCCATATTCAATATATAAAGCATTCAAGATTGTTATAATTCAAGACATACAAAACACATTATCTTGTTCTCATTATGAAAAGAAAATTTAAACAGTGATGGTCAACAATTCCACCAATAACAACAAAACAAACAACCACCTAACCATTGAACACAAAATAGACATCAATATTTGCTGATGAAATCCAGGTCCTGGCAAAGGACAGGCCCAAAAATGTGACATGGTTAATCTTGACTAATGGGATCCCAACAGTTCTCTCTAAACAATTAGATCTCCAATGGCAACACAGATATAAACAAACAATAAAACTTCTACAGACTAGTTTTGTGTCCTTAATTATAGTCTCATTGCATGCAATATTTCAGTATTTTTCACAAATGATATGTTTTAAACAACTTTGTAAGAAATATGACAAGCTCCATGACTGTCGGAAAACAGGTATATCAATCATACTTACGAATGCATCATACATTTTTATAACATATCCATAAACGCTACTTTTCAAATTTTCTTTTTGTAACTAAAATTTTATATTTTTTTTTCAGATTATCCAATCCAAGATGTTTTAGTAAAACAATTAGCATAACATGGAGGACTTCAAATCAAGGAACCTTCTCACGATGCCCTCATGATGACCAACAGCATGACTCTACACTTCTTATTCTATCTCGGAATAATTATACCAGCTGTCATTACATTAGTGCTATTTGTGATATTCTTATGCTTTCTACGTAAGCATCACATTCGAAAGGAAATGATGACGAAAAAACATGACCCTCATCGTAAGTTTACAAAGAAAAAAGAGAAGGAAAACTACAATACAGCCAAACTGATAGAAAGTGAAAAGTATTGGAATTCAAATCAATCATGTCATTCCGGAGATTACGCAGAACACAACGAGGCATTTGATGCCAGTCCCGATTTGCCGGGAAACGATTCAAAGCCCATGTATAATACTTTTCATGACAGTGGTATGTCTGATCTTAGTGAGACTCAATACAAATTTGAGTGTGATCGACCCGTTTCACAAGCATCAACAGATTCAGAGGATTCAGGATTTCGTAGCTCCCGTTCTGGACAGTATATACACAGTGCACAAAATAGTACGGGAAATGACAAAGATACTCCAATATTCAAACACAACTGTAGTGAAAAGGAGCATAAACATTCATGTGCACAGTCTTCACTACACGACTGTGATGGAATGACACGAAATTACTCTAGTCGTCACTCATATCCGCTTCAGAAAAAGAAAGCATCTCATTCGCGTGGCAAACATAATCAAAGAGATATAGACATAAACGAAATAGAAACTGATTTAAAATTTGTGCCAATTTCAACAATCACTCAGAACAATTTTAACGCAATGCAAATGAAACATCTTCCACCACCACCACCACCAATGAGACATTCCAGCGACCCAACTGCTCCCCCGTCGTATGCAACATCCCAAAATCCATATGGACCGATTCAAATGACTCCTTTACTGTCTAACATATCAAAATGTTCGTATATGTCAACAAATCCAAACCCTGGACTGTCATCATCTCAAAATCCGCATAAACACACTATTACGACAGCGATGGTACATAGACCTAACATTGATATGAGACAGAATACCATGTCGTTTTCAGTTGTATAACAAAGAAATGTAAATTTTTTCGGGCATTTTTCGTTGTTTTGTTCTGAATGAGATTGTAGATATGTAAATTAAGCATGTGAAACATGGAATATTTAAATATTAGTGTACTCGAGTGTGTATAAGTATGAAACAGAAGACTGTTATTTTTTTTTATATGTTTTTAAGAAAAACATACTGGATTTTGTTTGAGTATATTTAGTGCCAGTGAAGTGTACATGTTTGTATGAGTTTGAGACAAGAATAAGATTATACAGTGGATAGGTCACTTCACCAAAACAAACTTGAAACGAGAATTTTTCGCTAGTGACACAACATTTTTTTTATAGGAGCATATACTCATTACCTGGGTAATAGTAATTCATTATGGACTACAAAATAATGTACAATAAGTCATAATCATCCGAAATGTCAAAAAAATTTCTTCTCTATATATTGGATTACATAACTTATGCACATTACTAAGAAAACTGTGCTCCATATTTTCATTTTTTCTTGTGAAATAACTTTCACTTGTGATACAACTGCTAAATCATTGTAGAACAATTCTCAGACATCTGTTATTGGAATACTGTTAAAAAACAATAGTTCTTATGTTGTAAAAGTGCTAAGGAAAGTAGATCAATTGATTGCTCAAGAGGAGACAACTCTTGAAGAACTTTTTTCGGGCTTTCATTTATAATATTATCATGTATGATCTGTGTACTACAAAGTAGGATTTCTGAAATCCTGATTTATATGATAAATTTGTCAATACAATTTTTCAAATTAGAAATCTTTTCAGTGTTTGTATAATTATGACCTTAAAGCTTTTCAGTGCTTTAAATTTTATTGCTGAATGCTGTCCATAATATCAAACAAAATAACTGATAACGATTTAGTTAGTGATCATGGATATTAGCACAATTAAAAAAAAACATTTTTAATTGAACATTTGTTAATATTGGTGGAATTGTTGACAAGCACTGCTTAAACTTTCCTTTCATAATTCCAGTACTGTATTTCAAGTTGCCATTTCTCATTTGTATAGTGAAACCTGCCTAAACCGAATCTCCTTGTGACCAACTTTTGTGTTCGGATTATACATGTTAAATTAAGAAAGATTTCCTGCATTGGGACTTCATAGTATGGTTTATACAGTATTCCAGTTTATTCAGGGTTCATTTAAAACAGGGTTCACTGTAGAATTACAGGGCAAAAAATCTTTCTGGCCAGAAACAAAAAAAACAACATTTCCAACTTTGACAGTTACCAGTATCTTCAAATAGTCAAATTATACATTGACAAAAAGTACAAAAGGACTTTAGTTCTAATTGTTTTTCTTCATTCTTCACAATAAGAAACAAAAAACAAGATAACAGGTTGTACATACACAAAACTGGATTTTATCAAAAAATGTTCAACAGATTTCTTTTGGTTGCCACATTTAACAGACTATAAGGTCAATACCTTTTTACTTCAAAAACCTGCTTAAACATAATAAGCCTATGTAGAAACGGCCAATTAGACCCTACTCCATACAGACTTATAGTACAGAACATACGTTATTTAAAAATTTAATGAGTGGGTTGACATAGTATAATATAAAAAAAAACAAGCCTCTAAACCCTCTTAAATAATAATTTAGATTCTTCACTTTTTACAATGTACATTGTAATCTCTTAGAAATCTTATTCCCAATTCAGCCGATAGAAATTCTCGATCCTGTCTGTCTATTACATGGATGTCTTTCGATGACAAATATTTTGTATATTGGGATGTGAACTGGTCTCTAAATGTCACATGTGTCAGCTTTTCATCTTTAAAACAGACAACATATTTCACTATGTTAGTAACTACACTGCCTAGATTTATACACTCAGCTTATTTCTAAATCGACTCAATTCCCACCGGATTACACCAAATCACAAGTTGTAAGTTACCATAAAAGATACATATCAGTTTGATTTCTTCAACTTCTCCCAGTATGGCAGATATGCATGCAATATTACATGGCAATTTACAAATTCTATCTGTCGTTGCAATATGTCAGTTTCATGATGTCGATATCAAAATTAAAAAATATTGGAAAATCCTAAGGCCATGTGATATTAATTTTTTCTTTTTTTTTGATTCTTCAATCCAATATTTATGATTTGGTGTTTTTTCATAATAACTAGAGGCTCACATGAGCCTGTATCCTTATCTGGTGAGGAAGATTTATTGAACTACATATCATAGCATTTGTTCAATTTTGATCTTCCAGGAATTGAACCCAATAGAACAAGGTTGAATCTTCATTATGCTGCTACATTTACATTACTGTTTCTTGAGAAGATTTTTGAAATTTTTCCCCATTACAGCGGATTTTAAACTTTGGATGATGAGAGCTCAAAAATCATAGACTTTGGGGCCTAAATATGTGCAAACATGTCTCTATGTATAATAATTTTTCATGACATTTTCTCCATTGCAGTCTGCACTAATCCTTGGAACCAACGTCCTAGACGAAATATATCCATGGGCTTTATTTTTACCATACTAAATCTGAATTTCATAGGAATCTTTGCTTCAAAATAAATACAACTAGAGGAATTAATGTTTCATAGGAATCTTTGCTTCAAAATACAACTAGAGGAACTAATGTTTTAGTGAACTAGAGTATATGTCTCCCCTTCTTTAGGCCTAGGAAACCCTATCAATGATAAAACAAGTATCACTTAGCACATGAATGTGTGACAAATCTCCCAGTAATTCCATCAAATGTCTTATTTTGAAGTCCAATTGCTTCTATCATACAGCTCTTGTTCTCCAAGTTGCATAAATGTATGGTTGCTAATTATTTTCTAAAAGACCAACTAGTTCTAAGAGTCTTCCAGTATATCTACCAATTTGGAATTCAAATATTCAAAAAATCTAATTGTTCCAAGTCACAGCTATTGTTCTTCTGGTTCCAGAAATGTATGGTTGCTAAGCACTTTTTCAAAAAATAATAGGTACCATATTTGCGAATGATGGTGGCCGGCATGTGTAACTGTTGTGTTGTTTTGTTTTTCTTTGTTTTGTGTGCCCTGTGTTGCCAGTTTCTCGGTATTCTCCAACATTTATGAGAGTCTTGCAGGATATTTACCAAAGTTAGAATTCAAATATTTTGACCCTTCATGCCCTGAAGCACCCCTCAAACAAAATGAAGCTAGTATAAAAAAAAACGTGTGACTGCACAATATACAAGGTACAACATTTATACTATTTGACCTTCACATCTAAAAGTCAAGGACACAGTGATGTCATTCTTATACTCAACACACAGCCATACCTTAATATATATATACACGTACATACAAAATACAAAGTCACTGAGTCATAATACAATATAGTTCTTCCTTGGAAAAAGTTGTATGATAAAAAATAGAGGGATACGCTAGACACAGCATCAGAGGATATGACTACAGCACTTCTACATGGGTTTCCTCCTGCACCAGTATTACTGCAATCAACTATTACTAAAAAACCATTATATCAGTTGGAGCCCTAGTGACAATCAATTCAAAGAAAAAACTGGATCAATGGAATTAGATGAAAAATTCTTGCTGCCTTCCAAATATGCAAAATTTAGGAACTTTGGCCCATTTTACATTAAAAAAAGCAATTTGGCAACTTTTGACCCCCCATGGGCTGACATATATCACTTGAAGTTCTCAACACAACCAATTCAAAGAATAAAACACATCAAAATGAATGAAAAATAAAAATTCTAGTACATATATATATATATATATATATATACATGTACACTCAAAATTTCAAACTTTGGATCCCTTTTTGACATTTTTACAAAATCAATAGCTTAATTTTTCAATGGCCCATTAATTACTAACAAAAATGAACATTTTTGTATTAAACAAATTAAAAATAGATGAAAAATGAAAAAGTTCAAATTTTGCATTCCCCCCCCCTTTATGTCCAAAAACAGGAATGCCAGTAGTAACAATCTGCTCTTTTAAAAGATGGATCTAATATTTACATCATACAATACCAAAGTTGTTCAGCTGCCAAGGGTCGGTCCCCTTGGGTAGAACAAAGAAAACAAACCTACATAAAAGATGGAGCTGACAGACCGATATCCTTTTGTGACCCAGTGGGGTAGATATATTGTATGGTTGTCACTTGTAATATTAATATCTTGTGACTGTATTATATGAAAAATAATCTTCTACATGGTATAATCTAAAATGCTGTTATATTGCTATAAAATTAATGAAATAAATATGTATATAGCATGGTCACACGCTTAAACACAAGTATAATGACGACCTTTAGTTTCACCTTACATGACAAGGTATTACCAGGTACCTTGGTTAATGAAGCTATACTTTCATAGTGGATTTGGCTGAGGAGGCTAACATGTTGGTTTAATAAAGAAGGATATAGATGTAAATGAACATGAGAGACTATCTAACATTACACTTACTAGACACAAATCAAAGTAAAGCAACTGCCTTTTTATTGCTGTTCTACATTTCACAGTAAATACGGGTCTTCACTTTTACCCTAAATTAAATGTGAAACGGCCCTTAGCCTGCAGTTTAGAGGTACTCTTTTCTTCTGTATCTAAACACTATATCTAGACATCATCTTAATGTTCTGTAGTGTATAGAATTGTAATTCTTTAGTGTATAGAATTGTAATTCTGTAGTGTATAGAATCGTAATTCTTTAGTGTATAGAATTGTAATTGTTTAGTGTATAGAATTGTAATCCCTTAATTGTATAGAATTGTAATGTTCTTTAGTGTATAGAATTGTAATTCCCAAATACAGTTTTATCAACAATAAAACAAAATATGAGCAAAGTACAAAACCATCATCATTATGTCAATAATACTAAGCTGAGGATAGGATATTTTTACATTCCTAAGCCAAAATATTGTGTCAATAATACTAAGCTGAGGATAGAATATTTTCACATTCCTAAGCCAAAATATTGTGTCAAAAATACCAAGCTGAGGATAGAATATTTTCACATTCCTAAGCCAAAATATTGTGTCAATAATACTAAGCTGAGGATAGAATATTTTCACATTCCTAAGCCAAAATATTGTGTCAATAATACTAAGCTGAGGATAGGATATTTTTACATTCCTAAGTCAAAATATTGTGTCAATAATACTAAGCTGAGGATAGAATATTTTCACATTCCTAAGCCAAAATATTGTGTCAATAATACTAAGCTGAGGATAGAATATTTTCACATTCCTAAGTCAAAATATTGTGTCAATAATACTAAGCTGAGGATAGGATAGTTTTACATTCCTAAGCCAAAATATTGTGTCAATAATACTAAGCTGAGGATAGGATAGTTTTACATTCCTAAGCCAAAATATTGTGTCAATAATACTAAGCTGAGAATATTTTTACATTCCTAAGCCAAAATATTTTGTCAATAATACTAAGCCAAGGATATTTTTACATTCCTAAGCCAAACAAGATGAACTGTGAGCTAATGCTCACTTATGATACCCCCGCTCTTCGACAAACAGGAAGTAGGAACCCGACGGGTCAAAAAACGCTTCCCACGATATGGCATACCTATATGAAGCTTGTGACCAAATACCAGATCTCTGTCATCAATAGTTGCTGAGAAAAATGTGACGAAAAATGTGCATACATGTTCAATGTGTATAAAAACCAACTAAGTCGGCAAACAGGAAGTAGGAATCTGATGGGTCCAAAACCGCTACCCACAATATGGCATACCTATATGAAGCTTGTAACCAAATATCAGATTTCTGCCATTGATAGTTGCTGAGAAAAATGCGACGAAAAATATATTGGACGGACAGAAGGACAGAGGTAAAACAGTATACCCCCCTTCCCCCTCCGGGGAGCGGGGGTATAAATATTGTGTCAATAATACTAAGCTGAGGATAGGATATTTTTACATTCCTAAGTCAAAATATTGTGTCAATAATACTAAGCTGAGGATATTTTTACATTCCTAACCTAAGCCAAAATCAATTTTCATTGCAATATTACTATTTCATTTTTTTCAAAACAAAATGTTGATTCTTCATAAACTGAATACAATGAAGACCAATACAGAAGTTATAAATTTTCCTACTAATTGCATCAGGTAATGAGTTGAAATCAATTATTACAGAAAAAAATACATCTGTCAATTACATACAATAAGAGAACAGCTCAACTTTAGGTTAACTCGTTAAATTTGCAGTGCTAATATATTCATTTTTATTGAATTTATTTTAATATCAATTGTTAAAAAAACTGGCACTTTAGTGGACTTTCAGTTCAGAACCACATGAAACAAGACTTACAACGGAAATAATGAAAACCTAGAAAATGTGGGTTTTTTTTAAATGACAACTATATGAAGACATATTAATAATATTTAATCAATGAAATATTTGAATTTAAACAATAGACTGATAGCTGTGTGTTATTTAAAACTGAAATATTATGTCTGAGTACGAAACAACATGCAATATTTCATACAAACAATTTCCTACAGATGAAAAATGATCGTCGTTGTCATATCTGAAATTTGACATTCATAAAAAAAATGTAATTCTGTATGCAACAAATGTAATAAAGTATGTTTCATGAATCAAGACACATTAGGTTTGTCTTTTTCGTCATTGAAAACTCAGGTGGCATAACCCCACCACTGAAACGTAAATATTTTCATATTAATTTCTAATTTATGAAAAACCCAAAAGGAAAACTTCAAAGGCTAAGAAAATGGAAATAAAATACTATAAAATTAAATAACAATTTTCATAACTGGTCCTTAATAATAAAGACAGTTGATTTTTTTGTATTTTTATTATGTATTTATTGTGATAATTTCATATTTTTATGGATCTTTTTTGTAATTGGAAGGGCCTTAAGGGGGAATGATTACATTTAATGGCACATCCTTTGTAGAAAAAAAATCATAGACCTATATCACTGGTACAAAAAATTCAATATTGACATAAAAATCGAAAAGTATTTGATCAAGAATTTAATGAGGCTATTTGGCTGTTTGTTGGACGAGTTAAGAATCCTTTTAACCAGCAATTGCGTCAAACTAAATATTTAAACTAATATGCTCACAAAAGCTAGACTATTTTTCACACAGGTGTCATAATTTTTTCAAAAACCTAATGCGAACTTGAACTTCCAGAAGTGAGATTATCTTTTAAAAGTTTTTTTTTAAGAGAAATCTTTTAAATGTTTCCATCTTTTAATAAAGGGGCTAACCAGGGTACAGTATGATACAACCATAGCAAGTCGACAAAGATCTCCATAAACCATAACTGGTAGAGGAAGTCTACTAGAACAATACATGAAGCTCTTAGTCACAATCAATTCAAAGAACAAAAAAACTATTAAAATGAGATGAAGAAAGAAAAATTGTGCATACCTCTTAAAAAATAATTGAAATTTGGGTCCCTTTTACATCAAGAAAGCTCATCAAGGTGAGCAATACACCAAAGAAAAAAATGCAAGAGTATAGGATGAAAAATAAGAAAGTTCAAATTTATCCCGGGGATCTTTGGTATTGAATCTAAACCCTATTTCAGCATGAACTCCTTCTCCTAATTTAAACCTCTCTTTGATATTCTAACACATTGTCCTCCATTAGGTACTATATCATCCATTATATTCGTAGACTTATTCCTTGTTTATAGAAAGTAAGAAATCATAGAGTTTGCTGTTTTCAGCAACAGAACATGAAGCATTCCCAATTCCACAGAATGCACAGATGTGATCAAATAAATGCAAGTATGTTTCACGCCTTTGATAATGGAGTCTTACTAGGTTCTTTTACCCCTTTAGAATGGTATTTGGTACCCTCCTAATTTCAAATAGTGCTGTATAAAATATTCAGGAAAAATGTTCAAATTTAAATAAAAAGTACCACTTGATCAGTAAATACTGAAGTACATGTACAGGTATACCTGAAAAATATCAAAAGCTGGTGTAATAATAAATTATCCCCTATTGTCCCCCATCAATTGCAGTTCTGCACATAAGTATGCATATAGCATATGCAAAATTACATATAATGTCATTTATAACATAATTTATAATCAAAAGAAATAATTCTTTAAGATCAAACAATCTTATGTCATTGTATTTGAATATATTATGTATCAGATTTGTATAAAAAAGAAACAGGCCTTCAAGGCATTAATAGTGAATCTGAATTATTAGTAAATGATAATATATAATACTTTAATAAAAATCAAAGGAAAATATACACAATTAAATACAGTCAATAGGTCCTGTATTTCCCACAATTTAAAGGCCTATAACTCTGTAATGGTACATGGCATCATCATCAAAATCAATCTAATGACATTTTTGTTTAAAGGGCTATAACTCTGCAATAGCTAAATGGCATCATCATCTAAATCAATCTAATGACATTTTTGTTTAAAGGGCTATAACTCTGAAATAGTTAAATGGTATCATCATCTAAATCAATCTAATGGCATTTTCATTTAAAGGGCAATAACTCTGCAATAGTTAAATGGCATCATCATCAAAATAAATCTTGTAGTATTGTTGTGGTTGATTTGTTATATAAATTTTCAGAGACTGTCACAGCCTCCATTGATATTAGGAAGGGATTAGGGGTTGGAGTTATGGTGTTTAATGCCACTTTCAATAATATGTCAGTTATATAGTGGCGGTCAGTTTTCTTGGTGGAGGAAACCGGAGTACCCGGAAAATAACACTGACCTGCTGTAAGTCACTGACAAACCCATTGGTAACAGGAAGTGTATAAAACTCAATTAACAGATATAACAACAAGTTCCCTAACAATGGTATTTAGGTATCTATCAGATTTTTATAATTGATATAAAACACAAGATCAATAAATTAAGTTACATATTTTAAACTGATATGAACCTAATATTTTGAATGACAGCTGTACATCATGGCGACATCTTTTTCATAATTGAAATGCATAAAAAACAATAAAAATAAGAAGCTAATTTTTAGACAGTATACCATTTTTAGACAGTATACCATTTTTAGACAGTATACCATTTTTAGACAGTGTACCATTTTTAGACAGTATACCATTTTTAGACAGTATACCATTTTTAGACAGTATACCATTTTTAGACAGTGTACCATTTTTAGACAGTGTACCATTTTTAGACAGTATACCATTTTTAGACAGTATACCATTTTTAGACAGTATACCATTTTTAGACAGTATACCATTTTTAGACAGTATACCATTTCAAAATGTGTAACATATTGATTCTTTTCCATTGTATGATGAGCTTGATACCATTCAATGTTAAAATGTTTGTCACTGTTTTTTTGTCCAGTTTTCTTCAATGAAAGTCTAAAACTGACCATCAGGATATAACTGAGATTGTGCTGAAAGTGGCATTAAATACTCATAACACTAATCCTTTAGAGAGCAGATTTTCTTATTGCATGACACTGAATAATTCCCCTGGAGGCATCTTTGGCTGTTTGTAGATGATGACACTGAATAATTCCCCTGGAGGCATCTTTGGCTGTTTGTAAATGATGCCACTGAATAATTCCCCTGGAGGCATCTTTGGCTGTTTGTAGATGATGCCACTGAATAATTCCCCTGGAGGCATCTTTGGCTGTTTGTAGATGATGCCTTGAGGTATTATGTGCCTTGGACTTTGAATCCCTATCAGGGTGAGGTGTACAACATTATGTGATAATGTTTGTCAATGACTTGCAACAGGTCGGTGGTTTTCTACGGGTCCTCCGGATTCCTCAACCAATAAAGCTGACCACCACGATATAACTGAAGTGGCATTAAACAAACAAACAAACAAACTTGAAATCAATGATACTACAGATACAGCTATATCTGTTGTAACCTTGATCTACATCTAGAATTTGACAGTGAGGAGCAGATAAAAACAAAACTTTATAATAAAAGAGATGATTTCAATTTTCCCATTGTGAACTTTCCATTTATATGTAGCAACAGTCCAGCAGCACCTGTATATGGAGTAAAATTATACCTCTCAGTTGATATGGTATTCCAGAGCTTGTGATTTCTTTCAGGTGTCTTTGATGGAGTTTTGCTGTTAACAATGAAGCTACGTAACCAAGGGTTTCCAGTGGTAAAGTTGAGTCATCACTTCAAAAGATTCACGGTTGCCATTATGAATTGGTTTACCGTTACGGAATATTTGTCACAGATGACCACGAATATGCTTCATTTGTAGCAGTCACAGTCCTGTCCTCCTCTTTTATGATTTGTAACTGGATTTTAATGAGTAACACGACAGGTGCCAGTAGTGGAACAGGAACTTTTACGCTTCAAGAGCATCTGTGTTTAACGCCATTTTCAACAATGTTTCATTTATAAAGTGCTGGTTTAGTGTTTTGTCGACCATTATTTGTCTTTTTGTACATTTATTTAGGCTACTGTATTGTCTGTTCTCTGATTAACCTCTTTGGATAATTCAAACTTTTCTTGAAGGCACTTAATTGTCCAGAATACATGGTAGTTCATCACAGTGAAATACAATCTTATGTTACTTTTAATTTCTAAATGCGGTATAAATAATCCATTAAAAATAATGTCTCTTTCAGGTGCATTATGATTTTTATTACATATATCAAGTATCCTTTTCATTAAATAAAATCAGTCGGAGGTCAAAAACCAGAAAATATAACTTTTTACAATGAGATGTTAGGGATTACCGGTACCACATTTTTCAAGTTTTTCTTCAAATATATTAATTTCCATCTTAATAGTATCATATTCTACCCCGACAATATAAATCAAATTATCTCATTTATTATTGTCATGTGTGGGTGGATGATATAGTTTTTTTATCTGAAAAATTCTACCTTTGTCAGAAATGAAAACTATTTATTATGATTAAGCCTTGCTGTTTGAAATTATGTAATATTGTCTCCTTTTCAAGTCTTAACAGTTTGTCAGTGACTTGTGACAGGTCAGTGGTTTTCTCTGGGTACTCTAGTTTCCTCCACCAATAAAACTGACCACCATGATAATAATTGATGATATAACTGAAATATTGTTAAAGTGGCATTAAACATCATAACCCTAACAATTTTCAAGTCTTAACAAAGACCAGCTTATCTCTCTCCAACTTTGTTTACTTTTCAAGTAGCTATTCTAACTTACTATATATCCCTCTTTAACTTGCAACAATCATAATAAAATATTTTTAAAGTTCCAATTAGTAAATTG
This sequence comes from Bathymodiolus brooksi, assembly GCA_963680875.1. Lineage (NCBI taxonomy): Eukaryota > Metazoa > Mollusca > Bivalvia > Mytilida > Modiolidae > Bathymodiolus > Bathymodiolus brooksi. The sequence goes on along the minus strand of OY804579.1, from coordinate 130,661,475 downwards.
ATTGATTAGTGTTCAGTACCAACTTTAACAGTTGTTCAGCTATAAAATGGTTAGTATGTAGTAATACAATGTCAGGTTATACTAATATATTGTTGAAGAGATCTCTAAATACTGCAACTAAATTTGAAGTCTTACTGGGGATGCTGTTCTACACAGACCAAGAGATGAACAAGCATAGCTTCATTATGCACACAATTTACCCAACAACAACAAAAAAACCTTCCCCATAGATTTACTTAATTCATTGATTTTTGACAACTTTTTTTAGTCATTTTGAATTCTTTAATTACATGTACTTTGATACTATGCATGTAATATTATATCTTCCAATATAAATTGAATGTTCATATCCATTTTTTCTTTATTTTAATATCATGATTTGTTTTTCAATATCTTCTTGCTTCTATCCTCTTGTAATATCATAGCAATTGTTAAATGGCTTCATAACTAATTACTTACGAAATCAGCTCTGTAATTGACAATTTTCCAATTTGAACACAAAAAAAATCTTTTGATTAAATATCAAATCTAATAGTTTCCAATAGGATATTGCTTCTTTTCTTTTTTGACACAAATTGGATCTATTTCATTCACACGTAAACAAATTACTAAAGACCCCCATAAAAAATGTTGTCATTGTATGGAATTGACAGTGTCTTCATTATACAGGTGAGTCAGTTGATTGATTGGTGTTTAACGTCCAGCGATTATGTGAGTAAGTACGAGCAGCCAATTAGAGAAGTATCAGTAGCCCTTTTCACAAAAATTTGTAAGTATAATCTTAACTTTTTCACTTACGATTAATCCTACGACAATTCCTAAGTCATTTTCACAAAGATTATCTTACGACAAATTTTAATCTTACGACTAAAATTACACTTACGATAAAAAATTCTTCCTTAGGTGTGTTCGATACAACATTATGTGATAAAGTTTGTCAGTGACCTGCGGCAGGTCGGTGGTTTTCTCCGGGTACTCCTGTTTCCTCCACCTATAAAACTGACCGCCACGATATAACTGAAATATTGTTGAAAGGGGTATTAAACACCATAAACTATCTTCCTCAGAAACCTAGTTTCATTTTCATTGAACAATGTCTTTGTATTGCTTTCAATGTTATCTGAACTACGATTTCTCAGAAAATATGTCCCTTTGTCAGACAGTCTCAGAGAATAAACTCATAATTTATTTTTTTTTCAAATAAACATATTTTATAAAACATTCCTGGCACTAATTTATAAGCAGTTTTTATGTTATTATGTTACCATAACAACGGGTCTTCTATCTCGTCTGCATTTTCAAAAGCAAGCCATCCGATTGAACATCACAAGTGACAAGAAGTTATGCATAAAAGTTTTGTAAAATCAGTGTTGGAACACTAAACCAGTTGGCATTTACATCCTTGTGTAATCAAATCTGAGTATGAGACTGTGTTTGTATGTTTATATTGAATATTAATATATGAATTGGTCAACAATAACTCCACAAAATATGAACGGGTATGATTTTTGTATAAAGAAAAGTTGCTTAAGCATGTAAATTATAATTATCTATAAAATATTGTCATGACTTGGAGTTATTTGTCATCATCCACATGTGATCACTTTTGGTAGAAGTCTTTTTTAAGGGAGTGCATCTGGAGTTCGAAAAAAAAAACCTATTCATGTATATTATCCATTCTGGATAATTCATTTTATCGGTTGTGTTTCAGCAAAATATTTACCCTCCCCCCTTTCCCAATTAATCCCATCCCACATAAAATTAAACGCTTGTTCTTTTACTGATGAAATTATCCCGATTTTTCTGAGATAAGCCAAATTTAGATGTGTTTATGTATTGCCAGAGTGTTCGATGATCATCGAAGTTGCAAGAAATTAATAAATTATATTACTAATATAAAGGCAATATCGAAACGATACTATTGGATCCAGAAACTTCCAGTCCTATAGCGGCTGTTCATGCAATACTTTTGTAAGCGGAGTAGATGTTTAGAAGAAAATCCTGTATTCCTGTTTTTATCCCCCAAAAAAATAATGCAAAAGAAGAATTCTCCCCAAGTTTGTCGACCGTTCCCAATTTGAAATCTAAAATTAAAAGAATTATCCTGATTTTTTTGGTCATATGGTAGTTGATATGTAAACGATACACTTTGCTGCATTGAAAAGGTAAATGTACAGAATTCATCCTTATAGACTCTAGTCACGCCAAAAAGGAGTAAACAACAATGTCATTTGTAGCGTCTGTTTGTATTAAACCATATTTATTTCAATAAACATTTATCAATATGTGTAATGAGGTTTGTCATATGGTCAGAGAAAATGCACTAACGGTGAATTGCTCTCTTATTTCTATTTTTTCACTTACGTTAAAAGATAAGACAAATATTTCTCTTACGTTCAAAATTTTACACTTACGACAGGGTAGTTTTACACGTAAAGTTAGGACTATTTTTACACTTAAGATTATCGTAGGTATTTTTGTGAAACTCATTTTACAGTTTTACACTTGTGACAAATTTTTATCATAAGAATTTTTATGAAAAGGGCTACAGGCGTTTAAATTACAATCACAGGAAGGCATCAAAGAAGGAAAAACATAGTCATTTGGTTATTATAGTCCAGCACTGTGATCAGTGAAGTGTGACTGAACAAATTTCAACAATTGATTAGGGTTAGGGTATGGTGTTTAACGCCACTTTCAACAATATTTCAGTTATATTGTGGCGGTCAGTTTTATTGGTGGAGGAAACCAGACAACCTGGAGAAAACCACCGAGCTGTCGCAAGTCACTGACAAACTTTATCACATAATGTAACGAGTACATTGCCTGAGCGGGATTCAAACTCAAAATGTTAATGGTGATAGGCACCGATTGTATAGGCAGTAATAAATCCAAGTACCATACGATCATGACACAACGACCCCTTTCAACTATGTATAATACTGGCACTCACTGTGTTTATAATATTTTATTAAACTAAGTTAGATCATATACTTTGGAACATCGAGTAACATAGCCTCACCATTTGTGCATATTAGTAAAATGTTCTTTTATTCACTCCTAATAATGTGGTAATTTTCAAGTTTGATTGAAGCCATAAGAAGTTGCTTTCCATTAACTGTGATTAAAATGACAGAATTATGAAAGATCCTGACAAGCTTCTGTTTTACTACTATTTTACCATTTAGATTAACTGAAATAATAGTTTGAAAAAGATAACTTTAAAATTGAGTGAGTGATGCCAAGTGAGCAATTCTTCCACTATATTACCAATATGTTGAGAACAATTTTGTTTTAATGAGATAGCAAAGATGCCTTCTTTATTAGTTACTAGATCAAATAGGTAATATTCATAGAAACAAGTCTGCAGGTTGTTGGCCACACGGACACACCATTCCAAACCTTACCAAATAAATCTCTGCTCTTACACCATAATGCTGCATACAGATAAAAAGCAAATATGTCTTCTTTATATTAAATCAAATATGCAATATTTAAAGAAACAACAGTCTGTAGGTTGCAATCCACTAGGACACATCATCTCAAACTCTAGCAAATAAACCTCTGCTGTTTCTCCTTAATACTGGATGTTTATAATAAATCTCTGTTGTTACTACTTAATACTGGATGTTTATAATAAATCTCTGTTGTTACTACTTAATACTGGATGTTTATAATAAATCTCTGTTGTTACTCCTTAATACTAGATGTTTATAATAAATCTCTGTTGTTACTCCTTAATACTAGATGTTTATAATAAATCTCTGTTGTTACTCCTTAATACTAGATGTTTATAATAAATCTCTGTTGTTACTCCTTAATACTGGATGTTTATAATAAATCTCTGTTGTTACTCCTTAATACTGGATGTTTATAATAAATCTCTGTTGTTACTACTTAATACTAGATGTTTATAATAAATCTCTGTTGTTACTCCTTAATACTAGATGTTTATAATAAATCTCTGTTGTTACTCCTTAATACTAGATGTTTATAATAAATCTCTGTTGTTACTACTTAATACTAGATGTTTATAATAAATCTCTGTTGTTACTCCTTAATACTAGATGTTTATAATAAATCTCTGTTGTTACTACTTAATACTAGATGTTTATAATAAATCTCTGTTGTTACTCCTTAATACTGGATGTTTATAATAAATCTCTGTTGTTACTCCTTAATACTAGATGTTTATAATAAATCTCTGTTGTTACTCCTTAATACTGGATGTTTATAATAAATCTCTGTTGTTACTACTTAATACTAGATGTTTATAATAAATCTCTGTTGTTACTCCTTAATACTGGATGTTTATAATAAATCTCTGTTGTTACTCCTTAATACTGGATGTTTATAATAAATCTCTGTTGTTACTACTTAATACTGGATGTTTATAATAAATCTCTGTTGTTACTCCTTAATACTAGATGTTTATAATAAATCTCTGTTGTTACTCCTTAATACTGGATGTTTATAATAAATCTCTGTTGTTACTCCTTAATACTAGATGTTTATAATAAATCTCTGTTGTTACTCCTTAATACTGGATGTTTATAATAAATCTCTGTTGTTACTCCTTAATACTAGATGTTTATAATAAATCTCTGTTGTTACTCCTTAATACTAGATGTTTATAATAAATCTCTGTTGTTACTCCTTAATACTGGATGTTTATAATAAATCTCTGTTGTTACTCCTTAATACTGGATGTTTATAATAAATCTCTGTTGTTACTCCTTAATACTAGATGTTTATAATAAATCTCTGTTGTTACTCCTTAATACTAGATGTTTATAATAAATCTCTGTTGTTACTACTTAATACTGGATGTTTATAATAAATCTCTGTTGTTACTACTTAATACTGGATGTTTATAATAAATCTCTGTTGTTACTCCTTAATACTAGATGTTTATAATAAATCTCTGTTGTTACTCCTTAATACTGGATGTTTATAATAAATCTCTGTTGTTACTCCTTAATACTAGATGTTTATAATAAATCTCTGTTGTTACTCCTTAATACTGGATGTTTATAATAAATCTCTGTTGTTACTCCTTAATACTAGATGTTTATAATAAATCTCTGTTGTTACTACTTAATACTGGATGTTTATAATAAATCTCTGTTGTTACTCCTTAATACTGGATGTTTATAATAAATCTCTGTTGTTACTCCTTAATACTAGATGTTTATAATAAATCTCTGTTGTTACTACTTAATACTAGATGTTTATAATAAATCTCTGTTGTTACTCCTTAATACTAGATGTTTATAATAAATCTCTGTTGTTACTCCTTAATACTGGATGTTTATAATAAATCTCTGTTGTTACTCCTTAATACTGGATGTTTATAATAAATCTCTGTTGTTACTCCTTAATACTAGATGTTTATAATAAATCTCTGTTGTTACTCCTTAATACTAGATGTTTATAATAAATCTCTGTTGTTACTCCTTAATACTAGATGTTTATAATAAATCTCTGTTGTTACTCCTTAATACTGGATGTTTATAATAAATCTCTGTTGTTACTCCTTAATACTGGATGTTTATAATAAATCTCTGTTGTTACTACTTAATACTGGATGTTTATAATAAATCTCTGTTGTTACTCCTTAATACTAGATGTTTATAATAAATCTCTGTTGTTACTACTTAATACTAGATGTTTATAATAAATCTCTGTTGTTACTCCTTAATACTAGATGTTTATAATAAATCTCTGTTGTTACTACTTAATACTAGATGTTTATAATAAATCTCTGTTGTTACTCCTTAATACTGGATGTTTATAATAAATCTCTGTTGTTACTACTTAATACTGGATGTTTATAATAAATCTCTGTTGTTACTCCTTAATACTGGATGTTTATAATAAATCTCTGTTGTTACTCCTTAATACTGGATGTTTATAATAAATCTCTGTTGTTACTCCTTAATACTGGATGTTTATAATAAACCTCTGCTGTTTCTCCTTAATACTGGATGTTTATAATAAATCTCTGTTGTTACTACTTAATACTGGATGTTTATAATAAATCTCTGTTGTTACTCCTTAATACTAGATGTTTATAATAAATCTCTGTTGTTACTCCTTAATACTGGATGTTTATAATAAATCTCTGTTGTTACTACTTAATACTAGATGTTTATAATAAATCTCTGTTGTTACTCCTTAATACTAGATGTTTATAATAAATCTCTGTTGTTACTCCTTAATACTGGATGTTTATAATAAATCTCTGTTGTTACTCCTTAATACTGGATGTTTATAATAAATCTCTGTTGTTACTCCTTAATACTAGATGTTTATAATAAATCTCTGTTGTTACTACTTAATACTGGATGTTTATAATAAATCTCTGTTGTTACTCCTTAATACTAGATGTTTATAATAAATCTCTGTTGTTACTCCTTAATACTAGATGTTTATAATAAATCTCTGTTGTTACTCCTTAATACTAGATGTTTATAATAAATCTCTGTTGTTACTCCTTAATACTAGATGTTTATAATAAATCTCTGTTGTTACTCCTTAATACTGGATGTTTATAATAAATCTCTGTTGTTACTCCTTAATACTAGATGTTTATAATAAATCTCTGTTGTTACTCCTTAATACTAGATGTTTATAATAAATCTCTGTTGTTACTACTTAATACTGGATGTTTATAATAAATCTCTGTTGTTACTCCTTAATACTAGATGTTTATAATAAATCTCTGTTGTTACTCCTTAATACTGGATGTTTATAATAAATCTCTGTTGTTACTCCTTAATACTGGATGTTTATAAAAGAAGCAACACATACCTATTTTATAGTCTTTGGTTTTACCCGACTATCAATAGAATCAACAATCTTTCAGCATTCAAGGGTTAGGCATTAGGGTTATGGTGCTTAACACCACTTTCAACAATATATCAGTTATATTGTGGCGGTCAGTTTTATTTGTGGAGGAAACCAGAGTACCGAGAGAATCCCATCGACCAAGTCACTGACAAACTTTATCACATAAGGTTACATGGTGTACACCTAACCAAGTCACTGACAAACTTTATCACATAAGGTTACATGGTGTACACCTAACCAAGTCACTGACAAACTTGATCACATAATGTTGCATGGTGTACACCTAACCAAGTCACTGACAAACTTGATCACATAAGGTTACATGGTGTACACCTAACCAAGTCACTGACAAACTTTATCACATAATGTTGCATGGTGTACACCTAACCAAGTCACTGACAAACTTTATCACATAATGTTGCATGGTGTACATCTAACCAAGTCACTGACAAACTTTATCACATAATGTTGCATGGTGTACACCTAACCAAGTCACTGACAAACTTTATCACATAAGGTTACATGGTGTACACCTAACCAAGTCACTGACAAACTTGATCATATAAGGTTACATGGTGTACACCTAACCAAGTCACTGACAAACTTTATCACATAATGTTGCATGGTGTACACCTAACCAAGTCACTGACAAACTTTATCACATAATGTTGCATGGTGTACATCTAACCAAGTCACTGACAAACTTTATCACATAATGTTGCATGGTGTACACCTAACCAAGTCACTGACAAACTTGATCACATAAGGTTACATGGTGTACACCTAACCAAGTCACTGACAAACTTTATCACATAATTTTGCATGGTGTACACCTAACCAAGTCACTGACAAACTTTATCACATAAGGTTACATGGTGTACACCTAACCAAGTCACTGACAAACTTTATCACATAAGGTTACATGGTGTACACCTAACCAAGTCACTGACAAACTTTATCACATAATTTTGCATGGTGTACACCTAACCAAGTCACTGACAAACTTTATCATATAAGGTTACATGGTGTACACCTAACCAAGTCACTGACAAACTTTATCACATAAGGTTACATGGTGTACACCTAACCAAGTCACTGACAAACTTGATCACATAATGTTGCATGGTGTACACCTAACCAAGTCACTGACAAACTTTATCACATAATTTTGCATGGTGTACACCTAACCAAGTCACTGACAAACTTTATCACATAAGGTTACATGGTGTACACCTAACCAAGTCACTGACAAACTTTATCACATAAGGTTACATGGTGTACACCTAACCAAGTCACTGACAAACTTTATCACATAATTTTGCATGGTGTACACCTAACCAAGTCACTGACAAACTTTATCACATAAGGTTACATGGTGTACACCTAACCAAGTCACTGACAAACTTTATCACATAAGGTTACATGGTGTACACCTAACCAAGTCACTGACAAACTTGATCACATAATGTTGCATGGTGTACACCTAACCAAGTCACTGACAAACTTGATCACATAAGGTTACATGGTGTACACCTAACCAAGTCACTGACAAACTTTATCACATAATGTTGCATGGTGTACACCTAACCAAGTCACTGACAAACTTTATCACATAATGTTGCATGGTGTACATCTAACCAAGTCACTGACAAACTTTATCACATAATGTTGCATGGTGTACACCTAACCAAGTCACTGACAAACTTGATCATATAAGGTTACATGGTGTACACCTAACCAAGTCACTGACAAACTTTATCACATAATGTTGCATGGTGTACACCTAACCAAGTCACTGACAAACTTTATCACATAATGTTGCATGGTGTACATCTAACCAAGTCACTGACAAACTTTATCACATAATGTTGCATGGTGTACACCTAACCAAGTCACTGACAAACTTGATCACATAAGGTTACATGGTGTACACCTAACCAAGTCACTGACAAACTTTATCACATAATGTTGCATGGTGTACACCTAACCAAGTCACTGACAAACTTTATCACATAAGGTTACATGGTGTACACCTAACCAAGTCACTGACAAACTTTATCACATAAGGTTACATGGTGTACACCTAACCAAGTCACTGACAAACTTTATCACATAAGGTTACATGGTGTACACCTAACCAAGTCACTGACAAACTTTATCACATAAGGTTGCATGGTGTACACCTAACCAAGTCACTGACAAACTTTATCACATAAGGTTGCATGATGTACACCTAACCATCAGCAGGATTCAAACTCACAACTTTAATGGTGATAGGCACTGATTGCATAGGTAGTAAATCCAACTACCATATGATCATGAAGATCCCTTTGAGCATTGAAGGCGAGCACTGTAAACCATTAAACCACTGAGTCAAATTGTACTTTAATATTTGTTAATCTTATTCATTACCATGCAATTACATGTTCCTCTCTGTAACTTGCTCTTTGAGGGTAGGTACTTTGAGGGTAGGTACTTGGAGGGTTAGGGTTGGTGGTTCTTACTTTTTAGATTTTTATGTTTTTCTATTACTGTATATTCAAATTTCTCAATAAACATATAATGTCCTAATGATAATCTGATTTTTTTTTTTTTTAAATTGCAGATTTTCAAAAACAGATTGAACAAAACACTACATACTTGTTTTTTATATAATCGATTCTACTATTAGAGCGAGCAGATCTATTTACAGTTTTGCCAAAGGACTAAAAAAATCATTAAAAATGACAGCAAGATATTCAATTAGTATTCATATCATTACATGTCATACTTTCACACTTTTTTATTTATGGTATAGATTTAATGTTTGTCATTGTCATCAGCTGTTTAAACAAGCCACTGAGTACACACTAATTTACAATTTCTAAAGGAAAACAAAGCTGAAACTGAACCTTAGACCAATTGTAACATATGAAGGGAGACCATAGTTTGAAATTTACAAAAATATCAGACAGCAAAATCTATGATTACTGTTTATATGAATTCATTAAACAGATTACAGAGTTAATTTGTCATCAGTTTTTGTGGCTTTAACTATAAATGTAAAAATTGACTTAATTTCAATTTTGCTTCTTCCGATAAATTCTGAAATATTTCAAAGGATTCTTTTTAGTGTTATTTCTTGCAGGGTTGTATTTACTACAGAGAAGACTTGTTTTTTACTGACAAGTTGTTAATTGGTGAATATCTGATAAAAAATCTGACTGTCTCAGGGGGGATTAGTGTCTATTTAAAAAAAAAAATTAATTTGGAAAATGATTGGCATTTCACATTCAGTCCTTTCAGATTTCTTTTCCTATGCATAAATGTAATAAAAACTCTCAAATCCAATTTAAACAGGAAGTAAATTGTTTATTATACATTCTGTTATCATATATGCCTCTATAGTTAGTTTTATTGATGTAGTTCTTAAGCCAAGGTAATATCTATGAAATATTGTTGAAAGTGACGTTAAACACCATAAAAACAAACAAACACAAGATTCAAATTCATAGAAATATCACTAGAAAATTGAATTTGCGAAGGAGTTTTTGTTCAGTTCAAGGGGAATTGCAATATTTGTTTAGTGTTATACTACTTTACATACATCATCAGTAACCCACGACTGATCATGCTTCGATATTCGGTGACGAGTGGAGAGTATCGGAGCGTGATCAGTCGTGGGTTACCGATGATGCCTTACATAATAATGAAAAAAGGCAAAAAGTTTCATCAATCGAATTAAAAAACAAACAAGTTTTCGTTCTTATATCTATCCACATTATTTATCTAAATATTGATCTATTTGTGTGGTTGCCAGGGCAGTGTGGCAACCAAAAAATGACATTGTGTGTAAATAAGTCAATATACATGTTTACTGTTTCTAGCATTGAATGCTATTGCCAAATACATAGGCATGGCTCGGAATTACCACCTCCCATTTTTAACTTTTTGCTTGCATATTTATTTTCAATAAAATTTCTTTATTATTTCATCTCTTTTTCTTTTATTCATGGTGTTCGTGTCCATATATCCATACCATCTTATAGTAACAACAACTTGTATATGCCTGCCCTGTATACTATTGTTATAGTAAGAGTTATTACACTTGCATGTAGAAAACACTCCATTTTAATTTTAAACTATAACCCTTCCATAGTCACAGAAGCACCGTTTTCATTGGACAATAACATAGGGTCACTCGCATGTGACCCGTAATGGAGTTACTTCAGATCTGCTGCACCTTGACATATGTGTAGAGGGAAATGAGTAAGAGATGTAATTTTATTCATATTGCTGCTTCTAATTTGGGAAAACGTGGTCGTGATCGTATGACAGTTGGATTTACAACTACTTATGCAATAAGTGCCTATCATCACTAAAGAAGTGAGTTTGAATCCCACTGATTGCAAGGTATACTCGATACAACATTATGTGATAAAGTTCATCAGTGACTTACAACAGGTTGGTGGTTTTCTCTGGGTACTCCGGTTTCCCCCACCTGTAAAAATGACCGCAACAATATAACTGAAATATTGTTGAAAATGGCATTAAACACCATAACCCTAACCCCCTGATTCTAATTACCAGGCCTCGACATTAACGTTTGTCCGATACCAGTGAAAACTGACGTCGGACAAGTATATCTTGTATTACGGTTGTCCGACGGGACAAGTGAAAAAATCAGAGATTCCCAAACGTGCCGGTACGACGGACAAATCTATTTCCACTGGTATAAAATACTGGGTTTGTTGTATAAAAGAGCCCTGTTTGATCTCCAATTTGTCCATTATTTATTTTGATTAAAACTAAAGTGAAACGCCAGATCAAAACTCTTTTATTGATTTATCGTTCCTCCATGCTTTGATGAAGTTCAAGGACATTGACAAAATTAAAGTCGCAATCTCAGTAACGCTTTAAGGAACGGAAATATAAATATTTGAAATATAAGAACAAGAATCACTTCGGAACAGACACGTAAAAATTATCGGATATCAATTTGGCACCAAATTTAAACTTGTCCTTTGTGCAAAATACGATAGAGGACTTGATTTAGGCTTTTGGGAAATATTGAAACCTTTGAATTGGACAAATATTACAAGCTTTTTCCTGATCTGGTTGAAAAGATCCACTAAATTTTTATTTCTCTGTGAATTTAAATAAAATACTTTGCTTTATTTATATCACAGGCACTTGTTTCTGGTATAAAAAATATACCTAGATACTACTGGTATATATAGTATCTAGGTATATTTTTTTTTACCAGAAACAAGGATTTATAATATAACACAAATATGAGTTATTACAATTTGTGTGGTATTGGATTGGATAACAACACAGTAATATTTCAAAAGGAAAAGGGGGGGGGGGGGGGGGGTACATATAAAAATCATTGGTATACAAGACTCCAATCAAGGTAAACAGAAATAAAAATGTGACATTGAATATATGTCCTTAAGGTAGTTATGAATAAAAAAAACCCAGAACAAATCGGTTCAGGCAGCTTTAACTATTTACTAAATCTGGGCAGGGTAACGTCAGAGGGGTCGCGAAACAATGTTTCAATTAATTGCAATTGACTTCTCCCAGAAGTCTCCCCACTTCTCCCTGTTGTCTCCCACTTCTCCCTGTGAGTTCTCTGAAAGAGAAGTCACTTCTCCCTCTAATTTGAAAGTAGTGGGGGCCCTGGATAATTATTATCTAGTTTTTGTAATTTTTATTAATTTTTTCGGACAACTAAAAGATTGAGTCGGACAAGTACTTTTTTTTAGTTAGTTGTCTGAAGGGACAAGTTAAAAAATATGTTAATGTAGAGGCCTGATTACCATCAAATTAAATGCTAAAGTCCTGTTTTATTTGGAATAAATTCGAAAAGAGACAAATATTACCTCAGTCATACATTACTTTTTAATACTAAAACCTATATTCCAAGGAAAAAATGCAAATCATAATTATGTGGCTATTGACCTACAATTACAAGATTGTCTGTTGTCCAAAACAAAAATATGTAATTGATAACTCGATTGTAAGACAACACAAAAAATGAAAATCACTTAAAAATTAACCTGTATCTAGTCTCAGTTGCATCAACTCTTAATCTAATTGATGTTTGAAGGGTTATGACAAGAATACACAACACACAGATTATGGATCAGGTGTTTTCTAATCCATCTCCAATTAAGAGACATGCAAATTTAAATGATTTTGACTCATATTAATCGTCTGAATCAAAAAGAAATAATGCAATCCATAGATAAAGTTAAGCAAAATGACATGCAAGATGTATTGAAGAACATGATAAAATGATACATAAATTGCAAAAAGTGCAGAAACAATATGTAATTTCCATGTTAAAATTTATCTCAGATTGCATACCAACATGCACACAAAGAAAAAGATAGCTGTATAAAGGACACATATCTTATTATTTATTAAACATACAAGTCATCCATGAACCAGAGGCTCCTTGGAGCCTGTATCACTCACCTGGTTTAAGTGATTGTTGTTTAATGCCAATTCAGCAATTTTCAGCTACATGTATATCATGGTGAGAACAAGTTAATTTTTCAGCTATATCATGGTGAGACCAAGTTAATTTTTCAGCTATATCATGGTGAGAACAAGTTAATTTTTCAGCTATATCATAGTGAGAACAAGTTAATTTTTCAGCTATATCATGGTTGAGAACAAGTTAATTTTTCAGCTATATCATGGCGAGAACAAATTAATTTTTCAGCTATATCATGGCGAGAACAAGTTAATTTTTCAGCTATATCATGGTGAGAACAAGTTAATTTTTCAGCTATATCATGGTGAGAACAAGTTAATTTTTCAGCTATATCATGGCGAGAACAAGTTAATTTTTCAGCTATATCATGGCGAGAACAAGTTAATTTTTCAGCTATATCATGGTGAGAACAAGTTAATTTTTCAGCTATATCATGGTGAGAACAAGTTAATTTTTCAGCTATATCATGGTTGAGAACAAGTTAATTTTTCAGCTATATCATGGCGAGAACAAATTAATTTTTCAGCTATATCATGGTGAGAACAAGTTAATTTTTCAGCTATATCATGGCGAGAACAAGTTAATTTTTCAGCTATATCATGGCGAGAACAAGTTAATTTTTCAGCTATATCATGGCGAGAACAAGTTAATTTTTCAGCTATATCATGGTGAGAACAAGTTAATTTTTCAGCTATATCATGGCGAGAACAAGTTAATTTTTCAGCTATATCATGGCGAGAACAAGTTAATTTTTCAGCTATATCATGGCGAGAACAAGTTAATTTTTCAGCTATATCATGGTGAGAACAAGTTAATTTTTCAGCTATATCATGGTGAGAACAAGTTAATTTTTCAGCTATATCATGGCGAGAACAAGTTAATTTTTCAGCTATATCATGGCGAGAACAAGTTAATTTTTCAGCTATATCATGGTGAGAACAAGTGAATTTTTCAGCTATATCATGGCGAGAACAAGTTAATTTTTCAGCTATATCATGGTGAGAACAAGTTAATTTTTCAGCTATATCATGGCGAGAACAAGTTAATTTTTCAGCTATATCATGGTGAGAACAAGTTAATTTTTCAGCTATATCATGGCGAGAACAAGTTAATTTTTCAGCTATATCATGGTGAGAACAAGTTAATTTTCAATGAGATGATGATGAGGTCCACTTTGTACGAGACCAACATGCTTACTTCGATTTTTTTTCATAGTGCTAGCTCACTGAAACAGTCCGTGGATAGACATGTCGTTATTTTTACCTGAATATGATGAAATGAGGAATCTTTGTAGAAGACCTAGCAAACATCATTCGTTAACAGGTATTTTTTGGTAAATCAAGAGGCATAACTCCAAAACGGAATAAATGTGGTAAAGTCTGAAATCAAACTTGGTCTTCCTTTTATCATCCCCGACCTTACCTTGTGAATAAATTTGCTTACAGGGAAGTCAAGTTATTGAGCAGAAACTAAATGCCGGATGGACCTACGAATGGTCTTATGTACTGACATGGGTAAAACTGAAAGCCCCCCGATGTGTAAGAAGATGTAAATCCAACAATTGAAGCCAAAGAAGGCTCTTCCATGTATATTTATGTCCAATGCTTTTCTCTTTATGAACAATAAAATATGTCTATAGTAAGAATTGTGGAAGACAAATTATATAACAAAGCATTAATAGGCATGTTCCCTATACATCTGATCTGCTGTAAGAGTGTGACAAAATTTACTTAATTACATATACATCAATTTTTTAAAATTGCATTAGGATTTGAAATTTAAATGTAAAATTAATTTTGTTATTCTATAAAATTTAAAATGATTTTATGAGTTACAAATAAGTACTTCATAAATACACATCAAAGCAGAATTCTATATAATTGGGTCTTAATTTTGCAACAATATAATCATAGATATATACATGAACTGCTTAAGATTTGGTCTTTTAATTATTTTAAAGCTTTTTTTATAAAGTAAAAAAAATGAAAATGAAATCAATTTGTATTTTAATTTACAAAAGAATGATATCAGCAATTGTACTTGTATAAAGTAAATATATACAAAGAAAACACACATAACATTTCAGACCGAGTGTCTCCAACATCCTAAAATTATTGACAAAAATGACAAAAAATTTAGTTTTATAAGCACATATTTTTTGTATCTATCAATACAAATATATCTTTACAAGAGAAAATACAACCATATTACATAATTCTAAAACTGATAAAAAATCAGAAACGATTTACCGTAAATGAAAAATGAGGCAAACAAAAACTGAAATTAACTAGAGGTTCTGTGACCAAAGCTCACTGTATGGTTCAAAAAATGTTGTGTGACTGCTGACTTTATGTTGGTTAGGTGACTGTTTACTTGAATTAAAATATCATGTATGTAAATCTGATCAGGTGGTTTTTAAAATGACCACTTACAACAGGTAACCACTTATTCAAGGCAAGCTTGACTGCAGTTAAATCTCCGTTTTGGTCAAATTACAGAACACCATTTTCTGATATCTTAAAAAATCATCATCCAATGGGGTTAAATTGATTGATTGATTGATTGATTGATTGATTGATTGATTGATTGATTGATTGATTGATTGGTTCCTTAGTACAGCAATCTTAAACCATGTCACAAACTATGGTCCACTGACATCACTGATGTGCCACATACATGATGAGCAGCTCTGTGGTTTGATCCCTGATAATAGTCACCACACATCACTGATGTGCCACATACATGATGAGCAGCTCTGTGGTTTGATCCCTGATAATAGTCACCACACATCACTGATGTGCCACATACATGATGAGCAGCTCTGTGGTTTGATCCCTGATAATAGTCACCACACATCACTGATGTGCCACATACATGATGAGCAGCTCTGTGGTTTGATCCCTGATAATAGTCACCACACATCACTGATGTGCCACATACATGATGAGCAGCTCTGTGGTTTGATCCCTGATAATAGTCACCACACATCACTGATGTGCCACATACATGATGAGCAGCTCTGTGGTTTGATCCCTGATAATAGTCACCACACATCCCTGATGTGCCACATACATGATGAGCAGCTCTGTGGTTTGATCCCTGATAATAGTCACCACACATCCCTGATGTGCCACATACATGATGAGCAGCTCTGTGGTTTGATCCCTGATAATAGTCACCACACATCCCTGATGTGCCACATACATGATGAGCAGCTCTGTGGTTTGATCCCTGATAATAGTCACCACACATCACTGATGTGCCACATACATGATGAGCAGCTCTGTGGTTTGATCCCTGATAATAGTCACCACACATCACTGATGTGCCACATACATGATGAGCAGCTCTGTGGTTTGATCCCTGATAATAGTCACCACACATCACTGATGTGCCACATACATGATGAGCAGCTCTGTGGTTTGATCCCTGATAATAGTCACCACACATCACTGATGTGCCACATACATGATGAGCAGCTCTGTGGTTTGATCCCTGATAATAGTCACCACACATCACTGATGTGCCACATACATGATGAGCAGCTCTGTGGTTTGATCCCTGATAATAGTCACCACACACCCCTGATGTGCCACATACATGATGAGCAGCTCTGTGGTTTGATCCCTGATAATAGTCACCACACATCCCTGATGTGCCACATACATGATGAGCATAATACATACATAATACATACATAATACATAAACTGTGTTAGAGTTATAGTTATGGTGTTTAACGTCACTTTCAACAATATGTATGTCGTGGAGGTCAGTTTTATTGGTAGAGGAAACCGGAGTACCCAGAGTAAACCACTGACTTGCTGCAAGTCACTGACAAACATTATCACATAATGTTGTATCAAGTACACCTCTCCATAAGAGAAAATCGAACTCACAATACATACAATGGAAAACATCAAGTTTTAAGTATACAAATATTCTGGGTTATTTCAATTAACATTAATGTTTTTGTAAAGACAACTTATAGAGGAAAACTTCTTTGTAAAAAGATATCAAAGGGATTTTGTCCTTCAAAATTCCAATATAATTCACCCCCCACCCCCGACTCAAAAAACAAAAACAAAAACAAACCACAAAATTAATAAGTAAATAAACATCTGTAATGAATCACAATTAATAAGAATCACTAAACATACATTTTTTTTTAGTCAATATAAAGGTATTAGGTTCATCAATAAAGCATTACTAAGCCACAAATTACAACAATGTATATGGAAACTATCTGAAGTGTATTAAACACAAATGAAACTCTATACCACATATGTTTAGGTTGTAAATTTTATTTCAAAGGAAAACTCATAAGATCTATGAAAGTACATGTAATATATTTGGTAACACAATAGCTAACAGGGATGTGTACTGATCTTAATCCTTTTCTAATGCAAAATCAATTGTATTCCTTGTGAAAAAACATTATGAAACATCAAAGCTTTTGTCTGAATAAGATTAGACTAGTAAAACGCAGTTGACACCTAGGTAATAATCCTGCTTTAAATCCTTTCCCCTGCTGTTGCAAGTGCACAATCAATGAAGGTCACTCTGAAAGTAACCATCTTCAAAGACACTCGTCTCCGATTTTCTGCCCAACAATGGCATCTGATTTGCTGGCGTTAATCCCATCATAAATTCCATGAAAACCGATAATGTCAATATGACAACCTGATAGTTATGGGATACCATTTGTCAAACATGAGGATTTTTTACTGTCAAACTGATGAAATTATTTATAAAACAAGATAATTTAATAAACCTTTTGATAAGAGCGCTATATCTAGATGAGATTTCAACGCCCTACAAAAACTTTGTCTTCTGTAGTTACTCATCAAATAGAAGAAAAATGTTTGTTTATTTTTCATAATTTGTCCAAAGAAAAAAAAACCAAATGCTCTGAATGCCAATCAAAGAACTTTTTTAGTTGTAAATTTATTTGAAATAAAATCAAAGCAAAGACAATTTAATTTCAACAGCATAAAATTCTTAACAGTAATGGCTAAAAAAACAGCAATATGAATCATTCCTCTGTCAAACTTCACATTGTAAAACACAGAAATGGAAACAATCATTCATGATGTTCCACTGTATGTGAGATTTTCTGAGACAAAAAATTATAATACTGTATTCTTAATGGAAGATCATAAATTTATGATAATACATCTTACCAAGGACAACATGTATTATTAATAATGAATCAAATTTGGTTCCTTTCTATAGCAAAATAATAATGGACCTTGCCATCCCATTAACCAGATTAACCCTTCCACATTATTGTGCCTGTCCCAAGCCAGGACTTGGATTTCCAATGTCATATGTCCTGGTCTGTTTTATGTTCTGTGAGCTGAGGTGATTGCTGTTTAGTTAATATTGTTGGTTTTGTTGACCTTTACTGTTTAAACTTTCTTTTCATATTTCAGATAACTTTGTATTTCATATTGTGTTGTGTTTTTCTTTTGTTTGCCTTTGTCTTGTGTACCCTATGTTACCAGTTTCTCTGTTTTCTTTTGTTTGTCTTCGTCTTGTGTACCCTATGTTACCAGTTTCTCTGTTTTCTTTTGTTTGTCTTCGTCTTGTGTACCCTATGTTACCAGTTTCTCTGTTTTCTTTTGTTTGTTTTTGTCTTGTGTACCCTTGTTACCAGTTTCTCTGTTTTCTTTTGTTTGTTTTTGTCTTGTGTACCCTATGTTACCAGTTTCTCTGTTTTCTTTTGTTTGTTTTTGTCTTGTGTACCCTATGTTACCAGTTTCTCTGGATTGCCCCTTTTGTTTATCTTTGTCTTGTGTACCCTATGTTACCAGTTTCTCTGTTTTCTTTTGTTTGCCTTCGTCTTGTGTACCCTATGTTACCAGTTTCTCTGTTTTGTTTTGTTTGTCTTTGTCTTGTGTACCCTATGTTACCAGTTTCTCTGGATTGTCCTTTTGTTTGTTTTTGTCTTGTGTACCCTATGTTACCAGTTTCTCTGTTTTCTTTTGTTTGTTTTTGTCTTGTGTACCCTATGTTACCAGTTTCTCTGTTTTCTTTTGTTTGTCTTCGTCTTGTGTACCCTATGTTACCAGTTTCTCTGTTTTCTTTTGTTTGTTTTTGTCTTGTGTACCCTATGTTACCAGTTTCTCTGGATTATCCTTTTGTTTGTTTTTGTCTTGTGTACCCTATGTTACCAGTTTCTCTGTTTTCCTTTGTTTGTCTTTGTCTTGTGTACCCTATGTTACCAGTTTCTCTGTTTTCTTTTGTTTGTCTTCGTCTTGTGTACCCTATGTTACCAGTTTCTCTGTTTTCCTTTGTTTGTCTTTGTCTTGTGTACCCTATGTTACCAGTTTCTCTGTTTTCTTTTGTTTGTCTTCGTCTTGTGTACCCTATGTTACCAGTTTCTCTGTTTTCTTTTGTTTGTCTTTGTCTTGTGTACCCTATGTTACAAGTTTCTCTGTTTTCTTTTGTTTGTTTTTGTCTTGTGTACCCTATGTTACCAGTTTCTCTGTTTTCTTTTGTTTGTTTTTGTCTTGTGTACCCTATGTTACCAGTTTCTCTGTTTTCTTTTGTTTGTTTTTGTCTTGTGTACCCTATGTTACCAGTTTCTCTGGATTATCCTTTTGTTTGTTTTTGTCTTGTGTACCCTATGTTACAAGTTTCTCTGTTTTCTTTTGTTTGTTTTTGTCTTGTGTACCCTATGTTACCAGTTTCTCTGTTTTCTTTTGTTTGTTTTTGTCTTGTGTACCCTATGTTACCAGTTTCTCTGGATTGTCCTTTTGTTTGTTTTTGTCTTGTGTACCCTATGTTACCAGTTTCTCTGTTTTCTTTTGTTTGTTTTTGTCTTGTGCACCCTATGTTATCAGTTTCTCTGGATTGTCCATTTTTGATTGCCCCTTCCGTATTCTCTAATAATTATTGACCACCTGGTAAATTTGTTAAAAATGCATGAATTTTGTCAAATTTTACTGTTTTTGGGTTTAGAAGTACCCTCTTATAAAGCCATCCCTTCTGCAATGAAAAAGAGGCCTTTTAAGAGACGTGATCTCTCTTGATAGGTACAGTTTAGTTATATCTTACTCTCTGAGTGCATATGAAAATTGGTCTGAAATGAGGGATGACCTTTGGTGGGAGTGGCCTTATAAGAGGGATGACCTTTGGTGGGAGTGACCTTATAAGAGGGATGATCTTTGGTGGGAGTGGCCTTATAAGAGGGATGACCTTTGGTGGGAGTGGCCTTATAAGAGGGATGATCTTTGGTGGGAGTGGCCTTATAAGAGGGATGACCTTTGGTGGGAGTGGCCTTATAAGAGGGATGACCTTTGGTGGGAGTGGCCTTATAAGAGGGGGACTACTGTACCAATATGGACACTGGACAGTCAGAACTTTTGACAGAAACAGGTTTCTGGCTCATATACCTAACAGCTCTATAAAAATCTACAATTGTGCTAACAAATATCACAAATTCATACATATATGGATTATCAGACACTTGATTAAGAACAACATCATCAACTATTTACATGATTACAAACCTGTGACAATTAATATATATTAATTATTAGTATTTTTTTTTGCAAGACAAGGATTATCAGGTCCATATCAGAGGCTGCTGTCTATCAAATACTAATTTATAAAACATGTAAATAGTTTAAACCTATTTTAATTGTCATGTACAACTTCTGACATAATCTCCAAATTGTTGAAGATCATCAGTATTTGGTAGAAGTAGAAGTAGAAGTAGAAGATTTAATAGTACTGAGTGATACTTCTAGTATTATACAGGGTGAATTGACACACTAAAATTCTTAATTACAATTGTATGACTCCTATACAATTCATCATTTCAAAGATGCAGTGTGTTATACAATATTATAAATCAAGGCATACCAACATATTTCTTCCTTGTTTTGTTTCCTTAGCCAAAAAAAAATTGCAAATAAAAATAAAGATATGATTGTAAGAAAGGAAATGTGTCTGATAATAGATTACAACACTGTACATAAAGAAGTAATATCTGCCACATACATCTTTTTTATTTTGTCCACATCAATGGAGTCCTCATAAAATATACAGATAAAGACTCATTACTCAGGTACTATTATCAGAAATAGCCAATAAAAATGATGTTTTACTTAAAATCTTTTGTTAAAATGAATGTCCTTCTTATTTACAGTTAAACCTTTAAGTACATTTATCAATAAATATATTACAAATGTGTTTTTTATGTAAATATGATAAAAAAAAGTTAACAAAATTGATAAATTTAAATTTCAAAATGAACTATAAATACATTACTGTACTTTACTGAAATAATGTATATTCTAAAAATAAAATAATAGATGTTTACTTTAGTGCATATGCTAATTTCTAGAATAACCCTCATCAGGTACACTGATAGTAAAAAATTGGAAAGCCAAATAATTTAAGTCTTTTGGAGCAAGTAAGCCAAAGGGCCTATAGTCTCTCAGGATAGCCAAGGGCCTATAGTCTCTCAGGATAGCCAAGGACCTGTAGTCTCTCAGGATAGCCAAGGACCTATAGTCTCTCAGGATAGCCAAGGACCTATAGTCTCTCAGGATAGCCAAGGACCTATAGTCTCTCAGGATAGCCAAGGGCCTATAGTCTCTCAGGATAGCCAAGGACCTATAGTCTCTCAGGATAGCCAAGGACCTATAGTCTCTCAGGATAGCCAAGGGCCTATAGTCTCTCAGAATAGCCAAGGGCCTATAGTCTCTCAGTATAGCCAAGGGCCTATAGTCTCTCAGGATAGCCAAGGGCCTATAGTCTCTCAGGATAGCCAAGGGCCTATAATCTCTCAGGATAGCCAAGGGCCTATAGTCTCTCAGGATAGCCAAGGGCCTATAGTCTCTCAGGATAGCCAAGGCCCTATAATCTCTCAGGATAGCCAAGGGCCTATAATCTCTAAGGATAGCCAAGGGCCTATAGTCTCTCAGGATAGCCAAGGGCCTATAATCTCTTAGGATAGCCCCTCTTTTATGACAATTGAAGGTCGGTTGCGCAGCGTGAGAACAGTAATTAATATTCTGCACTTTTTTAAACCAATTAATTGTATATACATGTACCATATGAAAACTGGCGTTTTCCAAACTGACTAAAATCACACCTCTCACTTGCTCCCCCTTTTATCAATACAATGTATGTCACGACGTGACCTATCAGTAAAAGGGGGAACAAGTGAGAGATGTTATCGTACAAGGCATAGACGGACGGACGAACAGCGGTATGCCATAATAAGCCCGTATTTTGACGGGCGTATAAAAATGAATGGCCCATATCCTGAAATTACAAATATATCATTTTTGGCCAAATTATTTTTCAAAACTTTCATCAGCTTAAAGCATTTGTCGGACTATCGGACTATCGGACTGTCGGATTATAGCTACGGCCCCGAATGTATAGGTTGACATTGCCAGTGGCATGTAATAATATACCAGCCCTCTCCCTAATGAATGTATAGGTTGACATTGCCAGTGGTATGTAATAATATACCAGCCCTCTCCCTAATGAATGTATAGGTTGACATTGCCAGTGGCATGTAATAATATACCAGCCCTCTCCCTAATGAATGTATAGGTTAACATTGCCTGTGGCATGTAATAATATACCAGCCCTCTCCCTAATGAATGTATAGGTTGACATTGCCTGTGGCATGTAATAATATACCAGCCCTCTCCCTAATGAATGTATAGGTTGACATTGCCTGTGGCATGTAATAATATACCAGCCCTCTCCCTAATGAATGTATAGGTTGACATTGCCAGTGGCATGTAATAATATACCAGCCCTCTCCCTAATGAATGTATAGGTTGACATTGCCTGTGGCATGTAATAATATACCAGCCCTCTCCCTAATGAATGTATAGGTTGACATTGCCTGTGGCATGTAATAATATACCAGCCCTCTCCTTAATGAATGTATAGCTTGACATTGCCTGTGGCATGTAATAATATACCAGCCCTCTCCCTAATGAATGTATAGGTTGACATTGCCAGTGGCATGTAATAATATACCAGCCCTCTCCCTAATGAATGTATAGGTTGACATTGCCTGTGGCATGTAATAATATACCAGCCCTCTCCCTAATGAATGTATAGGTTGACATTGCCTGTGGCATGTAATAATATACCAGCCCTCTCCCTAATGAATGTATAGGTTGACATTGCCTGTGGCATGTAATAATATACCAGCCCTCTCCCTAATGAATGTATAGGTTGATATTGCCTGTGGCATGTAATAATATACCAGCCCTCTCCCTAATGAATGTATAGGTTGACATTGCCAGTGGCATGTAATAATATACCAGCCCTCTCCCTAATGAATGTATAGGTTGACATTGCCTGTGGCATGTAATAATATACCAGCCCTCTCCCTAATGAATGTATAGGTTGACATTGCCAGTGGCATGTAATAATATACCAGCCCTCTCCCTAATGAATGTATAGGTTGACATTGCCTGTGGCATGTAATAATATACCAGCCCTCTCCCTAATGAATGTATAGGTTGACATTGCCAGTGGCCTGTAATAATATACCCGCCCTCTCCCTAATGAATGTATAGGTTGACATTGCCAGTGGCATGTAATAATATACCAGCCCTCTCCCTAATGAATGTATAGGTTGACATTGCCTGTGGCATGTAATAATATACCAGCCCTCTCCCTAATGAATGTATAGGTTGACATTGCCAGTGGCATGTAATAATATACCAGCCCTGTCCCTAATGAATGTATAGGTTGACATTGCCTGTGGCATGTAATAATATACCAGCCCTCTCCCTAATGAATGTATAGGTTGACATTGCCTGTGGCATGTAATAATATACCAGCCCTCTCCCTAATGAATGTATAGGTTGACATTGCCTGTGGCATGTAATAATATACCAGCCCTCTCCCTAATGAATGTATAGGTTGACATTGCCTGTGGCATGTAATAATATACCAGCCCTCTCCCTAATGAATGTATAGGTTGACATTGCCAGTGGCATGTAATAATATACCAGCCCTCTCCCTAATGAATGTATAGGTTGACATTGCCTGTGGCATGTAATAATATACCAGCCCTCTCCCTAATGAATGTATAGGTTGACATTGCCTGTGGCATGTAATAATATACCAGCCCTCCCCCTAATGAATGTATAGGTTGACATTGCCTGTGGCATGTAATAATATACCAGCCCTCTCCCTAATGAATGTATAGGTTGACATTGCCAGTGGCATGTAATAATATACCAGCCCTCTCCCTAATGAATGTATAGGTTGACATTGCCTGTGGCATGTAATAATATACCAGCCCTCTCCCTAATGAATGTATAGGTTGACATTGCCAGTGGCATGTAATAATATACCAGCCCTCTCCCTAATGAATGTATAGGTTGACATTGCCTGTGGCATGTAATAATATACCAGCCCTCTCCCTAATGAATGTATAGGTTGACATTGCCTGTGGCATGTAATAATATACCAGCCCTCTCCCTAATGAATGTATAGGTTGACATTGCCTGTGGCATGTAATAATATACCAGCCCTCTCCCTAATGAATGTATAGGTTGACATTGCCAGTGGCATGTAATAATATACCAGCCCTCTCCCTAATGAATGTATAGGTTGACATTGCCAGTGGCATGTAATAATATACCAGCCCTCTCCCTAATGAATGTATAGGTTGACATTGCCTGTGGCATGTAATAATATACCAGCCCTCTCCCTAATGAATGTATAGGTTGACATTGCCAGTGGCATGTAATTATACAGTACATTTATATTATTCTTTATAATTTTTGTGTGACTTTTTTATGTAATTTTATGTACCATTAATATGGGATCTCATTTGCATATGTGCAATTAATGCACATTTTCAAATGCACAATTTATTCTGGTTTAATTGTTATACCTGATCTGACATGACATGTACAAATTGCAGGTGTAACACTTATCATATTCATAATTTCTTCTTTACAAATTCATATCATAAATAACATAATACAATAAGTACATAGAGACAATGCAGCACCTTGTATCATGCCTGTCTGAAAAATTATATATAAATTACACAGTAGCTATACTAAAGTAAGTGATGAATCGTGAAAAAAATGATTGATAATTTCGGCAAAACGAGAAGATAACAAGTTTATCAAAGTTGTCATATTACCACGTTAGATTTTTGTAGTGTACTTTTCACCTTCAGAGTAAATTTATGTATTTAGATAGTTTTTCCCCTTAAGTCTGGGACAACAACATATTTATAAGTTAGCTAAACACATATAATGCATTAAATAAACACAACAAATGGATGTTATCTTAAGATTTTCAGAGAATATCTGTTGTAAATATCACAGAAACTAAACAAAGCTATGTAATTAGTTTCTGCAGCAGAAGAGATATTCTTGTGGTAATAATATTACTACAAAGGTTAAAACAAAAGTAAGTGTTAAAATCCTACACAACAAGTTCACAATACCAAACAGAGTTCAATTTCTCCTGTCGAATGTAGGGGGTATATTATTCCCCTCCTATTTTCCATAACCGCATCGGTGGTGTAATGGTGAGTGTGTTTGCCTCGAGTGCGGTAGATCGTGGGTTCGAGCCCCGATCGGGTCAAACCAAAGACAATAAAATTTGTATTTGTTGCCTCTCTGCTAAGCACGCAGCATTAAGGAGAAAGAGCAAAGACGGGTTGGCTCGAAATCAGGATAATGTGTCAGAGTGGGGAGACACGTCTAATCCACAGATTGCTGTTTCAGTGAGCTAGGACTATAAAAATCCAACTAAGTGTGTTGGTATAGGACAAGACGGACCTCATCATCATTTCCTTGAAAAATTAACTTGTTCTCGCCATGATATAGCTGAAAAATTGCTGAGTTGGCATTAAACAACAATCACTCACTCCTATTTTCCATAACAACTGGACAACTATGGTTATTCTAATTATAAAACAAAATTTGATTGTAATTTTGTCAACTTGTGTTCTTTTCAGAGATCACATGATATATGTATATGTAGGTTACTGTTTCACAATTTGGATATAAATTTTCATCCATATTGATATTGTATACAATATCAATGATGGATACAATTAAATAATAGTACTAAAAAGTCAACACTAAGAATAAATCAACTGGACAATTAAGGGTTAGAAAGTTTTGGAAAGATATTGTTGATGATGATACAAAGAGGTCACAATATAAATAATCTCACATGGCCCTTTGGGTGCAAGCTAAGTGAGCTAAACACCTTAAATCCAGTGTCCTGAATGTGTCATATCAGAGTAACTTATACTCAAAAAGATTTATGAGTTGAAGGGCAGGATCTATTGTTGTAGTATTGCAAAAATCTTACAACAATCATTAATAAACAGCTGCGCCAAGAGCGCATGATACGCCCGTCGTCAACATTCATACAATATTTGTAAAGACTTTCTTTCCTATAACTCTTGAATGAAAAATCTAAATTTCACCAACAGCTGCACCATAAACATGAATTGGAACATTTATACATACGACACATTTTTTGAGAAATCAGTAAAGACGATCAATTCCAATAACAGTACGAAGTTTGAAGTGAATTGGCGAAGGGGTTATCAATTTACAGCCTGACATAAATTACCTACAATTTGATGAATAAAGTCCTATAACTCTGGAATGAAAAATCGAAATTTCACCAAAAATTATACAGACCGTAAGACTATCAATTCCAATAACTGTGCGAAGTTTGAAGTGAATTGGCCTAGGGGTTCTCAATTTACAGCGCGACATACGAAAAATCGCCTACAATTTGATGAATAAAGTCCCATAACTCTGGAATGAAAATTCGAAATTTCACCATAAAGTATACAGACCGTAAGACCATCAATTCCAATAACTCTGTGAAATTTGAAGTGAATTGGCCAAAGGGTTCGCGACATGTGAAACGGACGGACATTGGTATACCATAATATGTCCCGTCTGTAAGACGGGCATATAAAAACTGTGTTTAACAAGAAGCACTTTTGAGTCAAATTTACTGAATGCAAACTTTCCTTTGAGGAATTGTGCACATATTGCAAATAGCCGATCATAACCAATGCAATGAAACAGAAAGATATTCTGTATACACTGTACTTGTATAAATAATTTAAAAAAAACCAGACTGACACATAGAAAATATATTTAGAAGAAATAAAGATTGCTGTGACATCTTCCATATGCAAAATATTTGCTATTAGCTGACTATAATTAATTTGTGCTTACACATACAGAAAGAATTCATTTTTTGGCCATATTTCTTTAATATGTATGCACAAGACATACAATGTAGACAGCAGATTTGCATGCATGCATATCATTCTCTCTCCTGTATAATATTCATAATATTTCACAATGAATAAGATATATTGATATGCCAAATTATTGCACTTAATTTTGCATTCAAGCATCATTTGAGTCTATATGAATCATATTCAAAATCAAAGGAAAGTACACCATTTACAAAGGCCAATTTCTGTAACAATTTGACCAGAACTATCTTTTGCATGAATAAAATTCAACTTCATTCCCCCCTCTTTTCTGAAATTCTGAATCCATTCATATATCAGTAGTCAAAATCAAATATTACAATTTGTTAATGGCTGCCATGATATAGCTGACAAATTGTTCATTTGACGTTATTCAACCACTCCTTCATGTAATCATTCTCTATTGTAAATATTAAAGGGTTGATTCTTACCAATATGAATACATGTATTATTGTGGAAAAATGCATGTACCCAGACCTGTATTTAAATTATGCTTGTTCATCAATTATCTTACACCATGCTGCTCAAATTTCTGTTTCTTAATTTAGTTCCCACACCCATGGAGTAAAACACAACATGTGAATAAAACAAAAATTGTTGTAAAGAAAAAAAAAGAAAGATTTTTTCGAAAATCTTGCAAATTATCTTGCACAATCCCTGTATAAAAATCTACTAGGCCTAATTGCATTTGTTACAGAAGGTTACCATCTATTCTAATGAAATTTAAATTCCTTCAAGATGAAAGAAAATTGATGACATATTCAACAGATGACTTAAAGACCTTGGTCCATAAATTCTTAAAATTACAACAATTAAGCTCTTATCATCTCCCTTTATTCATTTCCCATATTTAAACTGTAATTGTGCATGCTTGACAGTCATTTCCAAACTATTAATGTATTATGGCATGTTTTTGTAATACATATTAAAAATCATTTTCATATCAAATTCCTTTATTGACTTAATTATTTGTAAATCTATTATGTTTTTGTCATCTTAAAGTAAAGACAATGTTTATTCTTGGCTTCAATTCTTAGGATTGAATCAATAGTGATCTAATGAAGGACTTAGCAGGAGTTGCTATGTAAGACGTGATTTTCTGCTAAAGTATATAGACTAAGCATATTTAATCTTGATAAAAGAAAATGGCTTGTAGGTTTATCATATTTCATTAGCAACGTAACTCACAATTTTTTTTCTGGACTGTAGACCAGCTACGTTCAAAATTATGTTATTTTTTTCTGCCAGTCAACAAAGTCATTAATTGTATTATCTATCTCAGCCATAATGATGACAGTATTTGTAGGATTATTTGATTTGATATTTTGATAACCCCAGTATCTTTTAGTGGAAACATACTCAGAATGTATTGTTTATCAGTTAAAAGATGCCAGTATAATCATGATAGCAACTGAAAACAGCTTCATCATAAATATAGTCAAACCTGCTTTAAAGGACACCTCTTCATTGTAAATCACTGTCTATAAAGGGCAGCTTCATTTTTCCGATCAATGAATAGTGCATATAATTTTAACCTGTATATAAAGGTCAAATTTTCAGGTTCCCATGAGTGCCCTTATATATACAGGATTGACTGTATTTAATCTACTAGTCTTTTGTGATTGTTTTAGATTATTGTGGTAAAGACAATCTGAGGGACACAATGCCTTAAATTAATATTCAAATTAAACCAGTAAAACACACAAGTTAAAAAAAAAGTATGATTCACAGAAAATATCGCTGTATTTCCTACTAGTGTGTTAATACATTCGTTTGAGATTAAGAGGATATGTTATGTCCATTGTGTGCGGGCGCTGCTTTACGGCTGACCACAATAATCTCTTAATAACTCATTTATCATGTAACCAAACTCTATTGTCAGATTTTGTCATTATTCAATTGTACAATGGCCCTAACAATTGTCAAATCTTCTCTTATTTACGGTTCATTGGAAGTTTAATTTTCAATTCTTTCATCTGCAAAAATTATCATTTACGCTTATAAATTGAAATCGTGGTGCAGCAACGATTATACTTGTGCCCCTGTTTTCATCTGCACATAAAACGTCCTTTTATAATACATTTCATGTCTTAAATGGTCAAACTCTGAAAGAGAGAAACTGTTAAAATTATGACCCCATATCGATGTTAGACCACTTCAGATGTCCAATAAAGTTTAATATGATAGGCTTATTAACCAAAATCCAGAACTAATTAGGTAGCTAAACAGTTTAGAAATAATTCACAGGGTCACAGCCTTTGTTATAAATGTGTTTTAATCTTTCTACCCATCTGTTGCATTTAGTTGTTAAGATTTCTAGGGATCTATTTTCAGACTGTGATACATATATATACTATAACTGATTTGCTTTGTGAGTAGGGATTTCCAAGAGCAAGATAGCCTCGAAGGTTAAACCTGAGATGTGAGATCCAATGAGAAGTCCATTTCAAGCAAAACATATAAACAATAGTATTTATCAAGCAAAACAAAACAAGGATAGTATAGTTATCAAGCAAAACAAATCAAGGATAGTATATTTATCAAGCAAAACAAATCAAGGATAGTATATTTATCAAGCAAAACAAAACAAGGATAGAATATATATCAAGCAAAACAAATCAAGGATAGTCTATTTATCAAGCAAAACAAAACAAGGATAGTATATTTATCAAGCAAAACAAATCAAGGATAGTCTATTTATCAAGCAAAACAAATCAAGGATAGTATAGTTATCAAGCAAAACAAATCAAGGATAGTCTATTTATCAAGCAAAACAAATCAAGGATAGTATATTTATCAAGCAAAACAAAACAAGGATAGAATATTTATCAAGCAAAACAAATCAAGGATAGTCTATTTATCAAGCAAAACAAAACAAGGATAGTATATTTATCAAGCAAAACAAATCAAGGATAGTCTATTTATCAAGCAAAACAAATCAAGGATAGTATAGTTATCAAGCAAAACAAAACAAGGATAGTATAGTTATCAAGCAAAACAAATCAAGGATAGTCTATTTATCAAGCAAAACAAAACAAGGATAGTATATTTATCAAGCAAAACAAATCAAGGATAGTCTATTTATCAAGCAAAACAAATCAAGGATAGTATAGTTATCAAGCAAAACAAAACAAGGATAGTATATTTATCAAGCAAAACAAATCAAGGATAGAATATTTATCAAGCAAAACAAAACAAGGATAGTATATTTATCAAGCAAAACAAAACAAGGATAGAATATTTATCAAGCAAAAAAAATCAAGGATAGAATATTTATGGAGAATTTGTCAAGATAATGTCAATGACGTCAATATAACATCACAATCTTCCACGTAGATATCAACGATATTATGTTTGTATCATGTTTTTTGCTGGACAATATCGTGTGCAATGATCAAAAGGAAAAATGACAAATCATTGATAAAAGATTGTATCTACGTATAGATCATGAGTGAACTCTTGAAGTAATAAGGGGTCACCGTGGTCATGAACGTATGGTAGTTGGATTTGCAACTCCTGTACAATCAGTGGCTATCACCACTAACGTTGTGAGTTTGAATCCCGCTCATGGCGAGGTGTACTCAATACAACATTATGTGAGAAAATTTGTCAATGACTTGCGACAGGTCGGTGGTTTTCTACATGTACTCCGATTTCCTCCTTCATTAAAACTGACTGCCATGATAACTGAAATATTGCTAAAGGTGGCATTATACACCATAACCCTAACCCTTGAAGTCCTGTTATTCATTATGGTTGTTTTTATGCTATCAAAGATATCAAAGTGGCAAAAAAAAACAAGTAAATAATTTATAACTTATTGTACCTGAAATATTCCTAACTTTCAATTTAATATCTACATTTAAAATTCAGCTTAAAAAAAATAAAACATTCCAGAGTGAAAAAAAGTACCCTACTGTCTTTCAATCTATAGAGAAAGTATACCTTATTATGAAAACAAATTATAAAATATCCTGCAGATAGAAATTTCTTTGAATGTAGAAGAAATTAAAGCCAAAGGTTATATTTTTGACACAAAATGCCTTCACCCCTCTGTGGACAATATGTTAACCAATATAATTGGTTTTCAGATGTACAAAAACGAGACTGGACTAAAGCTTGTCAACACAATATGATATATGTTACAAATACATTACTTAGAAAAACACAGGTGTGATTATTGTTTTTTAATTTTATTTATAAATTCTTGGTCAGTGACCGTATATAACAAATATATATCCAGTCAATGTAATGTGACTGCTCAAATAGAACCAGTGAGGATAATTTTATATATGGTTTACAACACTTTAACACTTTTAGCAACATTTGACTACATGTATATTACAAGAGTTTTACAACACTTTAACTACATGTATATTACAAGTGTTTTACAACACTTTAACACTTTCAGCAACATTTGACTACATGCATATTACAAGTGTTTTACAACACTTTAACTACATGTATATTACAAGTGTTTTACAACACTTTAACACTTTCAGCAACATTTGATTACATGTATATTACAAGTGTTTTACAACACTTTAACACTTTCAGCAACATTTGACTACATGTATATTACAAGTGTTTTACAACACTTTAACACTTTCAGCAACATTTGACTACATGTATATTACAGTATATATACAAGTGTTTTACAACACTTTAACACTTTCAGCAACATCTGACTACATGTATATTACAAGTGTTTTACAACACTTTAACTACATGTATATTACAAGTGTTTTACAACACTTTAACTACATGTATATTACAAGTGTTTTACAATACTTTAACTACATGTGTATTACAAGTGTTTTACAACACTTTAACTACATGTATATTACAAGTGTTTTACAATACTTTAACTACATGTATATTACAAGTGTTTTATAACACTTTAACTACATGTATATTACAAGTGTTTTACAACACTTTAAACACTTTCAGCAACATTTGACTACATGTATATTACAAGTGTTTTACAACACTTTAACACTTTCAGCAACATTTGACTACATGTATATTACAAGTGTTTTACAACACTTTAACACTTTCAGCAACATCTGCCTACATGTATATTACAAGTGTTTTACAACACTTTAACACTTTCAGCAACATTTGACTACATGTATATTACAAGTGTTTTACAACACTTTAACACTTTCAGCAACATTTGACTACATGCATATTACAAGTGTTTTACAACACTTTAACTACATGTATATTACAAGTGTTTTACAACACTTTAACTACATGTATATTACAAGTGTTTTAAAACACTTTAACACTCTCAGCAACATTTGACTACATGCATATTACAAGTGTTTTACCACACTTTAACACTTTCAGCAACATTTGATTACATGTATATTACAAGTGTTTTACAACACTTTAACTACATGTATATTACAAGTGTTTTACAACACTTTAACTACATGTATATTACAAGTGTTTTACAACACTTTAACTACA
This sequence comes from Bathymodiolus brooksi, assembly GCA_963680875.1. Classification (NCBI taxonomy): domain Eukaryota; kingdom Metazoa; phylum Mollusca; class Bivalvia; order Mytilida; family Modiolidae; genus Bathymodiolus; species Bathymodiolus brooksi. The sequence continues at coordinate 130,628,387 of OY804579.1, read as the reverse complement.
TGTATATTACAAGTGTTTTACAATACTTTAACTACATGTATATTACAAGTGTTTTACAACACTTTAACACTTTCAGCAACATTTGACTACATGCATATTACAAGTGTTTTACAACACTTTAACTACATGTATATTACAAGTGTTTTACAACACTTTAACACTTTCAGCAACATTTGATTACATGTATATTACAAGTGTTTTACAACACTTTAACACTTTCAGCAACATTTGACTACATGTATATTACAAGTGTTTTACAACACTTTAACACTTTCAGCAACATTTGACTACATGTATATTACAAGTGTTTTACAACACTTTAACACTTTCAGCAACATCTGACTACATGTATATTACAAGTGTTTTACAACACTTTAACACTTTCAGCAACATTTGACTACATGCATATTACAAGTGTTTTACAACACTTTAACTACATGTATATTACAAGTGTTTTACAACACTTTAACTACATGTATATTACAAGTGTTTTACAATACTTTAACTACATGTGTATTACAAGTGTTTTACAACACTTTAACTACATGTATATTACAAGTGTTTTACAATACTTTAACTACATGTATATTACAAGTGTTTTATAACACTTTAACTACATGTATATTACAAGTGTTTTACAACACTTTAAACACTTTCAGCAACATTTGACTACATGTATATTACAAGTGTTTTACAACACTTTAACACTTTCAGCAACATTTGACTACATGTATATTACAAGTGTTTTACAACACTTTAACACTTTCAGCAACATCTGCCTACATGTATATTACAAGTGTTTTACAACACTTTAACACTTTCAGCAACATTTGACTACATGTATATTACAAGTGTTTTACAACACTTTAACACTTTCAGCAACATTTGACTACATGCATATTACAAGTGTTTTACAACACTTTAACTACATGTATATTACAAGTGTTTTACAACACTTTAACTACATGTATATTACAAGTGTTTTAAAACACTTTAACACTCTCAGCAACATTTGACTACATGCATATTACAAGTGTTTTACCACACTTTAACACTTTCAGCAACATTTGATTACATGTATATTACAAGTGTTTTACAACACTTTAACTACATGTATATTACAAGTGTTTTACAACACTTTAACTACATGTATATTACAAGTGTTTTACAACACTTTAACTACATGTATATTACAAGTGTTTTACAATACTTTAACTACATGTATATTACAAGTGTTTTACAACACTTTAACACTTTCAGCAACATTTGACTACATGCATATTACAAGTGTTTTACAACACTTTAACTACATGTATATTACAAGTGTTTTACATCACTTTAACACTTTCAGCAACATTTGACTACATGTATATTACAAGTGTTTTACAACACTTTAACTACATGTATATTACAAGTGTTTTACAACACTTTAACTACATGTATATTACAAGTGTTTTACAATACTTTAACTACATGTATATTACAAGTGTTTTACAACACTTTAACACTTTCAGCAACATTTGACTACATGCATATTACAAGTGTTTTACAACACTTTAACTACATGTATATTACAAGTGTTTTACATCACTTTAACACTTTCAGCAACATTTGACTACATGTATATTAAAAGTGTTTTACAACACTTTAACTACATGTATATTACAAGTGTTTTACAACACTTTAACTACATGTATATTACAAGTGTTTTACAACACTAACACTTTCAGCAACATTTGACTACATGTATATTACAAGTGTTTTACAACACTTTAACACTTTCAGCAACATTTGACTACATGTATATTACAACACTTTAAGCAACATTTCTTTATTATAGTGGAATCAGATTATTATCATCACAACAGCCAATTAAACAAATTGGGTGGGGGATCCTGTAATTGGTTAGCAAATATTTGCAATCCAAACCATAATTAATTATCCTCATTTCAATTGCAAGTGAAAAAGAGAGTTCCTTGTCTGATGAAACACCATAAACACACAAAACAAGTCTGAAGAAATAAAAAAAAAAGGTGCTGCCATCAACAATTATGGGGGGAAATGTGGTCTATATCTGATATGTTTCTGTCACTTCCAGTTGACAATCAAATAATTACATGACAACACACTAACGATGATTTTGATGTTTATATTGTCTGTTATGTCGCTAATCTATGTCGTATAGAAGCTTGATCTGACAATGCTGGAAACTGAATGATAAAGTAATTAATTATAAGATCTTTGATACGTTTGTTTACAATCTCTTTCTGGTATATACAAGAAAACATTAATGGATAATTTCAATTGGAAGGATTTAGGTTATATAAATTTAAGGTGACACAAATACAAATCCCCCCCCCCCCCAAGTTTTTTCATGAAATATTCTATGTCAAAAAGGGCAATTACACCTTTAATAATGGTCTGATCATACTCCTGTAATGATATGCAAATCTTAATATGGTAATAAGCAATCCTGCAATGTTTTGAAGAATTCACATTTAAAATGTTGGAAAAGTTGAACATTCAATTTTTTTAATGAAATAACATGTATGTGAAAAAGGCCAATAACTCCTTCAAAAATAGTCTGATCAAAGTGTCGTAATGATATTTGAATCTTAATATGGTCTTAAGCAACCATCTGAAGTTTTGAGGAATTTCCATTTAAAATGTAGGAGGAGTTGCAAGAACAAACCTTTTGATGAAATATTCGAAGTGAAAAAGGGAAATACATGTAACTCTTTCAAATATAGTCAGATCAAACTATTGTGGGTTAGGGGTTATGGTATTTAACACTACTTTCAACAATATTAGTTATATCATGGCAGTCAGTTTTATTAGTGGAGGCAACCAGAGTACACGATGAAAACCACTGACCTTCCACAAGTCACTGACAAACTTTATCACATAATGTTGTATCAAGTACACCTCGCCTGAGCTGTGTTTGAACTCATGTTAGTGGTGACAGGCACTGATTGCATAGGTAGTTATAAATCCAACTACCATACGTTCACGACCACGATGACCCCTCAAACTATTGTTATATGTTAATATTTATATGATAATAAACAACCATGCAAAGCTTAGAAGGAATTCTAATGTAAAACAAACAGACTGACAGAAAGGATGAAAACAATACAACTCCTCCAGAAGAGACACAAATATTACCTCCAGAAGAGACACAAATATTACCTCCAGAAGAGACACAAATATTACCTCCAGAAGAGACACAAATATTACCTCCAGAAGAGACACAAATATTACCTCCAGAAGAGACACAAATATTACCTCCAGAAGAGACACAAATATTACCTCCAGAAGAGACACAAATATTACCTCCAGAAGAGACACAAATATTACCTCCAGAAGAGACAAATATTACCTCCAGAAGAGACACAAATATTACCTCCAGAAGAGACACAAATATTACCTCCAGAAGAGACACAAATATTACCTCCAGAAGAGACACAAATATTACCTCCAGAAGAGACACAAATATTACCTCCAGAAGAGACACAAATATTACCTCCAGAAGAGACACAAATATTACCTCCAGAAGAGACACAAATATTACCTCCAGAAGAGACACAAATATTACCTCCAGAAGAGACACAAATATTACCTCCAGAAGAGACATAAATATTACCTCCAGAAGAGACACAAATATTACCTCCAGAAGAGACACAAATATTACCTCCAGAAGAGACAAATATTACCTCCAGAAGAGACACAAATATTACCTCCAGAAGAGACACAAATATTACCTCCAGAAGACAGAAATATTACCTCCAGAAGAGACAGAAATATTACCTCCAGAAGAGACACAAATATTACCTCCAGAAGACAAATATTACCTCCAGAAGAGACAGAAATATTACCTCCAGAAGAGACACAAATATTACCTCCAGAAGAGACACAAATATTACCTCCAGAAGAGACAAATATTACCTCCAGAAGAGACACAAATATTACCTCCAGAAGAGACATAAATATTACCTCCAGAGGTTCAACAAAAATGACATATAAGGTGTAGAATATATCACTCTATGAAAAAAAAAAAATATAACTAAACTTTTCTTTATCAGATATATAACTAGAAGCTGTGGAACAAAAACAAATCTTTTATTCTTGTTATCATGAATGTTACAATTGAAAGCTATGGAGAATCTTTTTTCCAAATTAAAAAAAAAATCCTAGGAAGGTTTCTAAAGGATCTAGTGGGGGAGGGACAAATTTAGATTGTGAACTTACCAGAACCATATACCGGTATACATAATTTAATTTGGCTTCCTGTCACGAAACCAGCTATAAATATCAGGCAGTATCCGACCAATATAAAGAAGGAACTGAACAAGACAACAATATTTAAAAAAATAAAAATTTAGTTATAGTTTATTGAGCTCCAACAACACGCTTAAGATATACTGTCAATATGCACCATATACTACTAGCCCTAAGCTCCAGTCTAGTAAAAATTGTTTTAGGCTACTGAAAAATTGCATAAAATTTGCTTAAAATGAAAAAGATAAAAATTCTTCTAAAACACCTTTCAGGCTAATTTGTCAAAATGTTTTTGGCACAGACTGTCTTTTTAAGCTCTCAAAAACATCCAATACAAAAACGGAGACATAAATTTACATTGTCACTAATGGGAAAAAATAATAGAACGGAATCAGAATTATGGATGTGAAAGTTGACAACTTTTATATCAAAACAAGAAAGAAATGAGAATTATTGTTATATTGAGGTTCAAAAGTTACCAATGTGGAAACACGACCCATAAAATTAACAAATAAAAGAAATAAATGAAAACCCATCAGGAATAAAAGGGTAATTCATTCAGTATCCTGGTTTACTGAGGCAGATGATTTAATCTTTATTGCTTGTCAGAGTGCTGAGGATCTCTAGTACTGTTATTATCATATATATTCAGATGACGGGTCACAAAAAAACTGGTTTCTCTTAAATACATTGATTCATTTGGTCAATAAAATGTCAATAAAAATAGAATCACTTGATTTTTTTGTTGTTGATTCTGAAATAAAATTCCTGTACGATAATGTATTTTTTTAAATAATGTTTTTTTTGACAGGACGTCATCATTTCCTATAATACATAGCCTTATCAATAACAAACCACTAAGGATATATAATGGTAAAAGTTTAAGACCAACAATATACTAAGAGTAAATCTTCCCATCAATACAGGGTAATCTTCAAAGTGTTTACATGGGGTGGTAGCTAAATCCATAAAATTACCAGATCCCAATACTGGCACTTTATTATTTTTTTGGCTGTTCTTATTTATTTACAAAACCAAATATTCAATAATCATCAAATCATGGCATCTGCTGAAAGAAAAGGACAATCATTTTTTTTCTCATAATCTTACGGTGGGTTGCTACCAAAGCGCCAGTCATTCGTTTGTAACAACATGATACTCATCTTGGCATGTGACAATTCGATGTCAGCCATGTAAATGAACCTCCATAACAATTAAATTCTTGCCAATAAGTCCTGCTTCTATTGATTACCTTATAAGTCTGAATAAACTTCCTTATGCTACATAAATCAGCTTGCAGTGTTTAATGAAGCGAACATGAACAATTCGTAATAGAGACGGATGCAGGAACTATGGAATTTGACCTGCTTGTTAAAAAGCAATATTACCACAGATAAGACTTGTTTACACGGCTTAGTACATAATAAATATCTGCAAGAATGCAGCAATTAAGCAAATCTTGCAACACAGCTCTAAAACCTCCCGCAAAGGTTGCAAATTTGTAACAATCATAACAGACAATCATGACATTTATTACTCGGACAGGAAATATGTCCCTGATACTTAATATAAATGTAGAAATAATTCCATTCATTATTTTCTTGTTACATTACAAAACATCAATTCTTATTCTGAAGCACACAACTGACACAAACAGCTGACCATTGGACTTGTTAGAGAGGAGGGGGGAGATTGTTGGTGAGCAGTAATTTTCAATTGCAAGGTGTTAATACCAATGTTTTGTGAACATCAAATCTGGATGGCCCCTTGGTGAGTCGGGTCATATGATAGGAGGATAGAGAGGACTAACTGCATTATCCTAGTTATCAGGTTGTTTGATATTACTATTGTAGAAGGTTAATCAAAGATGTCACAAAACATTAAATAATCTTTCACTTAAATCTTGTTGGCTTACATTATAGGAATGGTGACTTCTTAATAGAGGTTAATTCATATGTAATGTTCTATGACAGGTCAAGAAAAAAGTGATCTGTTAATACAGGTGACTGCTTAATAGAGGTGACTGCTTAATAATTTTTCATTTAAATCTTGTTGGCTTACATGTACAGTCAAACCTGTATTAAGAGGTCACCTTAATAAAAAGTAGTCTTATAGGAATGGTGACCTCTTAATAGAGGTTAATTCATATGTAATGTTCTATGACAGGTCAAGAAAAAAGTGATCTGTTAATACAGGTGACTGCTTAATAGAGGTGACTGCTTAATAATCTTTCATTTAAATCTTGTTGGCTTACATGTACAGTCAAACCTGTATTAAGAGGTCACCTTAAGAAAAAGTAGTCTTATAGGAATGGTGACCTCTTAATAGAGGTTCAATTCATATGTAATGTTCTATGACAGGATAAGACAAAGGTGATCTGTTAATACAGGTGACTGCTTAATAGAGGTGACTGCTTAATAGAGGTGACCATATGGGCAGGTTTGACTTAATAGAGATGACCACATGGGCAGGCTTGACTGTAACTTAATAGAGGTGACCACATGGGCAGGTTTGACTTAATAGAGGTGACCGCATGGGCAGGTTTGACTTAATAGAGGTGACCGCATGGGCAGGTTTGACTGCAACTTAATAGAGGTGACCACATGGGCAGGTTTGACTTAATAGAGGTGACCACATGGACAGGTTTAACTTAATAGAGGTGACCACATGGGCAGGTTTAACTTAATAGAGGTGACCACATGGGCAGGTTTGACTGCAACTTAATAGAGGTGACCACATGGGCAGGTTTGACTTAATAGAGGTGACCACATGGACAGGTTTAACTTAATAGAGGTGACCACATGGGCAGGTTTGACTTAATAGAGGTGACCACATGGGCAGGTTTGACTTAATAGAGGTGACCTCATGGGCAGGTTTGACTTAATAGAGGTGACCACATGGGCAGGTTTGACTTAATAGAGGTGACCACATGGGCAGGTTTGACTTAATAGAAGTGACCTCATGGGCAGGTTTGACTTAATAGAAGTGACCTCATGGACAGGTTTGACTTAATAGAGGTGACCACATGGACAGGTTTGACTTAATAGAGGTGACCACATGGACAGGTTTGACTTAATAGAAGTGACCTCATGGGCAGGTTTGACTTAATAGAAGTGACCTCATGGACAGGTTTGACTTAACAGAGGTGACCACATGGACAGGTTTGACTTAATAGAGGTGACCTCATGGGCAGGTTTGACTTAATAGAAGTGACCTCATGGGCATGTTTGACTTAATAGAAGTGACCTCATGGGCAGGTTTGACTTAATAGAGGTGACCACATGGGCAGGTTTGACTTAATAGAGGTGACCTCATGGGCAGGTTTGACTTAATAGAAGTGACCTCATGGACAGGTTTGACTTAATAGAGGTGACCACATGGACAGGTTTGACTTAATAGAAGTGACCTCATGGGCAGGTTTGACTTAATAGAAGTGACCTCATGGACAGGTTTGACTTAATAGAGGTGACCACATGGACAGGTTTGACTGTATATATTATTTGGCTCCTGTCATATGAATATTGTCGTTGTTTTCATTTTCCTACAGATTCCTATATTTAAACTTTGTCATACAGTGGTGAACATCTTGCATTGAAATTCTAATCCTCACATAAAACATACATTTTAAGATATACCATCCAGGAACACTCAAGTATAGGTTGCTGTGAAATGGTTTGTAGGATTCATGTCTTTGATTTCTGATTGACACAAAAAAAACATTTTGTAAAGGGCCATCCAATGAATATTTCAGCCAAGATTGCTTCAAATGGTTCAGTGGTTTCACAGAAGAATAATTTAAAAATATTTTTCCCATGGGGTTCTATGTTAAAACTTTGTCGTCAAGTGGCGACCATCTTGGATTTCTGATTGAGACAAGAAAAACCCAAATATTTAGAGGGCCATATAAGGAAAACTCCTGCAATGTAAAAATTTGATCACACATTTGGTTTCTGAAAAGAAGATTTTGAAATATCAGCAAATTATACAGCAAATGGTTGGGAGAAAAAGACAGAAATGTGTAAAGCTAACAGACACAGACGATGTAAGCTGATGACAAATCCTCACCCCTTTGTAGTTCAGGTGAGCTAATAATTAAATTAAAATTAACTGGGGCATTCCTATGATAACAATTAGCACCATTTTGTCCATCAATGTCCATTTAGTCCAATCATACTGATGATAATCAGCCCTCATCTCCCGACAGTTTATGATTATTCCGATTCCTTGGAGAATCGCCAACTATTCTCATACTACCATTAACTTTCATTGGACTCTCTGAGATAACAAGCCCTGCAGTGACGACAACACCATTTGAGTACATTCTCAAACAACAGATAAACAAGATTCCTCATTAATAAAAATAAAAACACTTTCATCAATGAAATCAATAGAAACAGAATCTGTTTGCATGCTGCTTACCATAAAGACATTGACTTTTCTGGACAGCAGGACAATGTTTGAGTCATATAATGAAACAATGGTGTACATTTCGAGGTAATTAAAAATAATCCAGTGTATGGTAAATCAATTGATATAATCCAGCTGATTTTGTCAGTTTATACATTCATGAATATTCATGATGTGAATATCTTTTTTTGAATTTGAGTGCAAATAGCCATGTTAACTTGAAGACTTGTAACTAACATAAGAAATTAATGACTTGTCAATTATATAAAAGAATAAAAAAATTAATAACTGAAAAGAAATGAAAGGATGAATATCTTGCAAACAAAGAAAGGTGGGGTTCTGTGGTAGGCATAATATAAGAGGGCACACTCCCACAAAACTGTTGGGGTCTTCGTGGCCGTGAGCATATGGTGGTTGGATTTACAACTACCTATGCAATCAGTACGTATCACCGCTGATGTTGTGAGTTTGAATCTGGTTCAGGGCAAGGTGTACAACATTATGTGATAAAGTTTGTCAGTGACTTGCGACAGGTTGGTGGTTTTCTCCAGGTTGTCCGGTTTCCTCCACCAATAAAACTGACCGCCACAATATAACTGAAATATTGTTGAAAGTGGCGTTAAACACCATCAAACAAACAAACTTGTTTATTACACTGAAATCACACTTTTTGATTTCACAGTGAAATAAAATACCTTCATATCTAAATTATAGATTGGTGTAAAAGTTATTCCATTTCAAATAAATTATCAATAAAAGAAAACTTGGTCATGATCTTCACAAAAATACAGCAACATTTGTTCTCACACTATCATCATGGGAATGCATTAATATGTACACTGAAGATATATAAAAGAAATCCATAAAACTTTTAATATTTAATAATATACATACTACAAATTACAACAGATACCAAAAAATATAAACATAGTATGTTCTACAAATGTGCTTTTCAAAAGATTGTTAAATACAAAATGTTAATAAATCATAAATTGATGTTATTAATACCTCTAAATTGATGTTGATTATAGAACAGATCAACCAAAACCATGATATTTCCACAAATATTAATTTCTGTTAATCTTAATTTAACGTCTCAAAGAATGCATGTATATTAAATTGTTTGTGATGTGTGAACTTTTATTATTTTTAATTCCCACGATAGGGTATAAGTTAGGGTATGGTGTTTAACACCACTTTCAACAATATTTCAAAATCCCACGATAAAAAAAACAACAACAAAAAAACAAACAAAGGTTTTCACAAAACAAATCAGGTTAAATATGAGTTGAAGCACTAAAGTCCTAAATTTAAAACAAATCTCTCATGAAATCCAGATTCTGTGATAAGAATTGAACCCCCTCCCTCCACTCCCCCTCAAATAAAAAAGAAAAAAAAAAAAGAATCTAAATTGCCTTTATGATAAGAATTGAACCCCTCCCTTCCCTCTCCCCTCTCAAATAAAAAACAAGAAAAAAGATTCTAAATTTCTATAGGTAATTATGCCCAACCATTGAAAAAAGTTAATCAATATCCTTAGCCTTTATAAGAATATCCTTAGACTTTATCTTTATAAGAATTGAGCCCCCCCCCCCCCCCCTCATATAAAAAACAAGAAAAAAGATTCTAAATTTCTAAAGGCAATTATTGCCCAACAATAGAAGAAACTTACTCATTATCCTTAGCCTTATTAAGTGTCATTCAAAGAAAAGAAAGCAAATGTGGGCTACCATTAAACACACATAAAACTTGCTCATCAAATAAAACTATAGGATATAAAAATCCCATTTACATGTCATTACTATTATAAAACTAATCACTGGGTTATGAAATAAGACCAAGGAAAAAGTTCATGATTTTTGTACAATCAAACCTGTCCATGTGGTCACCTCTATTAAGCAGTCACCTGTATTAAAAGGTCCCCTTTTTCTTGTCCTGTCATAGAAAATTTCTTATAAATACAGTTGTTTCGAATCATTTCCATTCCGTCAAAAAAAATTTATTTTCTTCCGCCAGATCACGTGATTTCAATGGACTAATCAGCATTGAACTTCCGGTGTCAATGTACATAACAAAAACTCCAATCGATATGTGCCGTTTTAACGTTCGATCCTCAACTTAAAAAAATCTTAACATTTTCTGTAAAAGACAGATATCAATTAAATTACTTTATTTGTATCAAAGACTTCAATGCAGAGACAAATACTTCTTTAAAATTAAATTTGTTTTCTTTCTTTATTTGCATCTGTCAGCATCTTCAAAGGAAAACGATCTGCCTTTATGTATATATTTCTGATATCAGACAGATAGTGGGGTACCGAATACCAGTATTTATTCAGCGGTTTCCTTGGCGTCTCCATATTACAATTACTTATAATCTACCGCATCTACGACTATGATATGCTGACGTTGTCACAGTAATAGCGTAAACACCGGAAGTCACCTGTCGATTTGTTCAGACGTCAAGACAAGAAAAAGACGGAACGTGGTCGGAATTGACATGATTCGAAACAACCGTATTGAACCTCTTTGAAGAGGTCACCTGTCTTAAAAGTCCATTTTGTCCTTATCCCAAAATTGACCTCTTAATACAGGTATGACTGTATTTGGATATCATTTTTTTTTGGGGGGGGGGGGTAATTTTTATTTATATCCTAACCATCATAAATTTTCTTAAATTTTCTTAAAAAATATCCAAAAGAGTTCCCTCCCTGTACCCTGTATCCCCTTCACCATTGATCTAAAATTATCCATATTTTTTTTTTTTTTATGTATTAAGATGTCAGAATGACATAATCAATTTGATTCCATTTTATGTTTTCACTTTGTTTGAATTCAACAATAAAAGAAAGACACATTATTTTGAACCATTTCTATTGACACTGAATGTCATAAAAATGCACACATCATAATATTAATTCAATACAGGCTACCAAAATACCTAGATTTGAATAAAGAACAAATTTCAATAAAATTTTGTACAATTGTGTAAATGCTGTGTTTAATGTCAAGATTTATATTTGCATTGACATGCATAAGACATGGTTTTTATGAGGAAATTTAAGATTTATATGTCTAAATGAATACTTATATCCTTGATATAAAATGATTTGACAGTTTTTTCTCCCTTGTCAGTGTTTATAGATAATGATTTTTACACATCTTGGGTGTTGTCAATATAACAAAAAGTCAACCTTAATTATCCAATTTTTCTGAATAACTTTTTTTAAATTATTTTTCATGTGATTTTTGACACAAAGTCAAAGATAGATAAGATAAGATTTTATCGATTTAAAATCCAAAGGTTGGATTGTCATCAAACAACAAACGATATATTCAACTACAGCATGCAGGAATACACAAATATAAACATTCAGATTATTTACAATGAAAAATATTTAATATAATAATATTTTATAAAATATTTCGACTGAGGAGGTTTGATACAGAGAAAGAATTTATCACATATATCTTTTAAGCTTATACTGAAATGGAATTCATCTTCTACTTCAGATCTGCATAAGGGACAAATTCTTTATCTTTCTATGTCTGCCTTTTTCAATCATAAAGATATGTTTATGCATAAAACAGACATTTTTTTACAATAAATACACCATGACAGCAAACACCTCTAAAAATAATTTGTTAATAGCTAGCATACTACAGTAAAACTTCGTTAACTCTAACTGTAATAAAATGTTTCCTTGGTTACCTCAACAGTAAATATTTGGTCCATTTGTAATAGATTTGACATTTAATTCATCTTTGAATAAATCTAATATTACAAACATTTTGAAGTAAAATGATTGGTCCAACTGACTTCAGTCATAGTCGTGATCGTATGGTAGTTGGATTTACAACTATCCATGCAATCAGTGCCTATCACCACTGAAGTTGCGAGTTCGAACCCCGTTCATGGTGAGGTGTACTCGATACAATATTATGTGATCAAGTTTGTCGGTGACTTGGGACAGGTCGGTGGTTTTCTCTGGGCACTCCGGTTTCCTCCACCAATAAAACTGACCGCCACGATATAACTGAAATATTGTTGAAAAAGGTGTTAAACAACATAAAGCCTAATGCCAATTCACTTCAACACAACAAGGTTCACTACAACCACTCTCAAAAGCTTACCATCTATACATGTCAAAAGTACCGCTAGGGACCATTTCACCTAAGGACTGCAGGCTAGGGACCATTTCACCTAGGGACTGCAGGCTAGGGACCATTTCACCTAGGGACTGCAGGCTAGGGACCATTTCACCTAGGGACTGCAGACTAGGGACCATTTCACCTAGGGACTGCAGGCTAGGGATCATTTCACCTAGGGACTGCAGGCTAGGGACCATTTCACCTAGGGACTGCAGGCTAGGGACCATTTTACCTAGGGACTGCAGGCTAGGGACCATTTCACCTAGGGACTGCAGGCTAGGGACCATTTCACCTAGGGACTGCAGGCTAGGGACCATTTCACCTAGGGACTGCAGGCTAGGGACCATTTCACCTAGGGACTGCAGACTAGGGACCATTTCACCTAGGGACTGCAGGCTAGGGACCATTTCACCTAGGGACTGGAGGCTAGGGACCATTTCACCTAGGGACCATTTTACCTAGGGACTGCAGGCTAGGGACCATTTCACCTAGGGACTGCAGGCTAGGGACCATTTTACCTAGGGACTGCAGGCTAGGGACCATTTCACCTAGGGACTGCAGGCTAGAGACCATTTTACCTAGGGACTGCAGGCTAGGGACCATTTCACCTAGGGACTGCAGGCTAGGGACCATTTTACCTAGGGACTGCAGGCTAGGGACCATTTCACACTCATTTTAGGATAGAGTTATACTTATTTGAAGACCCTACTGTGACCACTAATTACAGAATAGCAATAAAAGCACTGTTCCTTTAATTGATTTTGTTTCTAAGTGTAATATTGGATAGTCTCTCGTGTTCATCTACATCCATATCCTTTCTTAATAAATGTCTATAAGTTATAAAAGAGAGGGAGAATACTATGTCTTTAATAGGTTATTTAAGTCCTCTATAACAACAAAACATGGAGGTATCAACCCTTGGGCTAGGCCTCCATCTACAGTACTAAATCAATAGGTAGAATTACTTTTTAGCTTTATCTGGACAAACAAACTTAATTGGGGAGGAAAGCCTAGAAAATTATCAATCATGGATAAGTTTTTGGAAACTTATAACACCTGAGGTGGGTATCAAGGCATGATCCCAGGTCAGTGGTCAGGACTTAAGGTCAGAGGTCAACTAGCGTGATTCGACAATGGTATCCATGAATCCCATTAGTGCAATAGATTATATCCAAAAACTAATAATTTATTATTTCAAGCTTTTGTAATAAATTAGTTTGTTTACTGTAACATTAAGTATTAATTTATTTCAAGTTACACAACACCCCTTTTTAGAATTTAACTGAAAGCAAAACAAATTACATCCAGACAAACAAGTTTCTCAAACTCATGTTAAGTATCATTCTTTACATAGTTTGGCATAAAAACTAGTTGTTAAGCACACAAAGATTAATGCAGTCCAAAATTTTCAGCACAATTAAAATTGTGGACATCAATTTCATCTAAAATTGTCAGTTTCAAGGAATCTAAAATTGTTGGTTACAAAGCACTTTGAGCCAAATTAATTTCAGTAAAATTTATCTTTCATGTCAGTTTCCATGGAATTTTCTCTCCTAAAAACGACTTTAAATACATCACAGTATTTCAAAGAAATTTTTTAAATAATCTGAATTGGTAAATTGGACTAGTTCCTGAAACATTTGTTTTTGTACTTCCAGTTGGAATATAAGAAGAAAACAAAACAATCTTTAGATAATGATCAACTACTGGTCTAAAAATAGTGACATTGAAAGATGTTTTGTCCATACATGCCCGTAACATGGTTTTATGGCAACGTAATAAACAAAGCTAAAAAGTTCAAATCTGAAACATCTTAACTTGTAAAAATCTTATTTGTAAAGGCTATGATATAACCAAAGGCTCTCAAGAGCCTGTATCGTTCACCTGGTTATAAAAAGAACCAATTGGTCCTATGTAAAAACTATGTCCTGCAGTGGTAGTCAATCTTGGAATTCCGATCAACATAAAAAACACAAAGTTTGTAAAGAACCTTCCAATGATTGATTTCCAATTGGGTTCCCCATAAATCTATGACTTGAGATGGTGGCTAGCTTGGATTTCCAATCAGCATAAACAAACTAAATTTGTAGAGGCCCATCAAATGAACATTCCTGAAAAGTTTGGTTTCAATTGTCCAAGTGGTTTCAGTAAAGAAGCGTTTTAAAACATTTTCCCATAAGGTCCAATGTTAAACTAAGTTCTGCCATAGCTGCCATATTGAATTTTATATCAGAACAAAAAACCCAAACTTTGTAGAGGACCATCCAATGAACATTCATGTACAGTCAGGCTTCAATCAGATTTGTGTTTTGAAACATTTTTCCCGTAGGGTCCAATGTTAAACTAAGTCCTGCCGTAGCCACCATCTTCGATTTCATATCAGAACAAAAATCCTAAACTTTGTAGAGGACTATCCAGTGAACATGCCTGTGTAGCTTGGATTGAGTCTGATTTATAGTTTCTGAGAAGAAGACATTTCTGATACAGTTTGACTTTGGGGTTGTTGTCTCATTGACATTTACCCCATATCTCGTTATATTCATATTTGAACATTTTTCCATAGGGTCCAATGTTAATC
This sequence comes from Bathymodiolus brooksi, assembly GCA_963680875.1. Classification (NCBI taxonomy): domain Eukaryota; kingdom Metazoa; phylum Mollusca; class Bivalvia; order Mytilida; family Modiolidae; genus Bathymodiolus; species Bathymodiolus brooksi. The sequence continues at coordinate 130,612,972 of OY804579.1, read as the reverse complement.
TATGTCCTGTGGTGGCAGCCATCTTGGATTTCGGATCAGCATAAAAAACCCAAACTTTTTAGAGGACACTTCAAATGATTATTCCTGGGCAGTTTGGTTTCAATTGTCCAAGTGGTTTAAGAGAAGAATCGTTTTGAAACATTTTTCCCATAGGGTCCAATGTTAAACTAAGTCCTGCCGTAGCCGCCATTTTGAATTTTATATCGGAACAAAAAACCTAAAGTTTGTAGAGGACCATCTAATGAACATTCATGTACAGTTTGGTTTTAATCATATTTGTAGTTTCTGAGAAGAAGGTATTTGAACATTTTCCCATAGGGTCCAATGTTAATCATTTCCTGCAGTGGCAGCCATCTTGGATTTCCGATCGGCATAACAAAAAAATAATTTGTAGAGGACCTTCCAATGATCATTCCTGGGTAGTTTGGTTTAAATTGTCTAAGTGGTTTCAGAGAGAAAGCGTTTTGAGACACTTTTCCCATAGGATCCAATGTTAAGACAAGTCCTGCTGTAGCCGCCATCATTCATTTTATATCGGAACAAAAAACCTAAATTTTGTAGAGGACCATCCAATGAACATTCCTGTCTAGTTTGGATTCAGTCTGATTTGTAGTTTCTGAGAAGAAGGCATTTGAACATTTTCCCATAGGGTCCAATGTTAATCTATGTCATGCGGTGATGGCCATCTTGGATTTCCGATCGGCATAAAAAACCTAAACTTTGTAGAGGACCTTCAAATGATTATTCCTGGGCAGTTTGGTTTCAATTGTCCAAGTGGTTTAAGAGAAGAAGCGTTTTGAAACATTTTTGCCATAGGGTCCAATGTTAAACTATGTCCTGCCGTAGCTGCCATTTTGAATTTTATATCGGAACAAAAAACCTAAAGTTTGTAGAGGACCATCTAATGAACATTCATGTACAGTTTGGCTTTAATCATATTTGTAGTTTCTGAGAAGAAGGCATTTGAACATTTTCCCATAGGGTCCAATGTTAATCTATTTCCTGCAGTGGCAGCCATCTTGGATTTCCGATCGGCATAAAAAAAAATTATTTGTAGAGGACCTTCCAATGATCATTCCTGGGTAGTTTGGTTTAAATTGTCTAAGTGGTTTCAGAGAGGAAGCGTTTTGAGACACTTTTCCCATAGGATCCAATGTTAATCTATGTCCTGTGGTGGTGGCCAACTAGGAATTAAATTAGCACATTTATATTTCATTCCATATTTACATGTATATTACTATGTACATGTAGTAGGTAACCCATTACTTTATTTAGACAAATTGATATTAAATCTGTTAAAAGTTTCAGTTATGATTTTTTTCGTCCTAAGAGTAATGGACTCTACCTTCCTAGCTAGTTGACTACGATTGATTGATTGATTGATTTTTGGTGTTTAGTGCCACTTTTAGCAATATTTCAGCTATATCATGGCGACCAGTTTTAGTGGTGGAAGAAGCCGGAGTACCCGGAGAGAGCCACCAAGCCGGGCGCGAACCCACACAATATTGGTGATAGACTTGTATGAGTTGTTAGATAATCCAACTACCTAACTCATTGAGCCACCCAGGCCCTAGTTGACTACGAGCATTGATTGACACTGTCCATGTTTATGTTGTAATAGTTTGTGGTCTTTTTGAGTAGAATCTGTACAGGTTTTTATTATTTGTTTGTACATGTATTTCCATTGGAGTTCCAATAATCAAGAGGGGGGGGAGCCAGAACCTGCATTTCCAATGTCATACTTTATTTCCCCCTTTTTTGTGTTCAGTGAGTTAATGTGAGAGGTGATTGCTCATTTTGTTGATATTGATGGAATTGTTGACAGTCCCTGTTGAAACTTTCTTTTCATAATAAGACAATTTCTATGATGCCCCTGATTCCTGCTTAAGAAAACAGGGGCATTACACAGGAATAGTCAAATGGAATAATAGCAAAAATAAAACTTAATCCATGAATTGTGTAACATTGATTAAAAAATTCAAAACAATTTGCCAAGGGAAACTGAAGTCTGAGCATGAAAACCACAAATTCCAGCCTCAGGTTTACATTTTCTTTCAACATACTCGGCAAGTATCGTTTCTGACTGGAAAATGTGAACCCTTAGGTGAAATTGTCCCATCTCACATTCTAGAACATGACTGATTATTCTGATCTTTGGTTAAGAACATCATCATGTAATCAGTTAGTTAATGAGAACCATTTTCAATTAATATCAATTAATATAAACAATAGGACAGTTACTAAATACACTAATTATTTGTCCTCTTTATACAGGTCAATAGTGACTAATGAGCAGGCTTGACTGGTACCCTATAATTCCTGATTTACAAGGTTATACAGTTAAGTTACAGACTCCATCCATCATTTTAAAGTTTATGTCATAATAAGGCTTATGTACATATATATCTGGGGGCTAGAAAATTATCAAGTTTGTAGAACACGATTTTTATGAATAATTATGTGACTTTGTCTGATCATGTTATTTCTATTCATGATGCAAATATTCTACCGATAATATCTTAGCTAGACAAGGTTTAATATCTGTTATAGAATCGACTGTAATATTCCTCTTCAATTGAATATACATTATTTATAACATTTCAAAGTACACCATTGTTACGTAGTTACTTATAGAAGGTCAGATATTAAATAATTATTTTAGCAGAGGATCAACATTTGCTAAATTTTAGGCTAGAGACCAGACATGTTCCTGACTAGAACATTAATGTGAATTCCAGCATAGGAGTTATTTCCCTTGACATGTATTAATATGTACGCATTAGCCTGAAAATGACCCAATGATTTGTATATTAACATAAATTCATGTAGATCATACTAGATGAGTTATTTCCCTTGACATGTTTTAATCTGTACACAATAACATGTGAAATGACCCAATGCATTGTATATTAACGTAATTTCAAGTAGAAGAGTTATTTCCCTTGATATGGACTAATCTGTACATATTAGCCTGAAAATGACCCAAATGAATTGTGTATTAATGTAAATTCAAGTAGAAGAGTTATTTCCCTTGACATGGACTAATCTGTACACATTTACCTGTGAAATAACCTAATGTATTGTATAATAATGTGAATTCAGGTAAAGGAGTTACTTCCCTTGCTTTACTGTACATGAACTATTTTGCACACATTAGCTGCAGAAACGACTAATGAATTCATATGAACATTAATTCTGGTAAAGGAGTTACTTCCCTTACTTTACTGTACATGAACTATTTTGCACACATTAGCCTCAGAAACGACTAATGAATTCATTTGAACATTAATTCTGGTAAAGGAGTTACTTCCCTTGCTTTACTGTACATGAACTATTTTGCACACATTAGCTGCAGAAACGACTAATGAATTCATTTGAACATTAATTCTGGTAAAGGAGTTACTTCCCTTGCTTTACTGTACATGAACTATTTTGCACACATTAGCTGCAGAAACGACTAATGAATTCATATGAACATTAATTCTGGTAAAGGAGTTACTTCCCTTGCTTTACTGTACATGAACTATTTTGCACACATTAGCTGCAGAAATGACTAATGAATTCATATGAACATTAATTCTGGGTAAAGGAGTTACTTCCCTTGCTTTACTGTACATGAACTATTTTGCACACATTAGCTGCAGAAACGACTAATGAATTCATATGAACATTAATTCTGGTAAAGGAGTTACTTCCCTTGCTTTACTGTACATGAACTATTTTGCACACATTAGCTGCAGAAACGACTAATGAATTCATATGAACATTAATTCTGGTAAAGGAGTTACTTCCCTTGCTTTACTGTACATGAACTATTTTGCACACATTAGCTGCAGAAACGATTAATGAATTCATATGAACATTAATTCTGGTAAAGGAGTTACTTCCCTTGCTTTACTGTACATGAACTATTTTGCACACATTAGCTGCAGAAACGACTAATGAATTCATAGGAACATTAATTCTGGTAAAGGAGTTACTTCCCTTGCTTTACTGTACATGAACTATTTTGCACACATTAGCTGCAGAAACGACTAATGAATTCATAGGAACATTAATTCTGGTAAAGGAGTTACTTCCCTTGCTTTACTGTACATGAACTATTTTGCACACATTAGCTGCAGAAATGACTAATGAATTCATATGAACATTAATTCTGGTAAAGGAGTTACTTCCCTTGCTTTACTGTACATGAACTATTTTGCACACATTAGCCTCAGAAATGACTAATGAATTCATATGAACATTAATTCTGGTAAAGGAGTTACTTCCCTTGCTTTACTGTACATGAACTATTTTGCACACATTAGCTGCAGAAACGACTAATGAATTCATATGAACATTAATTCAGATAAAGGAGTTACTTCCCTTTTTACATATACTAATTTGTACACATTACTTTTCATTAGCCTGGGATATGACCAAATGAGTTGTATATTAACATGCTCAACTTCAAGTAGAGGAGTTATTTCCCTTATTACATGAACTAACTTTTACACATTAGCCTGAGAAATGACAAATCAACTGATCATACTGTCTATCTGCTTTAGTGACCACCTCAATTAAGTAATAACTTGTATTATGTTACCCTACCAGTACTTATAATTTCCCTTCCCAGTTCATTCATATTAATTAAACCTGTATTCAGTGACCACCTCTCTACTAAGATCCTATTTCAATGTTCCTTTGGAAGGTCGCATTACATAGGTTTGACTGCATTTTTTGCACAATCACTCTTTTTTATAATGGACTAAATATAAGGAGAGTTATGGTATATTTAGTGTTAAAAAGCAAAATTGATGAAAATTTATACAGGTTAAATTAACAAAGATTTCCTACATTAGGACTTTATCTAAAGTTCAGTTTATACAGGTTAAATTAACAAACATTTCCTACATTAGGACTTTATCTAAAGTTCAGTTTATACAGGTTAAATTAACAAAGATTTCCTGCATTAGGACTTTATCTAAAGTTCAGTTTATACAGGTTAAATTAACAAAGATTTTCTATATTAGGACTTTATCTAAAGTTCAGGTTATACAGGTTAAATTAACAAAGATTTCCTACATTAGGACTTTATCTAAAGTTCAGTTTATACAGGTTAAATTAACAAAGATTTCCTACATTAGGACTTTATCTAAAGTTCAGTTTATACAGGTTAAATTAACAAACATTTCCTACATTAGGACTTTATCTAAAGTTCAGTTTATACAGGTTAAATTAACAAAGATTTCCTGCATTAGGACTTTATCTAAAGTTCAGTTTATACAGGTTAAATTAACAAAGATTTCCTACATTAGGACTTTATCTAAAGTTCAGTTTATACAGGTTAAATTAACAAACATTTCCTACATTAGGACTTTATCTAAAGTTCAGTTTATACAGGTTAAATTAACAAACATTTCCTACATTAGGACTTTATCTAAAGTTTGACTTATACAGAATTTCAGTTTATTCAGAGTTCAGTTCGACTTATACAGGATTTCAGTTTATTCAGAGTTCAGTTCGACTTATACAGGATTTCAGTTTACTCAGGGTTCGGTTTGAACAGATTTCACTGTACTTTCTAAAATACCTTTTACTCCTTTTTCTGATTAATTTGATTGACAGTTGTTTTTTTAAATTAATTGAGTTGATACATTCATGATAAGATGAACATATCAACATATTTTTATGTCTTTTATTTTTTCTCTCTCTCATTTTAATAATGTACATTTCAAACACACCTGATCTTTTATAAAAAGCCATATTATACATGTACACAAAAAAGGAAGAAATTATAAATATTTAGATTCCATTTGAACACTGGCAGATGTTAAAAAGTTCTCTATGATTTATTAAGACTACTTTCATGTAAATCAAATTGTTATTGAACTGTTACATACCACCTCAATACTTTGACAAATGAACCATAAAAATCGTAACTACCGCTTTATGACACACACAAAAAATAATGGATAAACGATTTTTCTCTAATAGCATTGCATCACACTATCATCTGTATGTTTTTTATGCTAATCTGTCAAACTTCAAAGTTAACTCTTGGGTGGATTTTCTTTCTACATTTAAATGATATTTTACATAAAACCCCATTTCCTAAATAAGATTATTTTCATCAAAACTTATTATAAATATCAAATTCCTACAAACAATTTATGCACCATTTAATATCATCCAAATCTAAAATAAATAAATTATTAAAATTTACATCACATGTGGTGATATACATTGTATATTTATCATCCAATCAAAAATGGAAAAACACCTGGTACAAATCCTGTTCTATCCTAATTAAGGTTCGATTGATATGATCTGTATCTAAAAAAAAGTTTACTTTTTTAACGAATACGGTCCACCACCGAGTTCATTACTGATACTATCGGATGATTTATTAACGGTTAAACTTTCCATTATGTAGCTGTTTTCCGACACCAATACTTTATTTTCGGTGGTGAACACAATTATTTTAACTGAACAGTTTGTAATTTTCAAATAAGACTCTAATAAAACATAACCATTCAACACATTTATACCAATTTAATTATCAGTCTATCACAATAGATAATTCTTTAGCCATAACGAGAACAGCTTTGTATCCCACAACCACAATAGTCCTCTGTAAACACACAAAAATAAACAAGTTATAAAAAAAATATCACCTGTAATTTACAAAACATAAAATCAATGAGCAGGACGGGAAACAACATATCGATCAGGTACAAAAAAATTAAATGTTGAATATGTTAAATTAGGCAGGGAGAGGTTAAGATTTCTTTATTTAGAGGTCTTACTTTTTTTTCTCTCAAGATGAATATTATGATAAAGATTATCAATGATAAAAGTGTTGGATACATGGAAATTAAGTAATTAAAGAACCGAATCACTTAGAAGACAAAAACAATTTTCTTACAATCAGATAAACTTGTAACTACATTCTATCAAATCTTATGGGGAAAAGGTACAAGTCATGTGAAATTGACTATTGCCACAGTTGTGTATCTATGTTGAGGAATCAAGATAAAAAAAAATCTTGACCTCTAGTCTATCAATTCTAATGATATAACAAGGTTCAGAATATAGTCCACCCAGGCAATGTATACTGACACAACATTATGTGATCAAGTTTGTCAGTGACTTGCGATAGGTTGGTGGTTTTCTCCGGGTACTCCAGTTTCCTCCACCAATAAAACTGACCGCCACGATATAACTGAAATATTGTTGAAAGTGGTGTTAAATACCATAACCCTCCCTCCTTTCACAAAAGATTTCAATTATTATATGTGTGCATAACAGGAGGTAAGTGTTGGAAACTAACCTCATGTCTATGAATTAGGAGGGCTTGCCTGACATAATTCATAAATACGATGTGGGTTTCTCTTTTATTCTCAGAACAAAATTTTATGGAGTTAGGCTTACAGTGTTTAACAATATTTCAGTCAAATTGTGGTGGTCAGATTTATTGGTGAAAGAAACAGGAGTACCCAGAAAAAAACACAGACCTGCCACAAGTCACTGACAAACTTTGTCACATAATGTTGTATCATGTACACGTTGCCATGAACAGGGTTCAAACTCACAATTTTAGTGGTGATAGGCACTGATTTGAATACAACTACTGTACGATCAAGACCACGATGGCCCCTGTAGTATTAAAGAGTTAGAACTAAAACTGAATGACTCAAAGTAAAGGGTCAATATGTCAGCATGGAGTGAAATGTCTTGTTCACTGTTGTTTCTGTGAATTAGCACAATAAAATCTACCTGAGCCTGTTAATCTAGTACAAAGCATCACTATTTCATTAAAAAGATAATTAAAAAAAAATGTGTTGTATCAAAAGCATTTTAACTATATAGCAAATAGTTCATGGCACTGAGGGTCATATGGCAGTATATAGACCGGTCCGTCACCAAAAAAATATTATATGGACCGAAGCTTCTGAGGTCCATATACTATTTTTTTGGTGACGGACCGGTCCATTTACTGCCATATGACCCGAAGTAACATGAACTATTTGCTATATTATACTTTTTATCTAAAATAATAATGCAGGTACCGTTCCGGAACTGAATCGAAGTTCAAGAGTTGTAGACAGGGATGCCCTAAAATTATTTAGATCAAACAATAAATTAGTAAGAGCACAATTCCAGGAATAACAAACAGATTTCTTGAAAGTTTAATTAAATCCCAAACCCTGCTTTCACAGAAGTAAAAGATTGAAGGTGAGGACCGACAGATGTGCAAAAGAAAGGAACTCCTGAATACAATATACCCCCTGTTTTGCTAGCAGGAGGTACAAGAACTGTCAACTGTAAGTCCTTCCTTTATTTATGGTGAATATGGAGGGAGTAACCATTATTTATTATACCAGTAGAATTTAATTACACAACAAACATTGTTTTGTCTTTTATCTTTCCTTTAACATCAGACATAGTTATCTATTATTTATAAATAATCTCGTTAGCCATTATTGATTGAATTAAGGTATTTCCAAGCAGTAAACAATTTTTTGTCAAGGAACTAAAGATGGCCAAAAACAGTTGCAGCAGGTATATAAATCAAAGAATATTTTAAACAAGTACCATATATTTTGTTCAAAAGATACAAATCAGTGGGTTTTGTTGTTCACAGATATACAAAAAAAATATGAAAAGTTTATGATGTTTTTCTAGTAATAATAAAAATAAAAACTCATCCCTTTCCGGCTTGGTAACAGAAAAAAAAATCAATCATGTAGACTTGACCGGGTGTTAACAATTCTTTATATGGAAGCCTGTTGCGTTCCATCAGTTTCTTATTTTTTTATCTACACAACGAAAACATTTTTATAGTTATCAACCACGACATTTGGTCAATACAGTGAAATGAAACGTGCACCTTGATTATCCAACAAGACACTTATCATAAACCTCAAGTACACATCTAAAAATCAAAACAAATATCTCTTGGTTGACTTTGATGACTTTTTGCAAGTGATGTCAAGTAGAAACAAAAATGAATACGTAAATTTCTGTTAGAAAAATCAATCGTGAACATCACATGTAAGATATTTACATCAAGACTTATAAATCAACCTCTGCACTTGACCATTTCCAACAGGTGGCTAAGATTATGCAATTATTTGTGTAGGACTCTTGGTATTCATTAGAATCTATCAAATTTGACTAATTGAGGATCTCATGAACTAAAAATTGAAATGATGAGATTAAGGATGGCATACATCTAGTCACTTGAGATAAACTTTTATAATCATACTGTTATAGAGGAAGATTTAAACATTCTGTAGACAGTGATAGAAATCTAGGAGTGGTGACAAATATCTCCGTTCTGTTTCCCAATGGATATCAATTTTCAGTAAATCCTTTTAAACTTGATTAAACTTCTGTTGTTTTATAGTGAAAGTTTAATTGTTTCTATGCTATATTTTTTCTGGATGAAATGAAGATATTTGAAAGTTGAGGAAAAATGTAATAAAATTTAGTTCCTTGTTATTTGTTTTGTAGGTTTTTGTTATTGGTGGGGAAAAAATGTTATATTTAATTCCTTTCTGATATCAAGGTTGTGTAGTGAAGTACAAAGGTCATATATTGAAGTACAAAGTCCAATTAAACATAAAGGTCACAGTTTTCAACTTAGTCTAACAATTGGCAATGAATGAAAATCTTAAAACAGATAAATACTAAGACAAATTTAACAAGGTATCACTGTATCATATACCATCTCCTGTAATACAATTTCTTTAATTTCTGATAATAAATCCTAAAATACTTAAGAGGTTGTCATGGTCGTGATCGTATGTTAGTTGGATTTACAACAACCTATATATGCAATCAGTGCCTATCACCACTAAAGTTGTGAGTTGGAATCCCGCTCATGGCGAGGTGTAATCGATATTACAACATTATGTCATCAAGTTTTTTAGTGACTTGCAGAAATTCTGTGGCTTTCCCTCCACCAATAAAACTGACCGCCCCGACATAACTGAAATATTGTTGAAAGTGGCATTAAGCAACATATTCCTAAACCTAACAAACACTTTAAACAAATAAAGAAATAACTGTCATTTCAGAATATTCATCCACACTTTCACAGGAAAATCATCACCCATACAATGAAGGCTTCCCATTACCTTAAAAAAAAACTTAATGAGAAAAAATAAAAATGTGCAAAACTATTTTCAATTTTTCACATAACAAGAGATGGTATGTTGAAAATAAATATAAAGTTGATAATTATTAAGACCTGTTACTTAAATGTATGCTATACAGAAGTTAATATGCTAATAATTTTAAATTTTCTGATTACAGACTAGGGTATATACTATCTAGTCCACAAAATAATTCTCTTTGTAAGACCTGCACATGTGGTGATTATTTTCTATTTTTCAATCACAGGAGATAAAACATACAGATAATAAAATAATCCTCTTAAAACTGGTTGTAAAATACTCAAGTATAACCCATTTTATACAGATCTGTTATGTAAGGTTATTTTAAATCACATTTGGTCTCGAATGTATAAACCTTACTTTAAGAGATTGCAGTTGATCAAAAAACATATCAATACTTATTGTGATGGCACTTTAATTAGTCTTTAGATAATTATTGTTGTGAGGAAACTTAATATCATTGGTCTAGAATAGCAGACAAACATCTTTTTTGTGAAAACAATCAAATATATTGGGTCTTTTTTAACAGATAAACAGCTTTTATGAATACTGTTGACCTTGAATAAAAATAAATCTCTTCAGAGGGGATACTAAAATACCAGTTGTACTGAATAGATAAACCACTGTTGTCTCCAACATAGAAACATAGTTTGTTAGGACACTTTGAAATACCAGTGGTCTTTAGTAGATAAATATATTTTAAGAGGACGCTGTGAAATATAAATAGACCTCCTTGGTGGTGTAATGGTTAGCGTCCTTGACCCTAGTGTGGTAGATCGTGGGTTGTTAGCGTCCTTGACCCTAGTGTGGTAGATCGTGGGTTCAATCCCTAAAGAATATAAAATTGGTATTTGTTTCTTCTCTGCTAAGTAGACAGCATTTAAAGGAGTGTGAATAACGTCTGGCTGGCTCAGAGTCAGGATAATGTGTCACATGGAATAAAGTCTGGCTGGCTCCGAGTCAGGATAGTGTGTCACATGGAATAAAGTCTGGCTGGCTCAGTCAGGATAATGTGTCACATGGAACAAAGTCTGGCTGGCTCAGAGTCAGGATAATGTGTCACATGGAATAAAGTCTGGCTGGCTCCGAGTCAGGATAATGTGTCACATGGAATAAAGTCTGGTTGGCTCAGAGTCAGGATAATGTGCCACATGGAACAAAGTCTGGCTGGCTCAGAGTCAGGATAATGTGTCACATGGAATAAAGTCTGGCTGGCTCCGAGTCAGGATAATGTGTCACATGGAATAAAGTCTGGCTGGCTCAGAGTCAGGATAATGTGTCACATGGAATAAAGTCTGGTTGGCTCAGAGTCAGAATAATGTGTCACATAGAACAAAGTCTGGTTGGCTCAGAGTCAGGATAATGTGTCACATGGAACAAAGTCTGGCTGGCTCAGAGTCAGGATAATGTGTCACATGGAACAAAGTCTGGTTGGCTCAGAGTCAGGATAATGTGTCACATGGAACAAAGTCTGGTTGGCTCAGAGTCAGGATAATGTGTCACATGGAACAAAGTCTGGCTGGCTCAGAGTCAGGAAAATGTGACACATGGAACAAAGTCTGGCTGGCTCAGTCAGGATAATGTGTCATATGGAACAAAGTCTGGCTGGCTCAGAGTCATGATAATGTGTCACATGGAACAAAGTCTGGTTGGCTCAGAGTCAGGATAATGTGTCACATGGAACAAAGTCTGGTTGGCTCAGAGTCAGGATAATGTGTCACATGGAACAAAGTCTGGTTGGCTCAGAGTCAGGATAATGTGTCACATGGAATAAAGTCTGGCTGGCTCAGAGTCAGGATAATGTGTCACATAGAACAAAGTCTGGTTGGCTCCGAGTCAGGATAATGTGTCACATGGAACAAAGTCTGGTTGGCTCCGAGTCAGGAAAATGTGTCACGTGGAACATCATTCCTTCAAAGTGTAGTGTATACATAAAGTTTCTGTTACTCAATCAGCAAGTCAACTGAAGAAAATAGCTGAGGTGAGTTATATCACAGTTTCCAACATACAAGTTGCAGTCCTCATAGGAATTGAAATAGTAAGATTGGCTGAGCAATTGCCAAGATGAGGTGACTAAGAAAACTGTATGTGTCTAAGCAATTGCTAAGCTGAAGTGACTAAGGGACTTGTATGAGTAGTCACTGGTTTGGTAATTAAAAGAGATGATATTGCTCACTCATGGAAAGAGAGGAAACTCCCTATTCAATGAGCTAATACCTCATTTTCTAGCTGTTTGGACAAAGTTTGACACATTTCATATCCAAATATTTTGCTTTAAAAAAGAGGGAATATTGTTTATTTCACAACCATGCATAATAGAGTAAAACCTTGTGACCTTGACCTGGGATAGTAGGTTAAACTGGGTAAGTTAACCTAGTTTCAAAATTTATAATTCTATGTAAATATATCAACATTTAAGAAAAAAAAAGGAATATTTATTTGGTAAAAAAATGTGAAATCAGTTCCACTAAAACTATGCATGGAATTATCAATAGTTAAATTCTCCTTTATAACTAAATGTATTGCATGTTATAAGGTATTTAGACAAGAATGCAATACAAATAAAACTGATGTTGAGTAATTATGGACATAGCTCTACCACCCTATCAAAGAAAAAGATAGTCATTGATGTTACACAGGATCTGAATCAGTGTAGATGACAACAGAGAAAATTAAATCTCACATTTTAATCATTCATGCATCATAAAAATTTATTTTTTTCTCAGAAAAAAAAGAAGAGAAGTGGGTGAGAGTTAATTAATAGTTTAATAGATAAATAATGAGTAGGTGAAATGAAAGTAGAAATAACTTCCTCTTTATTTATATGTATATTACAATCTAATCAGTTAACTACGTAATGAAAGTGAGGCTGATCTTGAGTTAATTTTTCAATAATAACAATAGATAAAAGAAAATGTAAATATGTAACAGTATAGATGATGAATCCCATTTCTTTTGGTTATGGTGTTTAACACCACTTTCATATTTTTTGGCAAATAAACACTATAATAATGGCTACAAACTCCAATTTTTTCCACACAAAAAAAAAAGAACCGTCCCTTTATGTTAAGCTTTGTTATCTTGACAGCTTATATTATGATAGCATGTCTGATTGACTCAATTTATAGGATGTTTTCTACTTATGGCAATTGTATTGAGAAATGATAGCACTGATAAGAAAATCATGAGAAATCATCTACCACTGGAAACATATCTCATAAATTTTAAAGCTGAGCAACTCTCATCCTTGCTTTCTCCGTCATAAAACTCCAAAATCATCTACCATCAAATCTTATGGATGTTCTAAGAATACAAGTACAGGAAATAGTACTCAAAAATGTAATGGTTAATACTAGAGTAGAGATTGAACTTCTACTTTAAACCAATCCCTCCCTACTTCTGTCTTCAAAGATAGTGATACAATTAAACTAGAGACTCAGGTGAGCCTGTATCGCTCACCTGACATAAATAAGTCCTCTTAAGAATGTCTGCATGCTGAATACATCTAAGTTACTATTCAAATCCCATACTGCCATAGGGTTCTATGTTAAAACTATGTCTGCTCATGGCAGCCATCTTGGATGGAGGTCGTGGTCACCGGACACAATTTTGAAAGTATACTACCCAAGGACCATTCATGCCATGTTTGCTTTAAATTGGCTGACTGGTTTCAGAAGAGAAGACTTTTAAACAATTTTCCCATAGGGTCCTATGTTAAAACTATGTCTGCTGACGGCGGCCATTTTGAACCGAGATCGGGATCACTGAACACAATTTTGGAAGTTGACCACCTAAGGACCATCGATGACATGTTTGCTATATTGGCTTACTAGTTTCAGAGGAGAAGATTTTAAAACATTTTTTCCCATAGGGTCCTATGTTAAAACTACAGTATGTCTGCTGAAGGTGGCCATCTTGGATGGAGGTCAGGGTCACTGGACACAATTTTGAAAATTGACCACTTAAGGACCATCCATGCCATGTTTGCTTTAAATTGGCTTACTGGTTTCAGAGAAGAAGATTTTTAAATATATTTCCCATAGGGTCCTATGTTAAAACTATGTTCGCTGATGGTTGCCATCTTGGATGGAGGTCGGGGTCACAGGACATAATTTTGAAAGTTGACCACCTAAGGACCATTCATCCCATGTTTGCTTTAAACTGACTTACTGGTTTCAGAGGAGAAGACTTTTAAACATTTTTTCCATAGGGTCCTATGTTAAAATTAAGTCGAGTCATGGCGGCCATCTTGAATTTTCGATCAGCAAACGATTCACAAGTTTAGTACAGGACCACCCAATGATCATTCCTGCAAAGTCACAATTCAATTGGCTTAGTGGTTTCTAACAAGAAGATTTTTAAAATTTCGACCAATCAGAACACATTATAGGCCCTGGCAGCCATGTTGGATTTCCGATCAGCACCAAAAACACAAATCTTGTATATGACCATCCAATGAACATTTCTGCCAAGTTTGGTTCAAATCTGTTTTGTGGTTTCAGAAAAAAAGATGAAAATGTGAAATTCCCATAGGGTCCAATGTTAAACTAAGTCGAGTCATGGCGGCCATCTTGAATTTCCGATCGGCAAACGATTCACAAGTTTAGTACAGGACCACCCAATGATCATTCCTGCAAAGTCACAATTCAATTGACTTAGTGGTTTCTAACAAGAAGATTTTTAAAATTTCAACCAATCAGAACACATTATGGGCCCTGGCAGCCATGTTGGATTTCCGATCAGCACCAAAAACACAAATCTTGTATATGACCATCCAATGAACATTTCTGCCAAGTTTGATTCAAATCTGTTTTGTGGTTTCAGAAAAAAAGATGAAAATGTGAAATTCCCATAAGGTCCTATGTTAAACTAAGTCGAGTCATGGTGGCCATCTTGAATTTCCGATCGGCAAACGATTCACAAGTTTAGTACAGGACCACCCAATGATCATTCCTGCAAAGTCACAATTCAATTGGCTTAGTGGTTTCTAACAAGAAGATTTTTAAAATTTCAACCAATCAGAACACATTATGGGCCCTGGCAGCCATGTTGGATTTCCGATCAGCACCAAAAACACAAATCTTGTATATGACCATCCAATGAACATTTCTGCCAAGTTTGATTCAAATCTGTTTTGTGGTTTCAGAAAAAAAGATGAAAATGTGAAATTCCCATAAGGTCCTATGTTAAACTAAGTCGAGTCATGGTGGCCATCTTGAATTTCCGATCGGCAAACGATTCACAAATTTAGTACAGGACCACCCAATGATCATTCCTGCAAAGTCACAATTCAATTGGCTTAGTGGTTTCTAACAAGAAGATTTTTAAAATTTCAACCAATCAGAACACATTATGGGCCCTGGCAGCCATGTTGGATTTCCGATCAGCACCAAAAACACAAATCTTGTATATGACCATCCAATGAACATTTCTGCCAAGTTTGATTCAAATCTGTTTTGTGGTTTCAGAAAAAAAGATGAAAATGTGAAATTCCCATAGGGTCCAATGTTAAACTAAGTCGAGTCATGGTGGCCATCTTGAATTTCCGATCGGCAAACGATTCACAAGTTTAGTACAGGACCACCCAATGATCATTCCTGCAAAGTCACAATTCAATTGACTTAGTGGTTTCTGACAAGAAGATTTTTAAAATTTCAGCCAATCAGAACACATTATGGACCCTGGCAGCCATGTTGGATTTCAAATCAGCACCAAAAACACAAATCTGGTAGAGGACCATCCAGTGAACATTTCTGGCAAGTTTGGCTGATTTCTGTTCAGCAGTTTCAGAGAAGAAGATTTAAATGTGAAAAGCTAACGGACGGACGCTTACCCATGACAAAAGCTCACATGGCCTATGGCCAGGTGAGCTAAAAATAGATCTAAGAACTCCATTAAATATTTACTTGGTAAGCATACATTATGTTTTTTCCTATTAGAGTTAATCAGGGATGATTCTCCATAGAAATTAAAATAATGGAAAATTAATGAAAAATAGTTTTGACCAGTTCTGACTGTGTCTTCCATCTTTCAGAATTTATTTTCACAGAAAAATAACTGAAATCAGTTAAATAACTGAAAAATCATCCCTGGTTAATTAAGGAGATAATACACTTCTATATCACTCAAAACACAATTTCAAAAATTAAGATATTGAATCCTTGTGCTACTGGTAGTTAGGCAAAAAATGTGTGTATTTGACTTCATGGTTTTCAAAATTTATAGGGTTGGTACTAAGGGATAATTATTTCGTTTAAATTCTTGAACAGGAGGTTGTTTTTGGGGGGGGGTTTGGCAAGTAACCTCCTAACCTCACATTTTTATAGTACATGTTCAGGAAAACATTTCTTAAATTCATAATAATCAAGCATTGTCTGAAAGTTTCTTGTAGTCAGGTGACTTGTTGATACCAGAAAACAACCACATAAAGACAACAAAATTTCCTGATTTTACTTCTTTATTTTTTAACTACATGTTGGGTCAGTAGAAACATATTTTAGGGTCTGGCAGGTGATCACAGATACACATATACTTTTGCCAGTGGGACATCTATCAGATAATTTCTAAATAAAAGAGAATTCTGTTTTAGTGTTTATTTCACATTAAGTTAATTTATGATGTTTAACGCCACTTTCCACAATATTTCAACTATATCATGGTGGTCAGTTTTATTTCCAGAGGAAACCAGAGTACCTGGAGAAAATCACTGACAAACATTATCACATAATGTTGTATCGAGTACACCTACCCATGAACAGGGTTCAAACTCACAACTTCAGTGGTGATTGGCACTGATTGTACAGTTAGTTGTAAATCCAACTACCATACGATCACGACCACGACTGCCTCACATTTCAAATTAGGCTATTCCAAAAAAAAATATATGTTTCATGTCAAAAACATTACACAGACTTCAATGACATCTTGTTTAGTAAGATGCGTTTTTTTGTTTTTTGTCTTTAAATATAAAATCAAATGTCACAATTATATACAAATTTGAAGACAAGATTACTTTAACACAAACCATAGTCATAATTCTTGAACTTTTGTATGTATTCAAGTTTCATCTTGTATATTTATTAAAATAATTCTCCTGAATATATTATATCCATAGTCAGACATACTGCCATTTCTATTCTTCTTCCAAAATCAACAAATAACAACCATTTCGAAAGCAAACAAAAAACAAGGGCAACGCAAAGCGTGGCGTATCCCCTCGCCTAAAAATTAGAACCTGTGACCTTGACATTTGACCTTGAAAATCAATACGGTTCCAGATTCTCTTAAGGTCTAAGTATGTACCAAGTTTGGTCAAAATCCATGAAAAGATGTTGATTCTAGAGTGTTCACAAGGATGTTATGCAGTAAAAATTTGACCCCTTGACCTTTGACCTTGAAAATCAATAGGGTTCCAGACTCTCCTAAGGACTATGTATGTACCAAGTTTGGTCAAAATCCATTGAAGGATGTTGATTTTAGAGTGATCACAAGGATGTTATGCAGTAAAAATTTGACCATGTGACATTGACCTTTGACCTATGACCTTGAAAATCAATAGGTTTCCAGACTCTCCTAAGGACTAAGTATGTACCAAGTTTGGTCAAAATCCATTGAAGGATCTTGATTCTAGAGTGTTCACAAGGATGTTATGCGGTAAAAACTTGACCCGGTGGCCTTGACTTTTGACCTTGAAAATCAATAGGGTTCCAGACTCTCCTAAGGACTAAGTATGTATCAAGTTTAGTCAAAATCCATTGAAGGATGTTGATTCTAGAGTGTTCACAAGGATGTTATGCAGTAAAAATTTGACCCGGTGACCTTGACCTTTGACCTATGACCTTGAAAATCAATAGGGTTCCAGATTCTCTTAAGGACTAAATATGTACCAAGTTTGGTCAAAATCCATTGAAGGATGTTGATTCTAGAGTGTTCACAAGGATGTTATGTGGTAAAAATTTGACCCGGTGACCTTGACCTTTGACCTTGAAAATCAATAGGGTTCCAGATTCTCTTAAGGACTAAATATGTACCAAGTTTGGTCAAAATCCATTGAAGGATGTTGATCCTAGAGTGTTCACAAGGATGTTATGGAAGGACGGACGGTAGCATTACTATATCCCTTCGCAACTTTGTTGGCAAGGGGATAATAATAACTTGTGAGTTCCTGGTGTGATGAATGCAAAAAAACAAACAAAAAACCTTTTGAAGTTTTTTTGAAAGATCTGACTGTAGGGTTCTGGCAAACATATGCAGGTATCTGTTTTCGGCTTTAATTTTTATTTGTCAAGAAATATTTCCATTAATCTCACTGGTTCCCATTTCATTCACGCATGACAACACAATTAGATTCTTTCTAAATATTTTCTAAGTATATGATTGATTGATTGATTGGTGTTTAATGCCAACTTTAGCAGTATTTCAGCTATTTCCGTATAAAACAGAAATAATTCTCTATTATAGATATATTCACATCCTCTAAAAATGGTCACAAATTTCTATAAATATTAAAAACTAAATCAAATTTAGTCAAACTTCAAAGAGAATTATGAACTATACATGGTAAAACTGGTATTATATATATATATAAGGATATATTGGTCTCCACAAATTTGTTTATAATTTGTCAGGACTTTATAGTCTCTCATGATAAACATTTACAATCTAGATGTCATTATCAAGCCAATAAAAACACAATTAGCGTGGTTATTGTTTCAATTTCACTCAGAAATTCTTACACCAGTACCTTGTATCCAGGAAACAGGTATCTGACATAATACCACCCTCAGTTATTCTGTATTAGGAGGCATTTCCATAAATAAATCAGGTCTGAAATTTCTATTAATCATTAAAATCTTTTCATTCACCTGTAGACGGTTGATAAACACAACAGTATCCAGTCCCATTGACATAATCTTTCACTAAATCCTTATGTCATTTATCTACAATTTTCAAATTCCTTTTGAGAAATTTTCAAATATCAGAATGATTTTTATTTCTCTTTTCAACATTTGACTTCTAATCTATTTTTTTTTATAAAAACTAAAATAGAAAGTGTGTAACCTGAGGTCTAGATATCAATGTTGGAATACTCGGAGTAATCTTAGTCCTTACACAGGATGAAACCTTATCACTTTCTTATTCTAGTGTTTGGTTTTTGTCTAGTTTGTTTCTTCAAAAGAACTGACAGCTTTCAATATGTTGGAGCTAAAAAATATTGAAAGCGTAATTTTAATATTTTAGAGTTAAAATAAATTGAAGGCTTTCAATATTTTGAAGTTCATATTTTTATACATTTTATAATTATCTACTGTACTTAAAATTTAGGAGTTAGGAGTTCAAATGGGAAATCTCAACATCCTTCTCCTATGGGGTTGGGTTAGGCTGGATTATCTCCTATGGGGTTGGGTTAGGCTGAATTATCTCCTATGGGGTTGGGTTAGGCTGGATTATCTCCTATGGGGTTGGGTTAGGCTGGATTATCTCCTATGGGGTTGGGTTAGGCTGGATTATCTCCTATGGGGTTGGGTTAGGCTGGATTATCTCCTATGGGGTTGGGTTAGGCTGGATTATTTCCTATGGGGTTGGGTTAGGCTGGATTATCTCCTATGGGGTTGGGTTAGGCTGGATTATCTCCTATGGGGTTGGGTTAGGCTGGATTATCTCCTATGGGGTTGGGTTAGGCTGGATTATCTCCTATGGGGTTGGGTTAGGCTGGATTATCTCCTATGGGGTTGGGTTAGGCTGGATTATCTCCTATGGGGTTGGGTTATGCCGGATTATCTCCTATGGGGTTGGGTTGGGTTAGGCTGGATTATCTCCTATGAGGTTGGGTTAGGCTGGATTATATCCTATGGGGTTGGGTTAGGCTGGATTATCTCCTATGGGGTTGGGTTAGGCTGGATTATCTCCTATGGGGTTGGGTTAGGCTGGATTATCTCCTATGGGGTTGGGTTAGGCTGGATTATCTCCTATGGGGTTGGGTTATGCCGGATTATCTCCTATGGGGTTGGGTTAGGCTGGATTATCTCCTATGGGGTTGGGTTAGGCTGGATTATCTCCTATGGGGTTGGGTTAGGCTGGATTATCTCCTATGGGGTTGGGTTAGGCTGGATTATTGGTACTTTCACTTTCAGCAATTATTAGATATATCATGACTACCAGATTTATTTGGGGGAGGAGAGAGAGAAGCCAGAACAGACCAGTAAGACCCTCCACCATGGAAATATGTCTGAAAACCTTTACCCTTGGGGTGGGTGACAGGGGTTCCTAACTCATGTCAGGTGTGTTATTAAGCTTGTGATATGAAGATAAGACCTTAACCACTCAGCCATACAGGTCCCTTCCAGCCCCTATGCCATTGGACACCATTGGTAAACAATAGTGATATGAAGTTCAATCAAGTCTAGTGACATAATAAGTTAATGACAATGAACAAAAAAAAAAACCACATTGTAGGGGAGATAACCCATTTCGAACAATGAGAAATGTAATGAAACAAGACTTCTTGAAATAATGTTCCTCTATATAAGGTAAATATGACAAAATTAGTTACTGCAAGAATAATAGGTTCTTACATACGTTCTTGGGAAAGACCGGGTGATCTTCCACGAGTGATAGAAATTTTATGTCTTTTCGCGAGTGGAGCGCAGCGAAACGAGCGAAAAGACACAAAAATTTCTATCACGAGAGGAAGATCACCCGGGCTTTCCCAACAATGCATGCAAGTACCTATTTCTTCCGTAAACCAACAACTTTCACTATCGCGAACTCCTAGAGACGCCCGCCATTGATCAGTAACTAATTTGCATAAATTATCAGATCAATATCATTGAGCGTTATGAAATACACATCACATAAAATTGACTTTTGTGACACCGACTAATAAATTAAGTAGCTTTCTACTGATATTTGAGCTTTTCTCACTAATATTTTATTGAAAGTACAGTATTTTCCTTCAAGAGACACCCCATACATGAAATATGACGTGACACATATTTTGACGTCATTGAAGAATGACGTCAAAGGTACGGAAAAGGACATCTAGAAATACGAAAAAATGAAAAAAAAAGACACAAATATATTTAATACGGTTGGAGTCTGTATTTGGAAAAAAATCAATGGTTAAATCCGTAATATATCTGTTATTCAGCTATCAGACATGATATATAATGTGACATTCCCGGCTTAGGGTATATATTTAAACGATTTTTTTTCTTGTTAGAGGCGTTCTGATTGGATGTCACAACGAATAAAGACGAGTGCACGTGGACTCGTCTTACCTCGGTCGTCTTCACCCAAAAACGGCCATTTATGGAAGAATAAGCTTTTCTGAAGTCCAATTTTCTTCAATACATGATTTTTTTGGTTCAATTTGTTTGAAGACTAAATGTGTTTCAAATTAACTGGAAAATATTGTTAATGACTGCAGGACAGAAGAACATATAAATGTTATTATAATAGTGTAATTCATTACAGTATCCACACTCCTATTAAAAGGTCACCCTTTTTGCAACGAAAAAGTGGCCTTGGATTATAAGAGGGGCAACATATCTTGATGGGGATACTTTATTATCTAATTACTTGATGGGGATACTTTATTATCTAATTACATCGTCATAGATATACATACTAATCATTAATCCAAATAAACTTCCTCTTTTCTCTCAAGAATAAAAAAAAAAGAAAAAAGAACAGAAATAATATTCGCAATCTACATTCATAGAGAAACATTTGAATTTGATGGATTGATAATAGAAATCTAAAATCTTTATACAACTATACCTCACAGCAATGGTTTCACCTACCTTTGTCTTCATATGTAAAAATTTCATTCACACAATGCAAACCAATGTCTTTTTCAGACCTACCTACCTTTCAGTACAACTGTCTCAGTGACTCTATAGACCTACCTACCTTTTGGTACAACTGTCTGTGTCAGTGACTCTTCATAAACTTGGTGGAACTTCTGTTCATTCTCTTCTAAAAATACATAATGTAATAATAATTTTAAAAAACGTCGGAATCTAATTTTTCATAATAAACTTCATCAGGTACGGTCAAAGTCAAAAAGATTGACAATCCAAATAAACTAACAGTATTTGTGAATAGTAAACCAAAGGGCCTAAATAGGATAACTGGCTATTAAAGGTTACCCATGCCTGAGATAACTGGTTATTAAAGGTTACCCATGCCTGAGATAACTGGCTATTAAAGGTTACCCATGCCTGAGATAACTGGCTATTAAAGGTTACCCATGCCTGAGATAACTGGCTATTAAAGGTTACCCATGCCTGAGATAACTGGCTATCAAAGGTTACCCATGCCTGAGATAACTGGCTATTAAAGGTTACCCATGCCTGAGATAACTGGCTATTAAAGGTTACCCATGCCTGAGAAAGGAGATCGTTAGTTTTAAGAAATTGAATTTATTTAGGAACTGTAAATTTCAAACAAAAACATCTAATAAACCATGTCAGTGTCTAAACACTGCACCAGCAGAGGTTTCAACTCAGTGATAATAAGATCTAATAAACCATGTCAGTGTCTAAACACTGCACCAGCAGAGGTTTCAACTCAGTGATAATAAGATCTAATAAACCATGTCAGTGTCTAAACACTGCACCAGCAGAGGTTTCAACTCAGTGATAATAAGATCTAATAAACCATGTCAGTGTCTAAACACTGCACCAGCAGAGGTTTCAACCCAATGATAATAAGATCTAATAAACCATGTCAGTGTCTAAACACTGCACCAGCAGAGGTTTCAACCCAGTGATAATAAGATCTAATAAACCATGTCAGTGTCTAAACACTGCACCAGCAGAGGTTTCAACTCAGTGATAATAAGATCTAATAAACCATGTCAGTGTCTAAACACTGCACCAGCAGAGGTTTCAACCCAATGATAATAAGATCTAATAAACCATGTCAGTGTCTAAACACTGCACCAGCAGAGGTTTCAACCCAGTGATAATAAGATCTAATAAACCATGTCAGTGTCTAAACACTGCACCAGCAGAGGTTTCAACTCAGTGATAATAATATCTAATAAACCATGTCAGTGTCTAAACACTGCACCAGCAGAGGTTTCAACCCAGTGATAATAAGATCTAATAAACCATGTCAGTGTCTAAACACTGCACCAGCAGAGGTTTCAACTCAGTGATAATAAGATCTAATAAACCATGTCAGTGTCTAAACACTGCACCAGCAGAGGTTTCAACTCAGTGATAATAAGATCTAATAAACCATGTCAGTGTCTAAACACTGCACCAGCAGAGGTTTCAACCCAATGATAATAAGATCTAATAAACCATGTCAGTGTCTAAACACTGCACCAGCAGAGGTTTCAACCCAGTGATAATAAGATCTAATAAACCATGTCAGTGTCTAAACACTGCACCAGCAGAGGTTTCAACTCAGTGATAATAAGATCTAATAAACCATGTCAGTGTCTAAACACTGCACCAGCAGAGGTTTCAACCCAGTGATAATAAGATCTAATAAACCATGTCAGTGTCTAAACACTGCACCAGCAGAGGTTTCAACTCAGTGATAATAAGATCTAATAAACCATGTCAGTGTCTAAACACTGCACCAGCAGAGGTTTCAACCCAGTGATAATAAGATCTAATAAACCATGTCAGTGTCTAAACACTGCACCAGCAGAGGTTTCAACTCAGTGATAATAAGATCTAATAAACCATGTCAGTGTCTAAACACTGCACCAGCAGAGGTTTCAACCCAGTGATAATAATATCTAATAAACCATGTCAGTGTCTAAACACTGCACCAGCAGAGGTTTCAACCCAGTGATAATAAGATCTAATAAACCATGTCAGTGTCTAAACACTGCACCAGCAGAGGTTTCAACCCAGTGATAATAAGATCTAATAAACCATGTCAGTGTCTAAACACTGCACCAGCAGAGGTTTCAACCCAGTGATAATAAGATCTAATAAACCATGTCAGTGTCTAAACACTGCACCAGCAGAGGTTTCAACCCAATGATAATAAGATCTAATAAACCATGTCAGTGTCTAAACACTGCACCAGCAGAGGTTTCAACCCAGTGATAATAAGATCTAATAAACCATGTCAGTGTCTAAACACTGCACCAGCAGAGGTTTCAACTCAGTGATAATAAGATCTAATAAACCATGTCAGTGTCTAAACACTGCACCAGCAGAGGTTTCAACCCAGTGATAATAAGATCTAATAAACCATGTCAGTGTCTAAACACTGCACCAGCAGAGGTTTCAACCCAGTGATAATAAGATCTAATAAACCATGTCAGTGTCTAAACACTGCACCAGCAGAGGTTTCAACCCAATGATAATAAGATCTAATAAACCATGTCAGTGTCTAAACACTGCACCAGCAGAGGTTTCAACCCAGTGATAATAAGATCTAATAAACCATGTCAGTGTCTAAACACTGCACCAGCAGAGGTTTCAACCCAGTGATAATAAGATCTAATAAACCATGTCAGTGTCTAAACACTGCACCAGCAGAGGTTTCAACCCAGTGATAATAAGATCTAATAAACCATGTCAGTGTCTAAACACTGCACCAGCAGAGGTTTCAACCCAGTGATAATAAGATCTAATAAACCATGTCAGTGTCTAAACACTGCACCAGCAGAGGTTTCAACCCAGTGATAATAAGATCTAATAAACCATGTCAGTGTCTAAACACTGCACCAGCAGAGGTTTCAACCCAGTGATAATAAGATCTAATAAACCATGTCAGTGTCTAAACACTGCACCAGCAGAGGTTTCAACCCAGTGATAATAAGATCTAATAAACCATGTCAGTGTCTAAACACTGCACCAGCAGAGGTTTCAACCCAGTGATAATAAGATCTAATAAACCATGTCAGTGTCTAAACACTGCACCAGCAGAGGTTTCAACCCAGTGATAATAAGATCTAATAAACCATGTCAGTGTCTAAACACTGCACCAGCAGAGGTTTCAACCCAGTGATAATAAGATCTAATAAACCATGTCAGTGTCTAAACACTGCACCAGCAGAGGTTTCAACCCAGTGATAATAAGATCTAATAAACCATGTCAGTGTCTAAACACTGCACCAGCAGAGGTTTCAACCCAGTGATAATAAGATCTAATAAACCATGTCAGTGTCTAAACACTGCACCAGCAGAGGTTTCAACCCAGTGATAATAAGATCTAATAAACCATGTCAGTGTCTAAACACTGCACCAGCAGAGGTTTCAACTCAGTGATAATAAGATCTAATAAACCATGTCAGTGTCTAAACACTGCACCAGCAGAGGTTTCAACCCAGTGATAATAAGATCTAATAAACCATGTCAGTGTCTAAACACTGCACCAGCAGAGGTTTCAACCCAGTGATAATAAGATCTAATAAACCATGTCAGTGTCTAAACACTGCACCAGCAGAGGTTTCAACCCAGTGATAATAAGATCTAATAAACCATGTCAGTGTCTAAACACTGCATCAGCAGAGGTTTCAACCCAGTGATAATAAGATCTAATAAACCATGTCAGTGTCTAAACACTGCACCAGCAGAGGTTTCAACTCAGTGATAATAAGATCTAATAAACCATGTCAGTGTCTAAACACTGCACCAGCAGAGGTTTCAACCCAGTGATAATAATATCTAATAAACCATGTCAGTGTCTAAACACTGCACCAGCAGAGGTTTCAACCCAGTGATAATAAGATCTAATAAACCATGTCAGTGTCTAAACACTGCACCAGCAGAGGTTTCAACCCAATGATAATAAGATCTAATAAACCATGTCAGTGTCTAAACACTGCACCAGCAGAGGTTTCAACCCAGTGATAATAAGATCTAATAAACCATGTCAGTGTCTAAACACTGCACCAGCAGAGGTTTCAACCCAGTGATAATAAGATCTAATAAACCATGTCAGTGTCTAAACACTGCACCAGCAGAGGTTTCAACCCAGTGATAATAAGATCTAATAAACCATGTCAGTGTCTAAACACTGCACCAGCAGAGGTTTCAACCCAGTGATAATAAGATCTAATAAACCATGTCAGTGTCTAAACACTGCACCAGCAGAGGTTTCAACCCAGTGATAATAAGATCTAATAAACCATGTCAGTGTCTAAACACTGCACCAGCAGAGGTTTCAACCCAGTGATAATAAGATCTAATAAACCATGTCAGTGTCTAAACACTGCACCAGCAGAGGTTTCAACCCAGTGATAATAAGATCTAATAAACCATGTCAGTGTCTAAACACTGCATCAGCAGAGGTTTCAACCCAGTGATAATAAGATCTAATAAACCATGTCAGTGTCTAAACACTGCACCAGCAGAGGTTTCAACCCAGTGATAATAAGATCTAATAAACCATGTCAGTGTCTAAACACTGCACCAGCAGAGGTTTCAACCCAGTGATAATAAGATCTAATAAACCATGTCAGTGTCTAAACACTGCACCAGCAGAGGTTTCAACCCAGTGATAATAAGATCTAATAAACCATGTCAGTGTCTAAACACTGCACCAGCAGAGGTTTCAACCCAGTGATAATAAGATCTAATAAACCATGTCAGTGTCTAAACACTGCACCAGCAGAGGTTTCAACCCAGTGATAATAAGATCTAATAAACCATGTCAGTGTCTAAACACTGCACCAGCAGAGGTTTCAACTCAGTGATAATAAGATCTAATAAACCATGTCAGTGTCTAAACACTGCACCAGCAGAGGTTTCAACCTAGTGATAATAAGATCTAATAAACCATGTCAGTGTCTAAACACTGCACCAGCAGAGGTTTCAACCTAGTGATAATAACAAAAACGTAGATATCTAATTTAGTGCACACAACATGTTTGATGAAATCATCAATTATTATCCAGAGCTCCAGATAAGCTGCGTATTTGCGTTTTTTATGCTATGAAAACGAGTAAAAACGCATGTATTATCAGATCAGAGTGTACATTTACGCATACATATTGCTGTGTAAGCAAACTTTCCAAATTCGGAGCGTACTTGTACGCTGTTGACGATAATACATCGTGTACATAAACAATACATTTTTGACTTTGAGAAATTCCCCGTAATTACTTCTCTTTATACTTTTCGAAAGAGAAAGTGTATACATCCGAGGGGTACCGAATGTTTGCCTTTCTAAGCATCGATGTCAAAAGAGATCTGATTGGATGTTTAGGATAAATCATCCAATCGTGGTCAATATTACAAATAAATGCGGTTTAGTTAAGAACTAAAACGAAAGTGAATTTGGGAACACGTTGTTCGTTGAAAATGAGCAAGAACATGAATAAGTGCGCTAAGGAAAATTATATACTTTTTTAAAAGTTCCTGACAGTTTCATCTGTGTCTAGTGACAGTATAGTTAAAGGAATCATTGATGACATTATCAACACGGCTGTGAAAACTGCCGAAGTCGACGAGCAAAAAACAAAATATTTACAACATTTTATTAATTTACACGACACAATCGTGTCAAATTAAACAGAGATATACATTTCACTTGCATCCTGTGTTTATTGAATAACATAATTTTTTTTTGTCAAACATAATTTTAAAAGTGTACATGTAAGTAATCTTTTCTGAAGTAGAGAGTACAACAGTGCAAAGGAAATATGCAAATATGCATCATTTTCAAAAGTAGGGGGTAATTACCCTTTGGACTTGAAAATTATCTGGAGCTCTGTTATCATTTGTTGTTGTTGTTTAAATATTTCAGCCATATGATATATTGTGGCATAAAACTTTCTTTAATTATACTAAAATCAAACAAAGAATTACCAGTAAAGATACTTCTCTATGTAGAACTAATATTAATATCAACAATAAAATAATATTATTCATTAAGGAGGTCAAACAATGTACATGGAAGAAAAGTATTTAAGTGTATAATGTGATATGATTACGATAGTCATAAAAAACATATTATATCAATAATAACAGGGCATGGGAGACAACTCATTATCGATAGTAATTTTTTCTCATCTAAATAGACCTTTATCTGAAGATGACAAATTTTACATTTTCATTCAAAAATCAACAAAAATTTTACACTGATAAAAAAAAATGGAATATAAGTTTAAGAGCTCCTAATCATGTTCCTTCGGTTAATATTTGAGCAGATTCTGGCTTCAAATAAGGCAGCTTTAGCCAAATTAAGAAATTTCTATTTTAGTAATAGTGGCCATCTTGGATGGAGTTCCGAATAATCAGAAATACAATTTAGAATGGAATCGTGAAAAGTTAACTGTGCGATGGAAGTCACATGATAACTAAAGCTTACTTGGTATTTTGCCAGATGAGCTAAAAAGGATGGTTTCTAAAAACAGGTTTCATTGTAGATAATTTCACTGAAAGATGCTTTCCAAATAAAACAAAAGAATAGGTTGATCACTAATGAGTTGAGAAATACATATTTAATAAGAAAATTACTGCTCAGGATTACAATTTGAATAAATTAGGCTAACATGCCCTCAACAGAAGTTCATATACAAATTGGTTTTACAATTTAAAAAACCCACCAGAAAAGGTGTATGTTGGAATGGAGATATCCTCCTCCAAAATCAATCTCAATCTCACCTGTGTATTCTGGTACCTGTAGATGTTGTTTGGCCAATGCTTCCCAGGTCTGTGGCTTGTCTAAATATTTGTTCTTCAATCTACAATTAACAGTAAAATTTCCTGCAAAAACTATTTCATAGCAACTTAACAGGACAACACCAAGTGGAAGATCATTTTAGTACCTTTGGGCCTCTTGTTTGGAAATGAGTATGACTAGAATCCCCAAAATCAATCTGAACCTTTATTTGTTGAGTACAATGTTTGTGAAAACAATACTTTGCACAATTTTTGGGACCTTTTGTGCCAAAATTTGTTGGGTTAAAACCCCTAAATTCAACCAGTAACTTTATTCTCTGACAAGGATTAGATTGGTCAAATAAAACTTAGTTATCTGACACTCTCCTACTAAATGTTTCATCACAACTTGGACAAAATAAGGAATGCCATTGGTTTGATGGCACTTTTATTCAACAGCTACTTATAATACAATTTTGATTAGAATTTCTTCACATTTTTATACAGAATTTGTAAATAAAGCTTCACTATCCATACAAATTTTTATGGGATAGCATTAAGGATTAAGCCATTTCTAAATTAAGGTGTAAAAATACCTTGTCCTTTCTCTTAAGATGATCAGAAAGTGACGATTTTTTAATTGATAATCACTATATTTGTAATATAGAAGTCCCCCTCAAGGTCATCACTTCTACTATGTAAAATGGCCTTACAAGAGAGGTGGCCTCTCTTGAGGGGGACAATTTAGTAGTATTTTAGTCTCAGTGCATCTGCAAACTGGTCTGACAATATGGGTGGCCATTAGTAGGAGTAATGTGGCCATATAAGGGGATACTAATCTTCAGCTTTTGAAATAGTAATGAATCAACTGTTTAAATAAACTATGATTAATTAACCAATAACTTACTCTGAATATATGTGTTCTTGGATTGATGATGTGAAATCAAAAAGTTTACAGATTGGTAAAAATGATAGCATGAAATCAACGTCATCTGAAAACAAAAGATAGAAATGTATTTTATTGAACAACATACTAATTTCATTTATTCTGAATTATTGCTTGTTGCAAATCTGTTGAAGGGTCCATGGTTCTCTTGATGTCCTCTGTTACACTCCACTGATTACCCAGGGAATTAATCAGCTGATACAAATTAGAATAGGTCTAAAATAATAGAAATCATAAGATCTAAGAACTATTTATTTTAATTTTCTTTTGTATATAAAAAGCTATGATTTCTTCTAGAAGGTTGTAATATATTATGTCTTAATATCAACATGCAAAGCCATTTATTAAATTATCCTTGGCTTAACTGACCTCAAAAATAAAATGTAATCCAGTGTAAAAAGAACATCAAATTTAGTTTGAATTAGAAGAAATGTTACCTCATTTAACCCTAAAAACAATGTGGTACCAAACATTTCCTTTTAAATAGGTTTCACTACAGGGCTTTCATTACTTTTAAATAGGTTTCACTACAGGGCTTTCATTACTTTTAAATAGGTTTCACTACAGGGCTTTCATTACTTTTAAATAGGTTTCACTACAGGGTTTTCCTTACTTTTAAATAGGTTTCACTACAGGGCTTTCATTACTTTTAAATAGGTTTCACTACAGGGCTTTCATTACTTTTAAATAGGTTTCACTACAGGGCTTTCATTACTTTTAAATAGGTTTCACTACAGGGCTTTCATTACTTTTAAATAGGTTTCACTACAGGGTTTTCATTACTTTTAAATAGGTTTCAATACAGGGCTTTCATTACTTTTAAATATGCTTCACTACAGGGCTTTCATTACTTTTAAATAGGTTTCACTACAGGGCTTTCCTTACTTTTAAATAGGTTTCACTACAGGACTTTCATTACTTTTAAATAGGTTTCACTACAGGGCTTTCATTACTTTTAAATAGGTTTCACTACAGGGTTTTCATTACTTTTAAATAGGCTTCACTACAGGGCTTTCATTACTTTTAAATAGGTTTCACTACAGGGTTTTCCTTACTTTTAAATAGGTTTCACTACAGGGCTTTCATTACTTTTAAATAGGTTTCACTACAGGGCTTTCATTACTTTTAAATAGGTTTCACTACAGGGCTTTCATTACTTTTAAATAGGTTTCACTACAGGGCTTTCATTACTTTTAAATAGGTTTCACTACAGGGTTTTCATTACTTTTAAATAGGTTTCAATACAGGGCTTTCATTACTTTTAAATATGTTTCACTACAGGGCTTTCATTACTTTTAAATAGGTTTCACTACAGGGCTTTCCTTACTTTTAAATAGGTTTCACTACAGGACTTTCATTACTTTTAAATAGGTTTCACTACAGGGCTTTCATTACTTTTAAATAGGTTTCACTACAGGGTTTTCATTACTTTTAAATAGGCTTCACTACAGGGCTTTCATTACTTTTAAATAGGTTTCACTACAGGGCTTTCATTACTTTTAAATAGGTTTCACTACAGGGTTTTCATTACTTTTAAATAGGTTTCACTACAGGGCTTTTATTACTTTTAAATAGGTTTCACTACAGGGCTTTCATTACTTTTAAATAGGTTTCACTAGGGCTTTCATTACTTTTAAATAGGTTTCACTACAGGATTTTCCTTACTTTTAAATAGGTTTCACTACAGGGTTTTCCTTACTTTTAAATAGGTTTCACTACAGGGCTTTCATTACTTTTAAATAGGTTTCACTACAGGGTTTTCATTACTTTTAAATAGGTTTCACTACAGGGTTTTCATTACTTTTAAATAGGTTTCACTACAGGGCTTTCATTACTTTTAAATAGGTTTCACTACAGGGCTTTCATTACTTTTAAATAGGTTTCACTACAGGGCTTTCATTACTTTTAAATAGGCTTCACTACAGGGCTTTCATTACTTTTAAATAGGTTTCACTACAGGGTTTTCATTACTTTCAATTAAATTAAAGAGTGAAGTTACTTCTATTTCAAAGATCTAACAGGGAGGAGTGGACGACAACAAAGAGAAGTGGGGAGACTTCTGGGAGTAGTTACTTGTACTTAATCAAAATATTGTCCCATGACCGCTCAAAGGTTATCCCATCAAAATTTAGTTAATAGTTTTAAAGAAATCGTGTTTGTTCTGCTTTTTGGATATAATTTCCTAAAGAGCATCTACTTATTGTTTTAATGTATTTCTGTCTAACATGTATATCTTACATGCATGAATAAACAACTTCTCCCTTTTGAAAAATTGAGGTGCTCTGACATAAAACCACAAAAATTGAGGTGCTCTGACATAAAACCACAAAAATTGAGGTGCTCTGACATAAAACACAAAAATTGAGGTGCTCTGACATAAAACACAAAAATTGTAATAACTAAACTTTTGTAGTTTTCTTCAGTCAAAGAAAGATGTTTCTGCCAATTTGCTTGGTATCAATATCCTTTAAGTGAAATATTATAAATATAATAAATATCAAATTATCCTACTAACAAAGGCATGTAGGACAGATGAACAGAGGTCTTACTTTCTAACCCAACCCTTAAATGCATGTGAGGCATGATAATAATTGTGAGTACAAATATGTAGCTTGCTAAGCTTAGTCTATTTTACTAGAGGTTGTCATGACCCATGGCTAGGATTGTATAGTGTTTGGTTTGGTTGGTTTATGGAGTTTAACGCCACTTGCAACAATATTTCAGTTATATCGTTGTGGTCAGTTTTACTGGTGGAGGAAACCACCGATCTGTCGCAAGTCACTGATAAGAGGTATACATCTACTAATTAAATCAGTATCTATCACCACTAAATGTTTTACCTTAATTCCCTTTAATGGTTGTGTTTGTCAGTGACTTGTGGCAAGTATTTCAGGTTTCCTCCACCAATCAAACTTGACCACCATTATATAACTAAAATATTGTTAAAAGTGATATTATACCTTACCCCCAATTTGAGACTGAATTTTCACAAACAAATGCATTTGAAATTGTTCTCCCTTGGGTAAGAAAATGCAATGAATTGTCCCAATTATAAACCTTCATGATTTAAAAAAACCAAACATCTCTGTTCACAAAAAAGTACAATATTCCTTAACATATCAGTATCATTTGTTTTAAATACATACCTGGTACATTTTCTATTGCTTTCTTAAAGACAACTTCAGCAACATCACCCTCCAATACACTGTCTGACATTTTCTCTGACTGTAAAATAAAACAAAATCCATATAGCAGGGTTCTAAAAATGTGCAGGAGACCGGCGATTTCGCATGTTACTTTCATATTTTCGCCGGTTAAAAATTTTATCGACCATGGGTTTTCCAACAATTTTTATGTTTATGTGAATTGTCATTATCGCGTTTTGTTGATCTATATCTTCTTATCGATTACTTTTACAATTGCAATCAACCGAACACTAACAAATCCACCATTTTCTAAACATATCTAACTCCCGGTGACGTCATGGTGGGAACTCCGCACTTCACTTGGTTCTACTATATAGATGCGCGAAGCGTTCCGAGTGGAGTATTTGCTCATGAAGGACGCGCAGTCATCACATTCCCAAAGCTGGGATATCCCTTTACGGAACATAAAAACAAGCAAGGAAATCGATGAAGATTTAACGGTTTTTCGGTAATTTCAAGTTTTCGGATAATTTCCAAAGCGAGAACGTTACTATTTATGCTCGGTAGCATCACTCGTGATCCTATTTTTTTGTAGTAAAGCACGAATTTTGCTGCAAGTCAAAAATATTTTTTCCAAGTCATTGATGATTACGAAAAAATTACTGGACGTTGAGTTCTGTGAATTAAAAAAAAAAAGTTTAAAGAAAGGAGGTGCTGTGAAATTAAGCAATGAAGGTCCAGTGAAAAAAGTTAAGTTTCACTGGGACTGGATTTAAGCCAACATTCCTTGAGATTTCATTCATTATTCAACGTGAGAGTAATAATCAGATTAAAATATGAGACCTCTAGTTATTTATAGTTATATATTACAACATTTTTCAATTCTTCTTGCAGATTTTGTCATGAAAGTTGCCTGGAAAATTCCTTTGTATAACCTTGTTTTTCACCAGCTTCTACTGATACAATATTGTAGTATATTTTCTAAAAAAAATGCCTTTCAGAGTACCAACAATTTTAGGAAAATTCAAGGGCAAAATATCCTCAGAATGGCCTCAGAATGCATCTCCTACAATCTAGAATTTCAAATTTTTCCGGGGGAGGACCTGCGTAACCCCACCTACAAGAGAGGGGGTTTCGAGAGGGGAAATCCCCCTCTCGGCCTCTCATCCACTTGATCCTGCGACACTCGGTTCGTGCCTTCGGCACTCAACTCTCCCCCTACTTTATAAATTGAGACTCCTACTTCAATTCTTTTTGAGAACTCTGATATAGAAATGGTCAGGTTTCAATTCTTTTCAATGGGTTAAATGTGACATGGACAAGATGGTCAGCAAGTGCAAAATCTGAATGCAAATTTTCAACTGAGCATTTACAATGTCCGGCACATATCCACATATCTTATGTGTGCAAACATTCTGCAAAGTTTCAAAGATCTCCATTGACTGTAGAATTAGTTGACTACACAACATATGTACAATGTTTTTGAAAAATGACAGGATTTTAAAATATGGAAATATAACAAATAATTTTTACAACAGATACATAATGCCATAGATATGTGTGCAAAAATTCTTCAAAGTTTCATAGATCTACATTGAAAACTGAATGATAAACGATACATCTGGGTATATCTCCCTTTGCTGTTTGTGTATTGTTCTATAAAAATTTACTGGCTAACAAAAAAAGTCTTGGTTTATAAGGCCACCCCTTCTGCAATGAAAAAGTGGCCTTATAAGAGGGGTGGTCTCTATTGAGGGGACAGTGGCCTTATAAGAGGGGTGGTCTCTATTGAGGGGGACAGTGGCCTTATAAGAGGGGTGGTCTCTATTGAGGGGGACAGTGGCCTTATAAGAGGGGTGGTCTCTATTGAGGGGGACAGTGGCCTTATAAGAGGGGTGGTCTCCATTGAGGGGGACAGTGGCCTTATAAGAGGGGCGGTCTCTATTGAGGGGGACAGTGGCCTTATAAGAGGGGTGGTCTCCATTGAGGGGGACAGTGGCCTTATAAGAGGGGTGGTCTCTATTGAGGGGGACAGTGGCCTCATCAGAGGGGCGGTCTCTATTAAGGGGGACAGTGGCCTCATCAGAGGGGTGGTCTCTATTGAGGGGGACAGTGGCCTTATAAGAGGGGTGGTCTCTATTGAGGGGGACAGTGGCCTTATAAGAGGGGTGGTCTCTATTGAGGGGGACAGTGGCCTTATAAGAGGGGTGGTCTCTATTGAGGGGGACAGTGGCCTTATAAGAGGGGTGGTCTCCATTGAGGGGGACAGTGGCCTTATAAGAGGGGTGGTCTCTATTGAGGGGGACAGTGGCCTCATCAGAGGGGCGGTCTCTATTAAGGGGGACAGTGGCCTCATCAGAGGGGTGGTCTCTATTGAGGGGGACAGTGGCCTTATAAGAGGGGTGGTCTCCATTGAGGGGGACAGTGGCCTTATAAGAGGGGTGGTCTCTATTGAGGGGGACAGTGGCCTTATAAGAGGGGTGGTCTCTATTGAGGGGGACAGTGGCCTTATAAGAGGGGTGGTCTCTATTGAGGGGGACAGTGGCCTTATAAGAGGGGTGGTCTCCATTGAGGGGGACAGTGGCCTTATAAGAGGGGTGGTCTCTATTGAGGGGGACAGTGGCCTCATCAGAGGGGCAGTCTCTATTGAGGGGGACAGTGGCCTCATCAGAGGGGCGGTCTCTATTGAGGGGGACAGTGGCCGTATAAGAGGGGTGGTCTCTATTGAGGGGGGCAGTGGCCTTATAAGAGGGGGACAGTGGCCTTATCAGAGGGGCGGTCTCTATTGAGGGGGACAGTGGCCTTATAAGAGGGGTGGTCTCTATTGAGGGGGACAGTGGCCTTATAAGCGGGGTGGTCTCTATTGAGGGGGACAGTGGCCTTATAAGAGGGGCGGTCTCTATTGAGGGGGACAGTGGCCTTATAAGAGGGGTGGTCTCTATTGAGGGGGAGTGGCCTTATAAGAGGGGTGGTCTCTATTGAGGGGGACAGTGGCCTTATAAGAGGGGTGGTCTCTTTTGAGGGGGACAGTGGCCTTATAAGAGGGGCAGTCTCTATTGAGGGGGACTGGCCTTATAAGAGGGGTGGTCTCTATTGAGGGGGACAGTGGCCTTATAAGAGGGGTGGTCTCTATTGAGGGGGACAGTGGCCTTATAAGAGGGGCAGTCTCTATTGAGGGGGACAGTGGCCTTATAAGAGGGGCGGTTTCTATTGAGGGGGACAGTGGCCTTATAAGAGGGGTGGTCTCTATTGAGGGGGACAGTGGCCTTATAAGAGGGGTGGTCTCTATTGAGGGGGACAGTGGCCGTATAAGAGGGGTGGTCTCTTTTGAGGGGGACAGTGGCCTTATAAGAGGGGCGGTCTCTATTGAGGGGGACAGTGGCCTTATAAGAGGGGCGGTCTCTATTGAGGGGGACAGTGGCCTTATAAGAGGGGTGGTCTCTATTGAGGGGGACAGTGGCCTTATAAGAGGGGTGGTCTCTTTTGAGGGGGACAGTGGCCTTATAAGAGGGGTGGTCTCTATTGAGGGGGACAGTGGCCTTATAAGAGGGGTGGTCTCATTTGAGGGGGACAGTGACCTTATCAGAGGGGCGGTCTCTATTGTGGGGGACAGTCGCCTTATAAGAGGGGCGGTCTCTATTGAGGGGGACAGTGGCCTTATAAGAGGGGTGGTCTCTATTGAGAGGGACAGTGGCCTTATAAGAGCGGTGGTCTCTATTGAGGGGGACAGTGGCCTCATCAGAGGGGCGGTCTCTATTAAGGGGGACAGTGGCCTCATCAGAGGGGTGGTCTCTATTGAGGGGGACAGTGGCCTTATAAGAGGGGTGGTCTCCATTGAGGGGGACAGTGGCCTTATAAGAGGGGTGGTCTCTATTGAGGGGGACAGTGGCCTTATAAGAGGGGTGGTCTCTATTGAGGGGGACAGTGGCCTTATAAGAGGGGTGGTCTCTATTGAGGGGGACAGTGGCCTTATAAGAGGGGTGGTCTCCATTGAGGGGGACAGTGGCCTTATAAGAGGGGTGGTCTCTATTGAGGGGGACAGTGGCCTCATCAGAGGGGCGGTCTCTATTGAGGGGGACAGTGGCCTCATCAGAGGGGCGGTCTCTATTGAGGGGGACAGTGGCCTTATAAGAGGGGTGGTCTCTATTGAGGGGGACAGTGGCCTTATAAGAGGGGGACAGTGGCCTTATCAGAGGGGCGGTCTCTATTGAGGGGGACAGTGGCCTTATAAGAGGGGTGGTCTCTATTGAGGGGGACAGTGGCCTTATAAGCGGGGTGGTCTCTATTGAGGGGGACAGTGGCCTTATAAGAGGGGCGGTCTCTATTGAGGGGGACAGTGGCCTTATAAGAGGGGCGGTCTCTATTGAGGGGGAGTGGCCTTATAAGAGGGGTGGTCTCTATTGAGGGGGACAGTGGCCTTATAAGAGGGGTGGTCTCTTTTGAGGGGGACAGTGGCCTTATCAGAGGGGCAGTCTCTATTGAGGGGGACTGGCCTTATAAGAGGAGTGGTCTCTATTGAGGGGGACAGTGGCCTTATAAGAGGGGCGGTCTCTATTGAGGGGGACAGTGGCCTTATAAGAGGGGTGGTCTCTATTGAGGGGGACAGTGGCCTTATAAGAGGGGCAGTCTCTATTGAGGGGGACAGTGGCCTTATAAGAGGGGCGGTTTCTATTGAGGGGGGCAGTGGCCTTATAAGAGGGGTGGTCTCTATTGAGGGGGACAGTGGCCTTATAAGAGGGGTGGTCTCTATTGAGGGGGACAGTGGCCGTATAAGAGGGGTGGTCTCTTTTGAGGGGGACAGTGGCCTTATAAGAGGGGCGGTCTCTATTGAGGGGGACAGTGGCCTTATAAGAGGGGCAGTCTCTATTGAGGGGGACAGTGGCCTTATAAGAGGGGTGGTCTCTATTGAGGGGGACAGTGGCCTTATAAGAGGGGTGGTCTCTTTTGAGGGGGACAGTGGCCTTATAAGAGGGGCGGTCTCTATTGAGGGGGACAGTGGCCTTATAAGAGGGGCGGTCTCTATTGAGGGGGACAGTGGCCTTATAAGAGGGGTGGTCTCATTTGAGGGGGGCAGTGACCTTATCAGAGGGGTGGTCTCTATTGAGGGGGACAGTCGCCTTATAAGAGGGGCGGTCTCTATTGAGGGGGACAGTGGCCTTATAAGAGGGGCGGTCTCTATTGAGAGGGACAGTGGCCTTATAAGAGGGGTGGTCTCTATTGAGGGGGACAGTGGCCTTATAAGAGGAGAAGTCTCTATTGAGGGGACAGTGGCCTTATAAGAGGGGTGGTCTCTATTGAGGGGGACAGTGGCCTTATAAGAGGGGTGGTCTCTATTGAGGGGGACAGTGGCCTTATAAGAGGGGTGGTCTCTATTGAGGGGGACAGTGGCCTTATAAGAGGGGTGGTCTCTTTTGAGGGGGACAATTTATTAGAATCTCAGTACATCTAATATCTGGCTTGATAAGAGGGGTGACTTTTGATAAGAGGGACTTCTAAGATGGGGACAACTGTACTATCATATATATCAATTCAATATTATCTAGATTTTTACGTCTGTCACAAACCCTGCACCATGACAAAGATCTTTATGAGCTAAAGTTGGACCACTTTTTTTAAATTATGAACCCCTTAAAAGCTACTGCAAAAGAATTTGTTCTTCACTTTCATTTATATAAACTAATATAATTATATACGTACCTCATTCACATCCTCATCAATACCAAGAACAGATCTTCTCTGCCTCAACTACAATATCAGAATATATAATATATGTCGTTATTCTATATATCTGTAGGGTATGGCCATAACAAATAATTATGTGTTTCACATTTCTTTTTATCTTTCAATAATGTGAAAGTGATAATTAATTTAATTCTTCCTTGGTAAACATTGCTACAATTCTATCATTTGAACCCATTCACCATATTTAGTGTATTGTATCACACTTCCAGTGGCAAACTACATTGGATTCAAAATATACTCAAGTTATTAAAGACAATTAGCTTTATGTGTATGTTTTGTAGATCGTTGTTTGTCCATTTTCTTTCGACCATTGTGCTAACTATTATCTATTTGCTAAGATTCAGATGTAGAAATGGGAGTGATGTACAGAGAAGTATCGTGATTTTCTAATTGGAAATAATATATTGTTTTGGTATTATGGATGGGACTAAACTAATTTTGTTTACCTTTTCTGCATATAAAAGCTCCATTCTGAAGTACTGCAATGAAAAAGATTCTTTCAATACATGAATGTCTTCCTGACATAACATTGTAATATACATAATAGATAATGCTGTATGTGAATCTTTATATGGTAATAAGCAAGCATTGTCTTGAAGAAGTCCAATTCAAAATGTAGGACATTTGCTTTATTGATTGATTGATTATTGATTAACATCAAGTGAGCAATATTTCAAACTTTTTGATGAAATATTCTAAAAAAAACCTAGACCAATAATCAAAAATAGTCCCATCAAAATGCTGTATTGATATACATCTATTCATATGGTAAAAGGTAAGCAGACT
Organism: Bathymodiolus brooksi; assembly: GCA_963680875.1. NCBI lineage: Eukaryota > Metazoa > Mollusca > Bivalvia > Mytilida > Modiolidae > Bathymodiolus > Bathymodiolus brooksi. The sequence goes on along the minus strand of OY804579.1, from coordinate 130,573,602 downwards.
TTTGTGATGGACTGACGGACAGGGAGAAATATTATGCTTCCTGCAAATAGAGTAAGACATAATTACTGTATAAATATACTACATAATTACAAATTTAATTTGTTGTGTACAGTATTGTTTCAACAATCTGACATCAATATAATAATGATGGTTAGCTACTGTTTATATTTACTTAAAATTAGTGAGAAAACTGTCTGTAGTCAAAAAGTGTTTTCGTTTTTAAAATTTTGTTTAGAATATACATCTATTTGAGGATGAGGGGTTATGGTGCTTAATGCCACTTTCAACAATATTTCAGTTATATCGTGGCAGTTACATGTATTTGAAAATAATATTTAAAGTAATAATTTCCTAGTAGAACACAGTATTCAATCTCAAACTAAATGTCTCTGCTGATGACAGTACATATAACTGTAGTCATTTATTCAAACCCTCAGCTTACATAATGTATTATTACTTGTCAATTGAATTACTGAAATGTAAATTTTAAGTTTTTTTATACAGTTTTTCAATGGTCTTTATGCTTGTAAAATGAACTTTCATGTATTCTATGTCAAATACCAAACTGAATTCTCAAAACATTTTTTGCACAAACGTAAGTCTAAAGTCTTTGATTCTTAAACTGATGCTCAGTAAAGAAAAAAATCAGTATTTGATTTCTTAAATTGCAATATAGCCATTATTCAAGAGAGACAATCAAAGAAAAAGAAAACTGACTTTTGTAATAAATTTCTAGTTTGAACAAAATCTAAAATTAATTCATAATATCACATTATATACATTACATACTTCAAGCCACAATTGTTTGTTTGTCTTCAGATATCTTAGTCCCACAGTACATACCTCTAGCCATAATTGTTTGTTTGTCTTCAGATATCTTAGTCCCACAGTACATACCTCAAGCCACAATTGTTTGCTTGTCTTCAGATATCTTTGTCCCACATTACATACCTCAAGCCACAATTGTTTGTTTGTCTTCAGATATCTTAGTCCCACATTGCATACCTCAAGCCACAATTGTTTGTTTGTCTTCAGATATCTTAGTCCCACAGTACATACCTCTAGCCACAATTGTTTGTTTGTCTTCAGATATCTTAGTCCCACATTACATACCTCAAGCCACAATTGTTTGTTTGTCTTCAGATATCTTAGTCCCACAGTACATACCTCTAGCCACAATTGTTTGTTTGTCTTCAGATATCTTAGTCCCACATTACATACCTCTAGCCATAATTGTTTGTTTGTCTTCAGATATCTTAGTCCCACATTACATACCTCTAGCCATAATTGTTTGTTTGTCTTCAGATATCTTAGTCCCACAGTACATACCTCTAGCCATAATTGTTTGTTTGTCTTCAGATATCTTAGTCCCACAGTACATACCTCAAGCCACAATTGTTTGTTTGTCTTCAGATATCTTAGTCTCACATTACATACCTCAAGCCACAATTGTTTGTTTGTCTTCAGATATCTTAGTCCCACAGTACATACCTCAAGCCACAATTGTTTGTTTGTCTTCAGATATCTTAGTCCCACATTACATACCTCTAGCCACAATTGTTTGTTTGTCTTCAGATATCTTAGTCCCACATTACATACCTCAAGCCACAATTGTTTGTTTGTCTTCAGATATCTTAGTCCCACATTACATACCTCAAGCCACACTTGTTTGTTTGTCTTCAGATATCTTAGTCCCACATTACATACCTCAAGCCACAATTGTTTGTTTGTCTTCAGATATCTTAGTCCCACATTACATACCTCTAGCCACAATTGTTTGTTTGTCTTCAGATATCTTAGTCCCACATTACATACCTCTAGCCACAATTGTTTGTTTGTCTTCAGATATCTTAGTCCCACATTACATTCCCTCAAGCCACAATTGTTTGTCTTCAGACATCTTAGTCCCACAGTACATACCTCTAGCCACAATTGTTTGTTTGTCTTCAGATATCTTAGTCCCACATTACATACCTCAAGCCACAATTGTTTATTTGTCTTCAGATATCTTAGTCCCACAGTACATACCTCAAGCCACAATTGTTTGTTTGTCTTCAGAAATCTTAGTCCCACAGTACATACCTCTAGCCACAATTGTTTGTTTGTCTTCAGATATCTTAGTCCCACAGTACATACCTCAAGCCACAATTGTTTGTTTGTCTTCAGATATCTTAGTCCCACATTACATACCTCTAGCCACAATTGTTTGTTTGTCTTCATATATCTTAGTCCCATCTGTAACAACAGTCTAGCCATAATTGTTTGTTTGTCTTCAGATATCTTAGCCCCACAGTACATACCTCTAGCCATAATTGTTTGTTTGTCTTCAGATATCTTAGTCCCATCTGTAACAACAGTCTAGCCATAATTGTTTGTTTGTCTTCAGATATCTTAGTCCCACATTACATACCTCAAGCCACAATTGTTTGTTTGTCTTCAGATATCTTAGTCCCACATTACATACCTCAAGCCACAATTGTTTGTTTGTCTTCAGATATCTTAGTCCCACATTACATACCTCAAGCCACAATTGTTTGTTTGTCTTCAGATATCTTTGTCCCACAGTACATACCTCAAGCCACAATTGTTTGTTTGTCTTCAGATATCTTAGTCCCATCTGTAACAACAGTCTAGCCATAATTGTTTGTTTGTCTTCAGATATCTTAGTCCCACAGTACATACCTCTAGCCATAATTGTTTGTTTGTCTTCAGATATCTTAGTCCCATCTGTAACAACAATCTAGCCATAATTGTTTGTTTGTCTTCAGATATCTTAGCCCCACATTACATACCTCAAGCCACAATTGTTTGTTTGTCTTCAGATATCTTAGTCCCACATTACATACCTCAAGCCACAATTGTTTGTTTGTCTTCAGATATCTTAGTCCCACATTACATACCTCAAGCCACAATTGTTTGTTTGTCTTCAGATATCTTTGTCCCACATTACATACCTCAAGCCACAATTGTTTGTTTGTCTTCAGATATCTTAGTCCCACATTACATACCTCTAGCCACAATTGTTTGTTTGTCTTCATATATCTTAGTCCCATCTGTAACAACAGTCTAGCCATAATTGTTTGTTTGTCTTCAGATATCTTAGTCCCACAGTACATACCTCTAGTCATAATTGTTTGTTTGTCTTCAGATATCTTAGTCCCACAGTACATACCTCTAGCCACAATTGTTTGTTTGTCTTCAGATATCTTAGTCCCACATTACATACCTCAAGCCACAATTGTTTGTTTGTCTTCAGATATCTTAGTTCCACATTACATACCTCAAGCCACAATTGTTTGTTTGTCTTCAGATATCTTAGTCCCACATTACATACCTCAAGCCACAATTGTTTGTTTGTCTTCAGATATCTTAGTCCCACATTACATACCTCAAGCCACAATTGTTTGTTTGTCTTCAGATATCTTAGTCCCACATTACATACCTCAAGCCACAATTGTTTGTTTGTCTTCAGATATCTTAGTCCCACAGTACATACCTCAAGCCACAATTGTTTGTTTGTCTTCAGATATCTTAGTCCCACATTACATACCTCTAGCCATAATTGTTTGTTTGTCTTCAGATATCTTAGTCCCACATTACATACCTCAAGCCACAATTGTTTGTTTGTCTTCAGATATCTTAGTCCCACATTACATACCTCAAGCCACAATTGTTTGTTTGTCTTCAGATATCTTAGTCCCACATTACATACCTCAAGCCACAATTGTTTGTTTGTCTTCAGATATCTTAGTCCCACAGTACATACCTCAAGCCACAATTGTTTGTTTGTCTTCAGATATCTTAGTCCCACATTACATACCTCTAGCCATAATTGTTTGTTTGTCTTCAGATATCTTAGTCCCATCTGTAACAACAGTCTAGCATTATCAGGGCTGTTGTTTGATTCCAATTCCCATTTGGCAGCAAGAATCCAAAGATCTAAAATATAATGTTTAAATAGATTCCATATCTTAATTCTATCATAATTCTTTTCTCTTTCTACAGTATTTTTTCTATATTTTGTGACATTAGTGTGGTTCGTGTTACTCGATCTGTAGTTTTATGTGTAGTGTTTTATAGATCATTGTTTGTCCTTTTGTCGTTTTTCTTTTGGCCATTGTGTTGTCTGTCCTTCTTCGATTTATGGATTCTGATTACCCCTTTGGTATCTTCAAACTCTTCTTAAACAATAAATAATAAATTTTCATTTGTTGTTCTGGTATGGTTCAAATATTCTTACAAATATCTTCATGACCTGGGATTTTTGCTATGTGTCTGTAGTCATTATTTTGCTTAGCATACTGATGACAGTATTTGTAAGATAACTTAACTCATTGTTAATAATCTTTATGATAAACCAGTGAGATAGAAAGAACAGGTAGGGTAGGGTTATGGTGTTTAACGCCACTTTCAACAATACTTCAGTTATATCATGGCGGTCAGTTTTATTGGTGGAGAGAACGCGAGTACCAGGAGAAAATCACCGACCTGACACAAGTCACTGACAAACTTTATCACATATTGTGGTATCGAGTACACCTCGCCTGAGTGGGATTCGTACTCACAACATCAGTGGTGATAGGCACTGATTGCATAAGTAGTTGTAAATCCAACTACCATACGATCACGACGACGGCCCTAAAGAGGCTAAGAGTGTTAATTTGATATTAATGTACCAAGAGGGATAATTCTTATGGTTCTGGTTTTCTTAAGGGGGCACATCAATAATTGATTGGTTTATGTCAGATTTAAAAGCTCATTAGAGCTTGTGTTGTAATGTTTGACGTTTTCCGACTTTAAATAAAGTTTATTGTATTGTATTGTTGCTTAATGTCTAACAGCAAATATTGCATGCATTTTCAGGATATAAACAAGTTCAACAATATCTACGATCTATACAGAAATGAGGGTGGTGATGGGAGGTAGGTACATAGAGTATCTACGATCTATACAGAAATGAGGGTGGTGATGGGAGGTAGGTACATAGAGTATCTACGATCTATACAGAAATGAGGGTGATGATGGGAGGTAGGTACATAGAGTATCTACGATCTATACAGAAATGAGGGTGGTGATGGGAGGTAGGTACATAGAGTATCTACGATCTATACAGAAATGAGGGTGGTGATGGGAGGTAGGTACATAGAGTATCTACGATCTACGCAGAAATGAGGGTGGTGATGGGAGGTAGGTACATAGAGTATCTATGATCTTTACAGAAATGAGGGTGGTGATGGGAGGTAGGTACATAGAGTATCTACGATCTATACAGAAATGAGGGTGGTGATGGGAGATAGGTACATAGAGTATCTACGATCTATACAGAAATGAGGGTGGTGATGGGAGGTAGGTACATAGAGTATCTACGATCTATACAGAAATGAGGGTGGTGATGGGAGGTAGGTACATAGAGTATCTACGATCTATACAGAAATGAGGGTGGTGATGGGAGGTAGGTACATAGAGTATCTACGATCTATACAGAAATGAGGGTGGTGATGGGAGGTAGGTACATAGAGTATCTACGATCTATACAGAAATGAGGGTGGTGATGGGAGGTAGGTACATAGAGTATCTACGATCTATACAGAAATGAGGGTGGTGATAGGAGATATGTACATAGAGTTGAGTAGGGATACAATGCATCTACTCATTTTTTTTAATCTACAAAGCATGTTTATAATGTGCAGGGAGCATGGTAGTCTCAAAACACAGGACCCATCAGACTGGCAACCTTTCTATATTACACCCTGACAACACAATATCAAGAGGGCATCTGATGATGATATGCTGACAACACAATATCAAGAGGGCATCTGATGATGATGATATGCCTGGCTTTGAGTTGAGTTCTGAGAAATGTCACCATTAACTGCCAGATGAAGAACAGCAATAAAACTTATTTTTCCTTTACTTTTGATTTTTTTCACGGTATAATTTAAGACTAAGAAATACCTGATTTCTTGTTGTGTATCTGTAGCATTTTATTAAACAGTCTACTGACATTTGACTTCTCCTTCTGAAATATCAAAATAAGATTTTATTATTTTTTACTATAAAAATGGAATACACATACATGTATTCACATCTCATTTTGTACAATTTGATTGAAATTTATAACAATTGAATTACTGATAAAATCATTAAAAAGGGCCATCGTGGTTCTGATCGTATGGTAGTTGAATTTATAACTACCTATGCAATCAGTGCCTATCACTACTAATGTTGTGAGTTCGAATCCCACTCAGCCGAAGTGTATTCGATACAACATTATGTGATAAGTTTGTCAGTGACTTGCAGCAGGTCTGTGGTATTCTCTGGATTCTTCAGTTTTCTGACCGCCACGACATAAATGAAATATTGCTGATGGTGGTGTTAAGCACCATAATCCTAATCCTAATCATTAAAAAGAATAAATCTTAATCTGCTGGTTGTAGCGGAACATATCAAATACACAACTCATACATGGTGTACATAAACTTGTAGTTGGTGGACCTGTTACAAGATAAAATCATGCAATCCTTTCCACTATATCCTTCTTTTTCCTGTGTTAATCTTAACTTCTAAAATGCATAAAAAGTACTATTGAGGGATATTCAAAGTCAAGCTTAGTTCAAGTTGGCACTATGATTTAAGATGAGAATAAAATGTGAAAATTTAATGCTGTACTAAGGACAGATGATAAATATTGAGATGACAAAATATTACATGGCCTTTGGTCTGGAGATCTTCAAATAAATAATAAAATAAAAATGATTTTGTTTCATTTTTTGTGCATTTTATGCAACTGTTTTATGTTCTATTGCTTGTGAAAAACAGATAATGTTATAGATCACAATACACATTTACTGATTGATTGATTGATTGTTGTGTAGTGTTCAGCAGTGTTTCACTTGTAACCACAACAAGAACAAACTTTTAATATAAAACATAAATCATGTCATTCTGCCTTGCACAGAGCCACCAAAAATCTTTTATAACAGTCTGTTGTTCTTGGGTAACTGTTACTAATTGTCTCTCAATGGTACATGTAGTACTCTCCATACAAAATGGCAATGATTTACGTGTCCTGTTCTCAGGAAGAGCTTTAATTTTTTTTAGATCAAATCCAGCAAACATCCCTTTTAAAGGAGTTTTATACAAGAATCAAGGTCCTTTTTTTAAACCACTGGTTCCCTTTTGGATGACACATATCATATTTCATTGCTTTATCAGAATCAGAATGGAAAATTGCTATGCACATTTAGCATGAGTTTGTCCAGAATATTGGTCAACTGATCTATTTTTTTCTAATCTTTTAAAAGGTGCCTACCCTGACTTGAGAAAACTCAATATGGGACAACCAAAGCTTGACATCATCTGGAAATCTGTTAGTAGCCAGCTGTAATGGACAAGAAAAAAACATTTGTAGCTTTATATCACTGAAAATCTGTTAGTAGCCAGCTGTAATGGACAAGAAAAAAACATTTGTAGCTTTATATCATTGGAAATCTGTTAGTAGCCAGCTGTAATGGACAAGAAAAAAACATTTGTAGCTTTATATCACTGAAAATCTGTTAGTAGCCAGCTGTAATGGACAAGAAAAAAACATTTGTAGCTTTATATCACTGAAAATCTGTTAGTAGCCAGCTGTAATGGACAAGAAAAAAACATTTGTAGCTTTATATCACTGGAAATCTGTTAGTAGCCAGCTGTAATGGACAAGAAAAAAACATTTGTAGCTTTATATCACTGAAAATCTGTTAGTAGCCAGCTGTAATGGACAAGAAAAAAACATTTGTAGCTTTATATCACTGAAAATCTGTTAGTAGTCAGCTGTAATGGACAAAAAAAAACATTTGTAGCTTTACATCACTGAAAATCTGTTAGTAGCCAGCTGTAATGGACAAGAAAAAAACATTTGTAGCTTTATATCACTGAAAATCTGTTAGTAGCCAGCTGTAATGGACAAGAAAAAAACATTTGTAGCTTTATATCACTGAAAATCTGTTAGTAGCCAGCTGTAATGGACAAGAAAAAAACATTTGTAGCTTTATATCACTGAAAATCTGTTAGTAGCCAGCTGTAATGGACAAGAAAAAAACATTTGTGGCTTTATATCACTGAAAATCTGTTAGTAGCCAGCTGTAATGGACAAGAAAAAAACATTTGTAGCTTTATATCACTGAAAATCTGTTAGTAGCCAGCTGTAATGGACAAGAAAAAAACATTTGTAGCTTTATATCACTGAAAATCTGTTAGTATCCAGCTGTAATGGACAAGAAAAAAACATTTGTAGCTTTATATCACTGAAAATCTGTTAGTAGCCAGCTGTAATGGACAAGAACAAAACATTTGTAGCTTTATATCACAGAAAATCTGTTAGTAGCCAGCTGTAATGGACAAGAAAAAAACATTTGTAGCTTTATATCACTGAAAATCTGTTAGTAGCCAGCTGTAATGGACAAGAAAAAAACATTTGTAGCTTTATATCACTGAAAATCTGTTAGTAGCCAGCTGTAATGGACAAGAAAAAAACATTTGTAGCTTTATATCACTGAAAATCTGTTAGTAGCCAGCTGTAATGGACAAAAAAAAACATTTATATGCTTTATATCACTGAAAATCTGTTAGTAGCCAGCTGTAATGGACAAGAAAAAAACATTTGTAGCTTTATATCACTGAAAATCTGTTAGTAGCCAGCTGTAATGGACAAGAAAAAAACATTTGTAGCTTTATATCACTGAAAATCTGTTAGTAGCCAGCTGTAATGGACAAGAAAAAAACATTTGTAGCTTTATATCACTGAAAATCTGTTAGTAGCCAGCTGTAATGGACAAAAAAAAAACATTTGTAGCTTTATATCACTGAAAATCTGTTAGTAGCCAGCTGTAATGGACAAGAAAAAAACATTTGTAGCTTTATATCACTGAAAATCTGTTAGTAGCCAGCTGTAATGGACAAAAAAAAAACATTTGTAGCTTTATATCACTGAAAATCTGTTAGTGGCCAGCTGTAATGGACAAGAAAAAAACATTTGTAGCTTTATATCACTGAAAATCTGTTAGTAGCAAGCTGTAATGGACAAGAAAAAAACATTTGTAGCTTTATATCACTGAAAATCTGTTAGTAGCCAGCTGTAATGGACAAGAAAAAAACATTTGTAGCTTTATATCACTGAAAATCTGTTAGTAGCCAGCTGTAATGGACAAAAAAAAACATTTGTAGCTATATATCACTGAAAATCTGTTAGTAGCCAGCTGTAATGGACAAGAAAAAAACATTTGTAGCTTTATATCACTGAAAATCTGTTAGTAGCCAGCTGTAATGGACAAAAAAAAACATTTGTAGCTTTATATCACAGAAAATCTGTTAGTAGCAAGCTGTAATGGACAAGAAAAAAACATTTGTAGCTTTATATCACTGAAAATCTGTTAGTAGCCAGCTGTAATGGACAAGAAAAAAACATTTGTAGCTTTATATCACTGAAAATCTGTTAGTAGCCAGCTGTAATGGACAAGAAAAAAACATTTGTAGCTTTATATCACTGAAAATCTGTTAGTAGCCAGCTGTAATGGACAAGAAAAAAACATTTGTAGCTTTATATCACTGAAAATCTGTTAGTAGCCAGCTGTAATGGACAAGAAAAAAACATTTGTAGCTTTATATCACTGAAAATCTGTTAGTAGCCAGCTGTAATGGACAAAAAAAAAACATTTGTAGCTTTATATCACTGAAAATCTGTTAGTAGCCAGCTGTAATGGACAAGAAAAAAACATTTGTAGCTTTATATCACTGAAAATCTGTTAGTGGCCAGCTGTAATGGACAAGAAAAAAACATTTGTAGCTTTATATCACTGAAAATCTGTTAGTAGCCAGCTGTAATGGACAAGAAAAAAACATTTGTAGCTTTATATCACTGAAAATCTGTTAGTAGCCAGCTGTAATGGACAAAAAAAAAACATTTGTAGCTTTATATCACTGAAAATCTGTTAGTGGCCAGCTGTAATGGACAAGAAAAAAACATTTGTAGCTTTATATCACTGAAAATCTGTTAGTAGCAAGCTGTAATGGACAAGAAAAAAACATTTGTAGCTTTATATCACTGAAAATCTGTTAGTAGCCAGCTGTAATGGACAAGAAAAAAACATTTGTAGCTTTATATCACTGAAAATCTGTTAGTAGCCAGCTGTAATGGACAAAAAAAAACATTTGTAGCTATATATCACTGAAAATCTGTTAGTAGCCAGCTGTAATGGACAAGAAAAAAACATTTGTAGCTTTATATCACTGAAAATCTGTTAGTAGCCAGCTGTAATGGACAAAAAAAAACATTTGTAGCTTTATATCACAGAAAATCTGTTAGTAGCAAGCTGTAATGGACAAGAAAAAAACATTTGTAGCTTTATATCACTGAAAATCTGTTAGTAGCCAGCTGTAATGGACAAGAAAAAAACATTTGTAGCTTTATATCACTGAAAATCTGTTAGTAGCCAGCTGTAATGGACAAGAAAAAAACATTTGTAGCTTTATATCACTGAAAATCTGTTAGTAGCCAGCTGTAATGGACAAGAAAAAAACATTTGTAGCTTTATATCACTGAAAATCTGTTAGTAGCCAGCTGTAATGGACAAGAAAAAAACATTTGTAGCTTTATATCACTGAAAATCTGTTAGTAGCCAGCTGTAATGGACAAAAAAAAAACATTTGTAGCTTTATATCACTGAAAATCTGTTAGTAGCCAGCTGTAATGGACAAGAAAAAAACATTTGTAGCTTTATATCACTGAAAATCTGTTAGTGGCCAGCTGTAATGGACAAAAAAAAAACATTTGTAGCTTTATATCACTGAAAATCTGTTAGTAGCAATTCTTAGTTTAACAATGCAATCAGAAGTCCCAACTAAAGATTTCAACATATTTCTTAATGTTCACTTTCATATGTCATATATCAGGCTCATGTGTATTTGGTGATTTGAAGTAAGAGGTTGTTGTTTATTTTGTTGATATTGATGATCCATACATGTTAACCTTCCGGTGGGAGCATTTTTCTCCCAATTTTGAGGGTCCCTTCCGTCCCTCCCGTCAACTTTCAAAATCTTCCGCCCGTGAAAAAAATCAAGTACAATAAAATCTTGACCTACATTATGCGATCAATATTTCTGGAAATTCCCCATTTGGAACTCCCGCGCTGAGGAAAAACGCTGAGAGATACGAATGGTAAAGATGAATGTCATATTTAATGATATCCGGTTATTGATCTGTTTGACACCTTTACAGGTAAATTGGGTCATGGTGATTAATTAAGGTGTTGATGATTATACAACAATTATCCACTGATTGACAGTTAATTGGGGATAAGGAAGTGGGTTTGTGGCACACGCTTAGATGATTAGAAGTGTAATAGCGGCAATTAAAAATAGTTATAAACCGTTGTGCAAACAGGAGTCGGACAACCTTTGATGCAGAGGAAAACTTATTTCGATCAAACGTGCAATGAATTCATCTCGGATTGAGTTGTTATGGCTTGTTTGGGACCAAAGCCGATCAAAGTATTATTTAAGGACTAAGCTCCAGGATGGAATTGATAAACCACAAAAATGTGAAACATATGCTATCACCCAACGCACCAGCAGCAAAGTGAATTTCTAATTTTAGTGCTCTATGACTTTATTGTTCAGAACATTATGTCTTCATTGTTATTGCTTTGTTATAACCTTATGATTATGAATAAATTATAAATATAGTTTTTATCCTTCATTCATCATATGAAACACTACTAATAAGACAGAAATGTAAACAATATATATTGAAATGGGATGCAGTTGGTTCAATACTGAAACAAACAAAAGGAAAACATTAATAAACAATAAAAACACGCATCAAATACATCGATAAAAAATCTCCAATTTGCAAATCTCCAGTTGTAGCATAGCAACTCTATCACATGTATGATGATCATCACAGTTTAAATATTCTTTTCATAACAAATACAGTTTATATTTCATCAAAATATTTCTAATATGCAGAAACTTGTTCAAATTAAGGTCTTGCACTATCAGCAAAAAATCTGGAAGGTCTTCCTTAACTGCTTTTATTATCACCGGACTTCCAATCTTTACCAACACAGAATATCTATATAGAGAAACTGGCTGGGAGAGATTGGAAGAAAGAAGAACTAGCAGAAAGCTGCAATTATTCTATAATATCCAAAACGGTAGCACACCCCCTTATTTACTTGATCTTATCTCCCCAACAATCCAAAGTACGACTATTTATCTCCTTCGAAATGGCAACGATATTATCGTTCCATTCTGTAGACTTTCTTTAACCAGATTCTTTTGTTCCAGCTACAGTAAGGGAATGGAATAGCCTTAATCTTTCAGTGCGTAATCTTGACACATTATCTAAATTTAAAAAGGCAATCCGCAGTTCAATCTCAATGCCAATTCCGAGATACTATTCTTATGGTCCTAGAAAACTGAATATAATTTTAACACAGCTTCACTGCAATGTATCCTTCTTGAATTACGATATGTAAAGTTAAAATTTTATCAAATGCTTCCTGTAACTGTGGCACACCATGTGAAAATTCTCACCATTTCTTTTTTCATTGTGATAAATATACAGATAATAGGGAAATATTATTTGATAGTCTTAATTGGCTACCTTCTAACATTAATATTGATGTAAATCTACTGACAAAAGGAAGTGATTTCCTAACATCATATCAAGAAAATACAACTATTTTTAAACATGCTTTTAAATATATTAAAGACTCCAAAAGATTTACAAGTGTCTACATTACATGATCTAAAGAACCAACACACATCTCCAAAAGTATTTATTCTCATTTCTTTTCTTTCGTATATTGTCTCTACCTATGTTTTTGTATATAATCATTCATGTTTATTTATCTCTGCATATTATATACATATTATATCATTTCATTGCGCATGCTAATACATATTGTAAATAATTGTATTTGGGAGAAGACTTCATAAGTTGGAAAAACTTGTGTCCAATCCCTATTTGTTATATTTAGCAAATAAAAATATCTTTAAACTAAACTTAACTGCTTTATTAACTGGATTCTCATTATTTTAGAAATGAGCTTTAATGAGGTCTTAACAATTATAAATTCAGTTACATATTACGGCTTGATAAAGTGTACATAGGCTTATCTTTATAGCGATATTCATGACAAAATCTCTTTAACTTATGATTTGACTTTGACTGAAGACAACAAAATGTATAACCAGTCTGCAGGTTCAAAGAAACAGAGGTCAAGGTCAGATGATACCAAAGGGATAATCAGAAACTGTAAATGGAAGGACACACTATACAATGGTCAAAAGAGATGGAAGGACACACTATACAATGGTCAAAAGAGATGGAAGGACACACTATACAATGGTCAAAAGAGATGGAAGGACACACTATACAATGGTCAAAAGAGATGGAAGGACACACTATACAATGGTCAAAAGAGATGGAAGGACACACTATACAATGGTCAAAAGAGATGGAAGGACACACTATACAATGGTCAAAAGAGATGGAAGGACACACTATACAATGGTCAAAAGAGATGGAAGGACACACTATACAATGGTCAAAAGAGATGGAAGGACACACTATACAATGGTCAAAAGAGATGGAAGGACACACTATACAATGGTCAAAAGAGATGGAAGGACACACTATACAATGGTCAAAAGAGATGGAAGGACACACTATACAATGGTCAAAAGAGATGGAAGGACACACTATACAATGGTCAAAAGAGATGGAAGGACACACTATACAATGGTCAAAAGAGATGGAAGGACACACTATACAATGGTCAAAAGAGATGGAAGGACACACTATACAATGGTCAAAAGAGATGGAAGGACACACTATACAATGGTCAAAAGAGATGGAAGGACACACTATACAATGGTCAAAAGAGATGGAAGGACACACTATACAATGGTCAAAAGAGATGGAAGGACACACTATACAATGGTCAAAAGAGATGGAAGGACACACTATACAATGGTCAAAAGAGATGGAAGGACACACTATACAATGGTCAAAAGAGATGGAAGGACACACTATACAATGGTCAAAAGAGATGGAAGGACACACTATACAATGGTCAAAAGAGATGGAAGGACACACTATACAATGGTCAAAAGAGATGGAAGGACACACTATACAATGGTCAAAAGAGATGGAAGGACACACTATACAATGGTCAAAAGAGATGGAAGGACACACTATACAATGGTCAAAAGAGATGGAAGGACACACTATACAATGGTCAAAAGAGATGGAAGGACACACTATACAATGGTCAAAAGAGATGGAAGGACACACTATACAATGGTCAAAAGAGATGGAAGGACACACTATACAATGGTCAAAAGAGATGGAAGGACACACTATACAATGGTCAAAAGAGATGGAAGGACACACTATACAATGGTCAAAAGAGATGGAAGGACACACTATACAATGGTCAAAAGAGATGGAAGGACACACTATACAATGGTCAAAAGAGATGGAAGGACACACTATACAATGGTCAAAAGAGATGGAAGGACACACTATACAATGGTCAAAAGAGATGGAAGGACACACTATACAATGGTCAAAAGAGATGGAAGGACACACTATACAATGGTCAAAAGAGATGGAAGGACACACTATACAATGGTCAAAAGAGATGGAAGGACACACTATACAATGGTCAAAAGAGATGGAAGGACACACTATACAATGGTCAAAAGAGATGGAAGGACACACTATACAATGGTCAAAAGAGATGGAAGGACACACTATACAATGGTCAAAAGAGATGGAAGGACACACTATACAATGGTCAAAAGAGATGGAAGGACACACTATACAATGGTCAAAAGAGATGGAAGGACACACTATACAATGGTCAAAAGAGATGGAAGGACACACTATACAATGGTCAAAAGAGATGGAAGGACACACTATACAATGGTCAAAAGAGATGGAAGGACACACTATACAATGGTCAAAAGAGATGGAAGGACACACTATACAATGGTCAAAAGAGATGGAAGGACACACTATACAATGGTCAAAAGAGATGGAAGGACACACTATACAATGGTCAAAAGAGATGGAAGGACACACTATACAATGGTCAAAAGAGATGGAAGGACACACTATACAATGGTCAAAAGAGATGGAAGGACACACTATACAATGGTCAAAAGAGATGGAAGGACACACTATACAATGGTCAAAAGAGATGGAAGGACACACTATACAATGGTCAAAAGAGATGGAAGGACACACTATACAATGGTCAAAAGAGATGGAAGGACACACTATACAATGGTCAAAAGAGATGGAAGGACACACTATACAATGGTCAAAAGAGATGGAAGGACACACTATACAATGGTCAAAAGAGATGGAAGGACACACTATACAATGGTCAAAAGAGATGGAAGGACACACTATACAATGGTCAAAAGAGATGGAAGGACACACTATACAATGGTCAAAAGAGATGGAAGGACACACTATACAATGGTCAAAAGAGATGGAAGGACACACTATACAATGGTCAAAAGAGATGGAAGGACACACTATACAATGGTCAAAAGAGATGGAAGGACACACTATACAATGGTCAAAAGAGATGGAAGGACACACTATACAATGGTCAAAAGAGATGGAAGGACACACTATACAATGGTCAAAAGAGATGGAAGGACACACTATACAATGGTCAAAAGAGATGGAAGGACACACTATACAATGGTCAAAAGAGATGGAAGGACACACTATACAATGGTCAAAAGAGATGGAAGGACACACTATACAATGGTCAAAAGAGATGGAAGGACACACTATACAATGGTCAAAAGAGATGGAAGGACACACTATACAATGGTCAAAAGAGATGGAAGGACACACTATACAATGGTCAAAAGAGATGGAAGGACACACTATACAATGGTCAAAAGAGATGGAAGGACACACTATACAATGGTCAAAAGAGATGGAAGGACACACTATACAATGGTCAAAAGAGATGGAAGGACACACTATACAATGGTCAAAAGAGATGGAAGGACACACTATACAATGGTCAAAAGAGATGGAAGGACACACTATACAATGGTCAAAAGAGATGGAAGGACACACTATACAATGGTCAAAAGAGATGGAAGGACACACTATACAATGGTCAAAAGAGATGGAAGGACACACTATACAATGGTCAAAAGAGATGGAAGGACACACTATACAATGGTCAAAAGAGATGGAAGGACACACTATACAATGGTCAAAAGAGATGGAAGGACACACTATACAATGGTCAAAAGAGATGGAAGGACACACTATACAATGGTCAAAAGAGATGGAAGGACACACTATACAATGGTCAAAAGAGATGGAAGGACACACTATACAATGGTCAAAAGAGATGGAAGGACACACTATACAATGGTCAAAAGAGATGGAAGGACACACTATACAATGGTCAAAAGAGATGGAAGGACACACTATACAATGGTCAAAAGAGATGGAAGGACACACTATACAATGGTCAAAAGAGATGGAAGGACACACTATACAATGGTCAAAAGAGATGGAAGGACACACTATACAATGGTCAAAAGAGATGGAAGGACACACTATACAATGGTCAAAAGAGATGGAAGGACACACTATACAATGGTCAAAAGAGATGGAAGGACACACTATACAATGGTCAAAAGAGATGGAAGGACACACTATACAATGGTCAAAAGAGATGGAAGGACACACTATACAATGGTCAAAAGAGATGGAAGGACACACTATACAATGGTCAAAAGAGATGGAAGGACACACTATACAATGGTCAAAAGAGATGGAAGGACACACTATACAATGGTCAAAAGAGATGGAAGGACACACTATACAATGGTCAAAAGAGATGGAAGGACACACTATACAATGGTCAAAAGAGATGGAAGGACACACTATACAATGGTCAAAAGAGATGGAAGGACACACTATACAATGGTCAAAAGAGATGGAAGGACACACTATACAATGGTCAAAAGAGATGGAAGGACACACTATACAATGGTCAAAAGAGATGGAAGGACACACTATACAATGGTCAAAAGAGATGGAAGGACACACTATACAATGGTCAAAAGAGATGGAAGGACACACTATACAATGGTCAAAAGAGATGGAAGGACACACTATACAATGGTCAAAAGAGATGGAAGGACACACTATACAATGGTCAAAAGAGATGGAAGGACACACTATACAATGGTCAAAAGAGATGGAAGGACACACTATACAATGGTCAAAAGAGATGGAAGGACACACTATACAATGGTCAAAAGAGATGGAAGGACACACTATACAATGGTCAAAAGAGATGGAAGGACACACTATACAATGGTCAAAAGAGATGGAAGGACACACTATACAATGGTCAAAAGAGATGGAAGGACACACTATACAATGGTCAAAAGAGATGGAAGGACACACTATACAATGGTCAAAAGAGATGGAAGGACACACTATACAATGGTCAAAAGAGATGGAAGGACACACTATACAATGGTCAAAAGAGATGGAAGGACACACTATACAATGGTCAAAAGAGATGGAAGGACACACTATACAATGGTCAAAAGAGATGGAAGGACACACTATACAATGGTCAAAAGAGATGGAAGGACACACTATACAATGGTCAAAAGAGATGGAAGGACACACTATACAATGGTCAAAAGAGATGGAAGGACACACTATACAATGGTCAAAAGAGATGGAAGGACACACTATACAATGGTCAAAAGAGATGGAAGGACACACTATACAATGGTCAAAAGAGATGGAAGGACACACTATACAATGGTCAAAAGAGATGGAAGGACACACTATACAATGGTCAAAAGAGATGGAAGGACACACTATACAATGGTCAAAAGAGATGGAAGGACACACTATACAATGGTCAAAAGAGATGGAAGGACACACTATACAATGGTCAAAAGAGATGGAAGGACACACTATACAATGGTCAAAAGAGATGGAAGGACACACTATACAATGGTCAAAAGAGATGGAAGGACACACTATACAATGGTCAAAAGAGATGGAAGGACACACTATACAATGGTCAAAAGAGATGGAAGGACACACTATACAATGGTCAAAAGAGATGGAAGGACACACTATACAATGGTCAAAAGAGATGGAAGGACACACTATACAATGGTCAAAAGAGATGGAAGGACACACTATACAATGGTCAAAAGAGATGGAAGGACACACTATACAATGGTCAAAAGAGATGGAAGGACACACTATACAATGGTCAAAAGAGATGGAAGGACACACTATACAATGGTCAAAAGAGATGGAAGGACACACTATACAATGGTCAAAAGAGATGGAAGGACACACTATACAATGGTCAAAAGAGATGGAAGGACACACTATACAATGGTCAAAAGAGATGGAAGGACACACTATACAATGGTCAAAAGAGATGGAAGGACACACTATACAATGGTCAAAAGAGATGGAAGGACACACTATACAATGGTCAAAAGAGATGGAAGGACACACTATACAATGGTCAAAAGAGATGGAAGGACACACTATACAATGGTCAAAAGAGATGGAAGGACACACTATACAATGGTCAAAGAGATGGAAGGACACACTATACAATGGTCAAAAGAGATGGAAGGACACACTATACAATGGTCAAAAGAGATGGAAGGACACACTATACAATGGTCAAAAGAGATGGAAGGACACACTATACAATGGTCAAAAGAGATGGAAGGACACACTATACAATGGTCAAAAGAGATGGAAGGACACACTATACAATGGTCAAAAGAGATGGAAGGACACACTATACAATGGTCAAAAGAGATGGAAGGACACACTATACAATGGTCAAAAGAGATGGAAGGACACACTATACAATGGTCAAAAGAGATGGAAGGACACACTATACAATGGTCAAAAGAGATGGAAGGACACACTATACAATGGTCAAAAGAGATGGAAGGACACACTATACAATGGTCAAAAGAGATGGAAGGACACACTATACAATGGTCAAAAGAGATGGAAGGACACACTATACAATGGTCAAAAGAGATGGAAGGACACACTATACAATGGTCAAAAGAGATGGAAGGACACACTATACAATGGTCAAAAGAGATGGAAGGACACACTATACAATGGTCAAAAGAGATGGAAGGACACACTATACAATGGTCAAAAGAGATGGAAGGACACACTATACAATGGTCAAAAGAGATGGGAAGGACACACTATACAATGGTCAAAAGAGATGGAAGGACACACTATACAATGGTCAAAAGAGATGGAAGGACACACTATACAATGGTCAAAAGAGATGGAAGGACACACTATACAATGGTCAAAAGAGATGGAAGGACACACTATACAATGGTCAAAAGAGATGGAAGGACACACTATACAATGGTCAAAAGAGATGGAAGGACACACTATACAATGGTCAAAAGAGATGGAAGGACACACTATACAATGGTCAAAAGAGATGGAAGGACACACTATACAATGGTCAAAAGAGATGGAAGGACACACTATACAATGGTCAAAAGAGATGGAAGGACACACTATACAATGGTCAAAAGAGATGGAAGGACACACTATACAATGGTCAAAAGAGATGGAAGGACACACTATACAATGGTCAAAAGAGATGGAAGGACACACTATACAATGGTCAAAAGAGATGGAAGGACACACTATACAATGGTCAAAAGAGATGGAAGGACACACTATACAATGGTCAAAAGAGATGGAAGGACACACTATACAATGGTCAAAAGAGATGGAAGGACACACTATACAATGGTCAAAAGAGATGGAAGGACACACTATACAATGGTCAAAAGAGATGGAAGGACACACTATACAATGGTCAAAAGAGATGGAAGGACACACTATACAATGGTCAAAAGAGATGGAAGGACACACTATACAATGGTCAAAAGAGATGGAAGGACACACTATACAATGGTCAAAAGAGATGGAAGGACACACTATACAATGGTCAAAAGAGATGGAAGGACACACTATACAATGGTCAAAAGAGATGGAAGGACACACTATACAATGGTCAAAAGAGATGGAAGGACACACTATACAATGGTCAAAAGAGATGGAAGGACACACTATACAATGGTCAAAAGAGATGGAAGGACACACTATACAATGGTCAAAAGAGATGGAAGGACACACTATACAATGGTCAAAAGAGATGGAAGGACACACTATACAATGGTCAAAAGAGATGGAAGGACACACTATACAATGGTCAAAAGAGATGGAAGGACACACTATACAATGGTCAAAAGAGATGGAAGGACACACTATACAATGGTCAAAAGAGATGGAAGGACACACTATACAATGGTCAAAAGAGATGGAAGGACACACTATACAATGGTCAAAAGAGATGGAAGGACACACTATACAATGGTCAAAAGAGATGGAAGGACACACTATACAATGGTCAAAAGAGATGGAAGGACACACTATACAATGGTCAAAAGAGATGGAAGGACACACTATACAATGGTCAAAAGAGATGGAAGGACACACTATACAATGGTCAAAAGAGATGGAAGGACACACTATACAATGGTCAAAAGAGATGGAAGGACACACTATACAATGGTCAAAAGAGATGGAAGGACACACTATACAATGGTCAAAAGAGATGGAAGGACACACTATACAATGTCAAAAGAGATGGAAGGACACACTATACAATGGTCAAAAGAGATGGAAGGACACACTATACAATGGTCAAAAGAGATGGAAGGACACACTATACAATGGTCAAAAGAGATGGGAAGGACACACTATACAATGGTCAAAAGAGATGGAAGGACACACTATACAATGGTCAAAAGAGATGGAAGGACACACTATACAATGGTCAAAAGAGATGGAAGGACACACTATACAATGTCAAAAGAGATGGAAGGACACAACTATACAATGGTCAAAAGAGATGGAAGGACACCACTATACAATGGTCAAAAGAGATGGAAAGGACCCAAAATGGTCAAAGGGGACCCTA